>MU279362.1:600000-942582 GCA_022385695.1 Xylaria arbuscula | reverse complement strand
GGGTCGTAACTAAGTGGTCGTCAAGAGATTACTCTCACACAGCTATTCCAAGAAGTCGCTGTATGCTTAAATTGAATTGTGAAGTAAGAACTATACTAATTACAAAGGAAACGTTTTGTCATTATATAGACCGTTTTTTCCTTCACTATTCCCTTGTGCTCTGTTTGCTCTACAGATCTCCTAGAGCATCTGCTCTATCTGCTCTATAGATCTCCTAAAGCATCTGCTTTATCTGCTCCACAGAGCTGCGTGTCACGTGACCTCCTTTGGGCTGTGGCTTGTCTCCTGGTCCAGCCCAGTACCCTTCATTGGGTCGTTTGGTCACCTTGGTCTCCCAACAGGCCGTCCTTCTGTTGGTTCGTAACATATTGCTTTTTTAAAAATGTTGCTATTATATTTAATTTATAAAAAAACGCTGCTAAAAAAGCTATAAAGCTATTATTTTAATTTTTAACGCAATTAATATCATTTTTAATTTTTAAAAGCTTTATTTTTTGCTATTAATTTTCAAAAGCTTTATTTTTTATTATTAATTTTTAAAAGCTTTATTAATTTTTTATTATTTTAATTTATAAATTTAATTTAATTTTTAATTGTTTTAACATTTTAATTTTATTTATAAGTTTTTTTATTATTTATTTTTATAAATTTATACTTAATATTTAAACATTTTTTAATTATAAAATTATAATTATTAATAAACTTTTATTATTAATTTTTTTAATATTATATATAACGCATTTCCTATTTAAGCTAGTTATTTAATTAAATTAGCTATATAAATTTTCATATAAAAATATACTAAAAAAGCCCGTGCATTTTAACAAATATTAAAGCTATAACTTAATAATTAATATATTTAAAATCTTTATTTAAAAAAAAATCCAATAGTATTTTTTATAAATTTACTACTATTTTATTTAATGTTATATTAAAAACCACGTTAAAACTTTAATGTGGTTTTAAATACGCTTATAAATAAAATAGTAGCAAATTTATAAAAAATACCATTAAATTTGTTTTTAAATAAAGATTTTAAATATATTAATTATTAATTTATAGCTTTAATATTTATTAAAATGCACGGGTTTTTTCGGTATATTTTTATATGGAAATTTAAATAGCTAACTTAATTAAATAGCTAGCTTAAATAAAAAATACGTTATTAATTAATAATTTATTAATAATATATTTTATATAAAAGAAAATTTGCTATTTAAAGCATTTTTATAATAACATTATAAAATAATAACAATAATAATATTTAAAATTATTTATTAATTTATTTATTTAAATAAAAAATACCAGCAATAATAAAAATTAAAACAAAAAAAACAATTAAAAAAAAATTATTAGCAATAATATTTTAAATTATTTACTAGCTTGTTTATTTATTAATATAATAAAAAAAAATTTATTTTAAAAATTATTATAAATAAATATTAATTATAATTTTTTTAAATTAAGCAATTATATTTATTAAATAAATAAAATTTAATTTTAATAAAAAATATTAAACTTAAAAAATTAATTAATTTAATAATTTTTAAAAAATAATATTTAAGCTTTTATTAATAGCAAAAAACAGCAAAACAACTATTATAACACTAAAAAAAATTGCAAACCTTTTTAATTAGCAAATAACAACTGCTTTAACTGCCTTAACGTATAAATTTATTTTTTAATATATATTGCTAAAGTAGGTACATTGGGTGGATATGCTACCTTTGTAAGGTTGCCTACTAATTTGGGTGGTGGCACTACTAGCGATGCATGGCGGTGGGGCTACGGCCACTCTAGGTGGCCTCATGAATGTCTACTCTTTGATTGGAGATCCGGACTGCTAGCCGTCATCCGCTAAACCACTCGTGGCCTCAATGATCATCTTTAACACTCCCGGTGTCATACCTTTGCAAGCAGTTTGATTGCCTCTTAACGCCGCCTGCGTCTCTAGAGAACTACTCAAGACGACTACGCTGATCTTTCTAGACTCTGTTAGTAAAAGCATAAGCGTTGATTGACATAATCTTGCGGGATCTTGTAGGATAAAACCTGCTCACTACCATGGAAGGTCCCGGAGCATCCTGCATTTCTCAGTGAGTTCTACCTAAAGAAAAATTATTGTTTTGGCGACTGGGAGAATACACCTTAATTGGAGAGACACGCAAGGTGCAGTTGAGCCTCAGTAGACCATCACATTCCTCATGTCGATTTTCCCACAGAAACTGAGCACAAGAGCCATGTGTTAGACCATTTTGATGACGCGGCATTGAATTACGTCGATTGTCTTCCCGGGAACTAATGGAAAGGGTAGCGGTGTGTACATATAGGATGCGGGTGATAAAGCACTTCTCACCGTCCTCATGTGTACCCAAACTTCTCAGTAGGCGTAACGCAAACGGCCCTTAATCAGGTCTCAATAGTTCTTTAAAGCTCTAAGTGAAATCCCACTTTAGTTCCAGCATTCTTCATGTTTTTATTCAATCCGACGTATCATCATGTGTCACCAACAGAACTGTTCAGCCATGATTCGCATACGCTGAGAGAAGTGAAGTAAGATATGTTGAACAAAGAGATATTAGAAAACATAGTTTTAAATAAAACAAAGAGTTTGGGAGCATGGTACTTTATTTAAAAACGTTATTGCTCCAAGCTTGCCTTGAGCGGTTTATATCGGCCATCAATTGGGATTATTCACCTTTTGGTAAAATCAAGCAAGTATGAAATCTACTAACGACGATAATCATGGTACGTGTTCCTAGCTGATCTGGTCAATGTGCGAGATAGAACGCTAATGTAGATAAAGGACTCCCGTATCCTCTGGAGTCAACAATACCGTCTGGTCCACCAGATCAGACGCCAGGACGGCCACCCTCACGCGGGGAACCATTATTCATAGATCACATCTCCAAATTTGACAATCCGTATGCTGCTCTCTATCTCATCGATACACTACTGCTTATCGATGATTCCGACTCAATGCAGAAGTGTTGGGACGAGGTGGGGGATATTCTGAGAATAATCGCGCCGGTTTGTATCAAGTATGGCAAGGACGGAATCGCTATCGAATTCGTGAATCATCGAGCGAGTGGCTACTACTTGACTAGCCGCAGCGGGTATCAGCATATCGGGCTAATGAAAGGCAATCTGGACATGCATGACAACGTCGCGGGAATATTTCATAACGTGAAACCGAGGGGAAAGTGTCGCATGGACAAGCGATTGGCGTCGATCTTGGACCCCTATACCACTGAGTACGAGACTACTCTTCGACAAAGTGGGGGTAAGAAACTGATCGTTCCGCTTAATATCATTGTCATTTCGGATATGCAATGGGATACTGATGAGGACTATTTCGGCGCCGTCACTCTGGCAGCAAGACAGCTCGATATCCTTGGCGCTCCAAAGTATCAACTGGGTGTGCAGTTCTTCCGGGTGGGTGATGCTGGTCGGCAACTAAGTGAAGGTAGAGTCCAATACATCGATGATCAGATCTGGAAAAAGAGAGGAGTGAGAGACATGGTTGATATGACGACTTGGACAGGAGCGCCTGGAGAGCTTTCGCCCAAGGGAATTCTCAAAGTTGTGCTAGGGGCAGTGAGACGGTCAATTGACTACATGGAGGTCTAGGTATTATTGTGTCTACATGCTGAAGACTAGTCACGGAAGAAAAAGGTACTCCCCAATACTATTATCATAGACGTCATATTAAGATACTCGCGCATCAAGGCAGTTAAAACTAATACATAGACTTTTGATTTTGCTTTGCCATGGTAAGAAGCAGACGTCCATCGTTCCGCGCAAGTATTCTTCCAAGGATCATCGTCAGCTGCTTCACATCATCGATAGTGCTTTCTGCTTCCGCCAAATTTAACGCGTCGACGACACAAAGTATCCTCGCTCCGTGAAGCTCGAGTGGTGGGAGTGCCTCAAGGATTCTTCCCCCTGCGTCGATGCCCTGAGGTCCGCCTTGTGCGAGTAATTCGAAATTTCGCTTATGTAGGTCAGGAACCTTATCAAATTTGTCCGGAATAAGTGTAATAAAATTGTGTATAAGGGAACTCAGAAGTTGGCATAGGATGTGTTCTGCCTTGGCTGTGCGATCTTTGGGATAGACGCGCAGTATAACAGCCCCAGGATCCCTAACACGCAGAAAGCCCGCCCACTCGCAACCAACTATCCCGGCATCAAAGTCATAGAAATCGGCGCCGAATGTATAGATGTTAGGCCTGTTAGATAGCCACTGATCCAATAGTAGCTTCTGAATACCGCGCTTGTAAAGCTCAAGCGGAAACTGCTTGCCGTTATCGTAGCCTCGTTTCTCCTCGAGAGCCTCGAAGCGAGCCACGCAGTTGAACGCTAAGTCGAGCCTCTGGGAGTACTTTAATAGGTCCTCTCTCGTCATCATAGTTCGGCCCAAAGCTTGCTTGATCGCAGATGGTATCATGGCGACTGGGTATTCGCAGTCAAGTTTTAAGATGATTAAACAGGGGAATTTGCGCGACGTTGAATGATACCGACCAAAAGACAAATAAAACGCGCTTAGGAGCTTCAAAAAGCTATATAAGTGACAAGCGTATACCGGGGATTGATGACGAAACCAACGTAGACTGCTCTTACCTTTGTTTACGAGGGCTGAAGGGCTGAGGTAGGCGGCTGCCTACGAAGAATCAACGGACAAAGAAGCATTCTGCCTGACCCTTACTTAAGTTAGATGATGCGTCGACTAGCCAAGCTAAGACAATAAAACTTAAGCGATGTACATAAAAATTCTATTTCACGTTTGAAATTGTCTTGAGCCTTAAGATGAAGGAGGCCTTTTTTCGCAAGTCCTTGGGCAGTAGGAATCTAGGGCTGAGCACAGCCCCTCCACGTCAATTAAACATTTCCCAAGATATGCTGGGAATCAGCCTCTAGGCGCTTTTGGACCTACGGTCCGTTAAGCCCCAGTTGAGAGCCTCATTAATTGGATTTAGAACTGCAGTACGCTGTCCGAAGACCGCCTGCCTATCCTCTTTGGAGGCCTATAATCGTTTACCAGGGTCATCCACGCATCTTCTACAAGATGCGCTTTGGATTTCCCTCTATGCCTAATTGGCATCGCCTAGACGAACCTTCGGGTTGACGAGTACTTGATTTGCGAACAAAGCATGTCGAATAGTTATCGTGAGAGGCTTTTCGAGGCGAAACTGGATATAACATGATCAGTTAACGTCTGTTCGCCTCAAATAGGTACACGATGATGATTTTCTTGCTTAATAACCCGACTAAATTCTTGGGCATCGCCTTCAAATGTTACCAAGATACTATTTTCTCTATCGCAAAATAACGATACCGAACTACTTTAAACGTTTGTGAAAGCGGAGTATAGCGCATTAGTACATTGAATATATACATCTGATGATTGTAGTAGAACAGCATTGAGACGGGACACCTGTGATTCCAGTATGGGCGACTCTAGCTGTAACGCCTGGATGGGTAACTATACCACATATAGGGTACCTAAGAAACCCCCGGGTAAGGCTGGCTAGCGTCGGATCAACCCCGCGACGATCCCCAACTTCTCCAAGACAAGCTCCACTGCCGTCGATGTGACGGAATTTGAGGTGTCTTTTCCTCTCCCTACCGGTAAACCTACAGTAGCCGTATATTGCCCGTGCAGTTACCTATCGACTTACCTTATAGGTAGGTATTAACCCCTCCTCGAAATGTTTTGCTAGAAACTCGTTCACCAAGATGCCGTCGACGTCTTATCGTCAATTCATTCCGAAATACCTTCAGTTGGTACCTGATTGATTGTTCGTCCCTACACCAAAGAACCCGTAATATCACGCCGCAATGCCTGTCACAGCTTTCGAGCTTCCCGAACGGCATAAGTACCAGAACGGATTCGGTTCTTATTTCGAGTACGTGATCCGTCGTCTATAAACCTTGCAATAATTCTCATGCTCACCTTGCCAGAACCGAGGTCGTCCCAGGTGCCCTCCCCGTTGGCCAAAACTCACCCCAAAAACCCCCGTACGGATTATATGCAGAGAAGCTCTCTGGCACCGCCTTCACAGCTCCACGACACGAAAATCAACAGTCCTGGCTGTATCGGATCTTGCCCTCATGCGCCCACTCGCCCTTCAATCCCGTAGCCGATGGACCCTTCCAGTCCGACAGCCCGGCCAGCCCTGCGAAACTCGAGTACATCCCAAACCAGTTTCGATGGGACCCCTTCGACCATGACAACGACACTGATTTCGTGTCTGGCATGCGCCTCGTCGCCGGTGCCGGCGATCCTACTCTGAAACAGGGTATCGGCGAGTACATATACGCTGCTGGCAAGTCCATGGACGAGAAATCCGCCTTCTACTCAGCTGATGGAGATCTGCTGATTGTGGCGCAAGAGGGTGCCCTGGACATCAGGACAGAGTTGGGATGGCTCCTTGTCCGGCCTATGGAGATATGCGTCATCCCACGCGGTGTCAAATACCAGGTCCATTTGCCCGAGGGGCCAGCGCGAGGCTACGCTCTCGAATTGTACCAAGGGCACTTCACCCTTCCGGAATTAGGCCCCATCGGCTCCAACGGTCTCGCCAATGCGCGCGACTTCCAAGCCCCAGTTGCTGACTTCAGCGAAGATTGCGGCGCCACCGCCGCAGAGGGGCCGAACTCCTATACAATCACTGTAAAGTTTAATAACTCGCTGTTCCAGACCAAACAAACCCATACACCCTTTGATGTCGTGGCATGGCACGGCAACTATTACCCGTATAAGTATGACCTCGGCCGGTTCAACACCATTGGCTCTATCTCGTACGATCACCCGGATCCGTCCATCTTCACTGTACTGTCGGCTCTATCAGACCACCCTGGGACCGCAATTGCCGATTTTGTCATCTTCCCACCACGCTGGCTAGTCGCCGAGAACACGTTCCGGCCGCCATGGTACCACCGCAACACCATGTCCGAGTTCATGGGTTTAATTGCGGGCGATTATGATGCGAAGAAGGGAGGGCAGGGAGGTTTCATGCCTGGAGGAGCGAGCTTACACAACGTGATGAGTGGCCATGGGCCCGATGCAAATAGCTTCGAGGGTGCGCGCAATGCGGAGCTCAAACCAGCTCTGGTGGGCAAGGGAAGCTGCGCCTTCATGTTTGAGAGTTGTTTGATGGTTGGCATAACGGAATGGGGTCGCAAGACATGCAGAAAGGTCCAGGGTGACTATAATGATCACAGCTGGGGTGGTGTCAAAGTTCATTGGACACGACCGGAAGCAAAATAACTCTCATGCACAACGAAATAACGCACTGAGAAATAAAAGACAAATAGGTAGTTTGAAATGTAATGATAGGCATTTACACTCAAATTGGGCTCTACCGAGTCTAATTAGTTGATCATTACATGTTCCCTTTTACAGTCTCGAGTTGCATAGATGACACTCCCTCAAAGTCGATTAAGTAAAAGTCATGGTTTCGAACAGATATGTTCAATTCACGTCTCAAAATTCCATTATATATGGATGAGTGAATGAAGAATATCAAACCGGTCCTCGAACAACCCGACCCCGACCCCGAGGCCGATAGCCCGCCCATTTTGGCCGGTCAGACCGACGCGAGCCCGAGAACATATAGTACACGATCCACTCGCTCGGCATGACGCAATAGGATCGAGCACCCCGATCTACGCTACCGGCACATATGTATGTATGATCTTAGCGGATGAGAGATACATGAGATGAGACACAACTGCCTGAGATCGTAAGCCCCTTCAACTTCTGACCACCCCTGGTGAGGTGGCTGTTCACTTGAGAACCAATTGGGTATATGTGGAGGGTGCGGGCACATGGAGAGATTATACGCCTTTACACATACATTCCGAGCTGACCACGCCACCAAACTAGGCATTCCTCACCTTGTTACACGGATGCTCAGGCAGACATTTGGGAAGGAGGGGAATCTACAAGTCAATACTTTGCATATTTCCCCTTCAATATACCGGAATTGAAACCGGTCGTGCGAGCCGAAGATCACTTTCGCATATTCATGGTGGAAGGGATTCTGCTGCGATATAATCAGATCCCCATTAACAGAAATTAAGATAAGAATTGAGGAAGTGTTAAGGCACAGTTACCCGAAATGCCGCTTAAAGTCCTCGTCATCGGCGCGGGTGTGTGCGGCCCTGCGTTCGCGACGCTACTCCGACGCGCTGACCCTTCGGGATCGAACTACGAGATCACCGTCGTCGAGCGTGCCGAGAGGTTGCGCGAGACGGGGCTGCAGATCGATCTGCGGTCGCACGGGATTCCCATCGTTCGGAAAATGGGCCGTGAGTTTCTTTATCTATCTATGCCTAATTCTCATTTTTCACTTTTTGTCTTTTGTTATCTTTTGATCATCATCATCATCATCATCAATCTGTGCAGCGTCGCATAAAAGAGATGTGCATACTCGACCCGTAAACTATGCACGCTACTGAACAAGGATGCTGATGCTGTAATACAGTGATAGACGAAATCCGCAAGCGCGCCCTGCCAGAGCAAGGCGTCTCCTTCGTAGACGAGCAAAGCAACGTCTTCGCCACATTCGGGAAGAACGACTCGGGCCACGGTAAACAGACCATGACCTCCGAGTACGAGATCATGCGCGGGGATCTAGTAGACGTCTTCTACCGCGCCAGTCTCGGGCTAAGCCCAGACAAAACCCCCGATGAAGCGGCGGCCGTATCAGGCGTCGTAAGCAACGGCAACGTCCGCTACGAATTCGGCGTGACAGTGACGGACTTCGCCCAGCACGACGACGACGCCGTGGACGTGACCTTCTCCGACGGCCGCACGGCGCGGTACGACCTCGTCGTCGGCGCCGACGGGCAGGGCTCGCGCACGCGGCGGAATATGCTCGGCGGGAAAGAAGCGAGTGACGCGTGCTTCAAGTCCCTGAATCTATTCACAGCGCTGTATCTCGTCCCGCGCAGCGATCAGGACGACAACTGGATGAAAGTGCACATGTTACCCGAGCGGCGCGGGCTATTCACGCGCTCGGCGAACGTGACGGCGCCCACGCAGGTATACATGGCTGTAGCGACGGACCGCAACAAAAACGCCTTCGGCGTGTGCAGTGCCATGACGGAGGCCCCGGCGGAGCAGAAGCGGACTTTTGCGCGGGCTTTTGCAGACCATCATGGATGGCGCGTTGACGAGCTCGTGGAGGCGCTGGAGAAGGAGACGGCTGAGGAGGACTTCTACGCCACGGAGATCGGACAGGTGCGCTGCGATAAGCTGGCCGTGGGGCGCGTGGTGCTGCTCGGCGACGCGGGATATTGTCCCAGTCCTATCACTGGCATGGGGACCACGCTCAGCCTGGTCGGGGCGTATGTACTCGCGGGCGAGCTCATACGGCATGGAGGAAGAGACGGCATACCCGAGGCGTTGAAGTCGTATGCGGCTGGTGTGCGGCCGTTTGTGGACGAGGCGCAGAGGATACTTCCCGGCTTCCCGGGGCTCTTGTACGCGCAGTCGCGCTGGGGTGTGTGGATCTTGACGACGATTGTCTCGCTTGTTGCGAAGTCGGGTATCGTAGATTTTCTGGCTAGGTTCATTCCGGAAGGCTCGGGGAAGTTGAAGATTCCGGAGTACCCGGAGTTGAATTTGGCTAGTTGAGCACGCGGAAATCCGAGTACCTGGGCATGATGGATGCCCCGGCACTGTGGCCTAAACGTGAGTGTATAATTATTTATCCCTTGAAGAGACGACTGTTAGGATATCAAAAGTATTGTTGGTTTAGCTTGAGTTTTGGGATGCTGTCAATGGTTCCTATTAGATCCTCCACGTAGGGTTACAAACTTGGCGGGCGAACACTTTTCTTTGGTGGTTATGTTGAGATGAGTGTTAACGTCGTCGCAAAAAAAAAACCAGATAATAAATAGTTGTGAAATACTGGCTGGCTCTATTGATATTAATGAATACAATATCGAACGACCAAGGAGCTTTGCTCCCATCTAACCCCATTAATCCCCAGAGCCAAAAGTAATGAATCCAATGTTCGGTGTCGAGGCAATACGTTCTCCAAAACACCATCCAAAATGCTATCGTAATAATAAACCCCTGCCTGCAATGCAATCCAGAACGACCAGCAAAACAGCAAAAGAAAAAAAAACCCGCCTATGCTCTGATGTAGTACAATTCAAGGGTTAACCCCTCGAGACGCAAAAGGTCATCTTTCTTAATGAGCTTTCCACGCCGCCAGCGCCAGTTTGTATCGTCTCCGTAGGTTCCATGGTAGTCTTCCATGTCGTCTCAGTACGCTCCCCAACCTTGTCCCAGAGCCGTTGCCAGCTATCCGCGTTATGTAAATAGACTTTATCGCTCCCGGCCCTGCCATTATCCCGAGGTAGCGTAGTGCCGACCTGACGGCCAAATATCATGACGTCTCGTCGATCTGATTGCAGGAACCGCACCATGCGGATCGCGACACGCACCTGGTCATCCCACGTGAAGAGGTGGAAGAAGCTGGTCGCGTGTATGAACGACATCTTCCCATCGAGCACATCTAGTCTCTCGTCGTCTTCCCCTTGCTTCAGCATATCACCAATGATGAATTCGCCTTGGAATTTGTCCCGGTCGCGGAACAGATCGAACCCTATGTCCAGGAAACGGGGCTCGACATCGGTCCCGTAGAGACGGGAGGAATCGACACCGTCGAAGGCAAGCTTGCGCAGCACCTGACCCACACAACAGCCGACATCCAGCAGACGCGTCTCGTTGCCGGCAGGCTCGGACTCGCATTGGGCTTGTAATAGCCTGAAGAGCGCTACTTGGTAGTAAGCGTCCGTGGCGAATTCCATGGAGACAAAGCGGAAGCGCCCGACGCAGGCGTACGGGTACACGTCCCAGAGACGATCGCGCTATATCATTCGTAAGAATTGTGAGCTTGATATCTATGGCCTTTTGATCTCATCCTTTTCCCAACTTTGAATTATGTCAAGATCAAGCTCGGTGAATTGCATGAGCAGGGGCATACATGAAAAAGCAACTCCCCAACTAGAAAGGGGCTTTCTAGGCGTATGCATCAACGGAGTAGTAGGTTAATACGTACCATCTGGTAGACATGTCTGTCCACATCCTCGGCAGGAATGCCACTATACTCTTGTAGAAGGGATCGAGCAGACTCTACGTCTGCTGGCAGCGTATGCATATACCTCCCCCCGGCCGATACGGCGCCCGCTTGTGTAGAATGGAAGTGTGAAGGCGGCGTTGCAGGACGGCAGTCGAGATCGTAACCTGCGAAACGCAAGGCCGACATAAAGAAGCTGTTCCCCCTGCCGGACCTAGCCGCGGGCCGCTCGACGGCCATGAAGGATGAATTGGGGGCCCCGCGGGCCGATCCTGGCTATAGCGTATACTCAGTACTGAGGAGAGAGTGCTGGTGGCGCTTGGCAGAACCGCGACGAAACAGCACTACCTGTCTGTCTGTCTGTCTGTCCATGGACGGCGTTCACATGGGTGCTAGTGTAGTCGAGCTGCGGGATGGATGCCGGTCAAGCAGTCTGTGTCTGGTAATCATACCGAGGGCTGCGAGATCTTGGATGGAAAGGTGTGCGAACATCGGGGCGGCAGCTGCTGCGATGGGGCTTGGGTCTGGCGATAGTGCATCACACGATTCACACACGTTGCCCGTCGATCCCGACAAAAGAAAGATGGAATAAAGGGTAAGCGAGGGGCCGCGCCCAGCGTGGGATCATGTGTGACCGGGAGCCCACGTCTCACATTGGTGACTTATTACTTATTAATACGGATACTGGGTGGGAATTACGGGCACCGCACCATATCCACAGGGCAAACACGTTACCTATCTGCCTGCCTGCACCACGCCAGCGGGTATCAAACGCCTTGGATTGTTTTGAACCAGGCTTTGCCTGCCTGCCGTGAATACTTACCGAGCTTATTGCGTTACCGGACGGTTTACGCAGTATGTAGAAGTGGGTTATACTTAAGTAGTAGACTAGTAACTACCTAGTAGAGTTATCTGTTCCCTCTTACTTATTATGTACAGTAACCCCATGGAGACCCCGTCGCCATGTGCCAACCGTCCCTGCTCTCTAACCGTTTTCTACTTACTTACATGTATAACCAGACGGGCGGCCACTAAAGAATGATGCAGATAAAAGGCGGATAAAGACAGCCGAAACAGCGCGGCTGGCGACGTCTGGAATGCTTAATACCTACCGACCTTGGCTTAGTTACGAGGATAGCTTAGCGCTAAGCGGCCCATACCCATATAATGGGTAACTGCTCAGCTGATACCGCGTGTAATGCCTGCAATTAAATGTTGGTTAAAGAAATCAAACTACACTTAATTATCCACAAGATGAAACAAGTCCCGCTGGGATATCATTGCCTTCTTGACGAGACCAGGGTCCCAATTGCCAGGCATACCTGGTAACAGGTAATGACATGATTGCTCGCCGGTGGGACCACATCAAAGACTCCCCACGAAGTCCCATGCGCTATCGCCGACCCTCCACTGAGCTAGGTGATTTAAGTCCTAGTCACAGATGGCTGCTCAACGTCACCTCGTTACCACCTCTCTACACGGGGCTACTGACTCTCAAGCTGAACCTGTCTCGGTATTAGTCGTTTGCCCAACGCCAGCCAAATGCCGTTAATTATCCCGAGACTGAGTCATGCGACTCCTATATCCCCGCCTAATAGACGTTGGTCTCTGAGTCGTCGCCGTTTAGGAGGTCTTGGCGCCTCACCCATGCCGGCACTACGATGACTAGGAAAAATAAGCAACATGCAAGACAGTAGTTCCCAAGCTCTTTAGATCCAACCTGTTGGGATTCGAATATTTGAAGCCTTTGGCCTGCTTCTACATGCATATTGACTGCGTCTCGTTGCATCATAACAAGTGATCTCGCTTTTACGCATAGTTGAAGCTCTCATAGCATTATTCAGCCTCTTTAACATTACGAGTATGAGGTAAGTATGCTCGAAGCTTTTTCCTTATCAACAACCTACAAGAGCTTGATCATGCCGCGAAACTACCATCAGCAATGTTGGATCTACGGATACCGCTGATGCTGATACTGACATAATAGCGTCCGACAGATATGTGCATGGATATATGATTATTGAATTCGATAAAAGCATGTATATACGCATGTTCCGTCATGGATATTCCTCATACGCCTTTCCTTCCGCCCGAGACTCATTCATACACATGCCTAAAACGTATCCCTAAAAGGCGGATAAACACTACCGCGCGGTGCAAAGGACATGGCTGGTGGACCTGGGGCGACTGTGGTGCCCACCGCGTTTGGGTCAGTGTGTCCCAAGCCATCATGTAACTGGGCGTGTTTCCCCGAAACGCCTTCGAATATCCTCGACATCTCGCTGGACATCTGGATTCCAGTCTGCAAGCCGTCGTACCCTGGGGATGGCGGCACCAGCAGTGCGTGGGCAAAAGGAGAACTCGCCGAAGGGCTTGGCCCCGTCTGGGTATGGCCGGTGGCCAAGCCTGCCATGGTCAACGCAGCACTCGAGTGGGGATCCTCGGCGAGCCCAAGTCGGGGAGCCACGTCCCGTAATGATTTGACGGTGCCCCAGAGACGTTTTGATACCCACGATTTCGCCGACATGTCTTTGAGAAGTTCCAGGGCCATGTAGAACTCATCCCGGCATGACGAGCTGAAGTTGACGGGCGCGTGGCATGACGCTACAAAAAGTATCGTAATCGCGGACGACAGAAACTGGTGATAGAAAATCTGCATCCTCCGGTAGACATTCGTGGTATTGTTGAGGTGCGCCAGATACCGAATCGTATTTTTGGCCAGTTTGACGGCGACCTCGGCATGACGTAGATTGTCCATGATGCTACTATGCGTGTGAAGGATGGGAGTGTGAAGCCACATTCGGATTTGGTTGTATCGCAGCCATGTCCATATTTGCAGCCGCTGGATATCGTATTCCTTTTGTGAATTCACTGGTGGGCTTAGATATTGGGGTAAATCCTCCCAGTCGGAAAGTTCTAACTGCACTTCCTTTGGTAGGTCGTTGTACCATTTCTTTATCAGCTGGTCCAAATCTTCGATGTTATCTACCGGGGCATCCATGGTTACCTCCGAGTCAAAATGTCGGACAAATCGCCAAACTTTTCCGCTGAGTTTCGAATATCTTATCATCATGACCAGAAAGGGATACTGTACCTAACATGATAAGCATTAGAGAATTAGAGTTGAAGAATGAAGAAAAGACTCTGATCATTTCGCATGTGCATGGAGTCACATATTCACTTACCGGAGATGGCAGATCAGGATCTATCTCCTCGTCTGGCAATACATAGGGAAGGCCGGCCGAGAATGCCCAGCGTCGATCTAGAACATATGCGCTCCAAAATGTGTTTACAGCTAGATTGCGTTCCTCTTCATTTTTAATTTGTTCGACAATGGCGCGCCGATGAAGACCCAATTCGAGGCATAGTCGCACGACTTGACCCATGACACGCCAACATAATACCTCGTCAGCTGAAAGGAAATGGTACCCAGCCTAAAACTGTTAGTTAATATCGAATGCAGGATCACGCGATGATGCGGTGACGGAGACCTCCTAAAGAAAGAGCAGACATACAACCAGAGCCAGAAAGGGCAGATTCTGTAGATTAGGCGGATCACTCATCAGCATCCTATTTGCAATGGGCTTGATTCCAGCGAATATCCTTTGCGCCTGTACACTATTTCCGTGTCCTTCGACAAGCAGCCCGCCACACAAGACGATCTTCAGCAATAGAGTATTTGAGTCGTTAATACCGCCATCTTGGCCGTCCGCGAAGCCACTCTTCTTAGCGGCCGCCATCCAAGTAGCCAGATTCTTCGCGTGGGTGATAATCGAGTCGATGCGAAGAACAGGGTACATAATACCGACTTCCTCTTCATAGATACGACATAGACGGATCATTTCATCTTTATCAAACTCCCACAGAACATCTGCCGTAGAATTCTCGGCAGGCGGAACAGCCTGGGGTGCCAGCTTGGGAGAAGCGCTCGGTGTCTCCTGGGAATGACCGTTTGCGTCGGCATTGTCGCTGGGGTAGGAGTATCCCATCTTATGCAAAGTGTTCTTAGCCACATCGAGGCTAAAACGGTTACTAGTAGGCCCTCGGAAGGCAACAGGAGGCTGGCGTGGTGGTGGAAGCAGGGTCATGGTGGACGAAGTCGGCGTGCTCGAGGCAGAAGGGCCGGTCAATGTGCGGTCAGGTTGATATAGAGGGCCGCCTGCTCGCAGTGTTTCGGCGCGCAGAGCATTCAAGTTGTTGAACAGAGTGTCGACCTGATCCTGCAGTTGGTTCACCTGAGCCGCCATCTGCTTGAACTCGTCCGAATCCTTGACACTGCTAGCGCAGCAATTTGGGGCGTATAGACATTGGAGGTTGAGGTGACCACACCGGCCACAGGGGTTTTCTCCATTACATTTAATCTTACGGCGCTTGCATTCGTTGCAAGCGAGAGAGATGTATCGGTTTCGTTTGCTCCTCTGCTGGGGCCCAGACCTGGGAGCGTTGGGCGAATCGTCGTCATCGTCGTCGTCGCCGGCGGGCGTCTTCCGCTTTGTGCCAATTACCGAGGTCGGTGTTGGCGCCCCCGGCGTCGTCGCGGCTGCGGACGGGGTTGTGGACGAGGTTATAGTGTCGCGTCGTGCAGCGGCGGAGGCCTGTTTCTTCTTAGTCTTCTTATCTGGCCGACCGACGCTCTGGTGTGGCTGTGTCAGCTGCGCCGACAAGGGCGGGAGGTTGTGACCCGAGGACGCATCGGCGGCCACAGACTCGGTGCTGCCCAGGCTCGCTGTGGCCGCCGTCGCGGTTGGCGATGCGGCGGCCGGGGTGATGGGGGGGATGACGGCGGCGGTTGCAGTCGGGGCGGGGAGTGTGGTTAGGAATCGCACCTCGCCGACTTGATTCTCAAAGAACTCCATGCCCTTGAATCTTCTGCTGCTGTTTCATTCCTCTCTCGCAGTCGCACGGCGAGCATGGCAAGCGTCATGGCCGCGGGATCTGACTGCACAGGCGGTAGGATTGAGGGGACTAAGTAAGGAGCTTTTGGAGACGGTGAGAAAGTCCGTCCATACTTACACCATTTGCGCGAATCTCCTGGCTACTAGGTAGCCTGGAGGCTTGTAGTGTAGGCTTCCCTTATTATCTATGCCAGAGGTTACCGCACAGTATACGCTACGGTACATCTCTAGCCTACCTACTATCAAATACCGGTATAGGTGTCTTAGTGTACTTAGTCACGCAGCAGTCACGCTCGTCACTTAAGTGCACTACTTGGAATCTTAGAACTGCACTGGTGTAGCGCAGTGAATGCAACACTCTTTAGCCGGCCTTACCCTTACCTACACTTACTTAGTACAGGCCATGCTGCAGCTCTACCGAATATTCCACAGCTTCCGATGCGCCGGTCTAACCCATTTCAAGGAATGAGAAGCGGGAAAGCACGTCTACTTGGGATAGCATCCTTCAGCTGAAAATCGATTTCTTGGCTCTGCCATCCTTCAACTTTAAAAAACAAGAACAGGAACAAGATTAAAACACCCCAAGATCTGACCATTCCCCTTCCTGCTCATGCAGACACAAATTAAGCCTTTTTAACCTACATATTTTCTGTGGCTTGGCTGACCGAAGAGGCACTGTACTATACATGAGTCTCTTTTTAGAAACACGTGGGCATATCGAGAACGGCGGTTATCCCTACCGATCATCAGCGTCATCGGGGAGATCCCTACAAGTCAAATCTGGGTACAATGTACAGTAACATGCTTGGTCGGGTCCAAGTTTGAGAAACATCTCTCTTCATTAGGTGCTCAGTTCTACATTACTCTCATCAGGATATCATAAGCGTGCCACGAAATGTCTACAGAACATCATAACTTCAATTATAGGTCGATCAACTTGCTTTTTCTTTCTGACATTTATGATGTAATAGAAAATGGGGAGTGACAACGGCGAGCTCAAGTGCAGGTGATAAACCGCAGGTACACTTAGGTATACCAGAGGCCACCTAGAGTGGCCGTAGGTAAATGCTACGGTGGCCGTAGCCCCACCGCCATGCATTACTAGTAGTGCCACCACCCAAACTAGCAGGCAACCTTACAAGGGTACCATATCCACCCAATGTACCTACCTTAGCAATACATACCAGAAAATAAACTTACACGTTGAGGCAGTTGCCGCCTGCTAATTAAGAATTTTTGCAATTTTTTTTAATATTGTAAAGCAATTGCTAAAGCGATTAATTTAGCGCTTTTATTTAATATTTTAATAAAAATAAATAATAATAACAATAATAATATTGTTAATATTATTAATATTATTAATAATTTTTAAATTATTTAAATTTTTAAATTTTAATTTTTAAATAAATTAAAAATAGCTTTATATAATAAATAATAATAAAATATATTATAATTATATATAAATAGCTAAAATGTAATTATTTTAATATTTATAATAATACTATTATTTTATTTTAATTTTATATTATTTTTTAAATATAAATAATTTTATAAATTTTGCTTTAATTTTTTTATATTTTATAAATTTTAGCTTTTTAATTTATAAATAAAAAAAAAAAAAGTAATTTAATATAAACGCTTTTGTTAATTTTATATTAAAAAAAAAAAAAAAAAAAAAACATTAATTTTTTTTTTTTAATTTATTAAAATTATTTTTAACTTTGTTTTTTACTAATTATTTAAGTAATAATGCAATAATATTTAAATTAAAATATTAAAAATTATAAAAAAAGTTTTAAAAGCTTTTATATTGTTACGAACCAACAAAAAAACGGCCTGTTAGGAGACCAAGGTGACCAAACAACCCAATGAGGGGTACTAGGCTGGACTAGGAAACAAGCCACAGCCCAAGAGAGGTCACGTGACACGCAGCTCTGTAAAACAATTAAAGCAAATGCTTTAAAAAATCTATAAAACAAATAAAGCAAATGCTTTATATAATCTATAAAGCAGACAAAGCAACACAAAATTGGTAAAAAAAAAACTGTTTATATAATAAACCAACGTTTTTTATGTATTTAGTTGTAGTTCTTACTTCACAATTTAATCTAAGCATATAATAACTTCTTGGAATAAGCTGTGTGGGCAATACCTTGCCTAACTACTTAGTAACCACGCAACAATAACCATTACCTATTATACTACTTAGCACAATCCATACAGGAGCTCCAAGTATACCACGCCAAACAAATCTAAGGTTCGTCACATTTTAAATTGTTTAACTACTTAGTGTTTAAAAAACAACGCAGTGGTTATTACAACGCCATATCTACCTCACAACAAGCACAAGCAGATAATAAGTTCGAATTATTTAAAGCTTAGTACAATTATATAAAAGCTTAGATTATTAATTTAAAGTTTTAGCTTAGACAAACTGCGGACAACATAAATAACAATGCACAAATTTTCACTAATGCTAAACAACAGCAAAAAAAAACCATTAAACTTTTAAAGCAAAAAGTAGTGAGATTTAATAATTAACCACAAGTTAAGGCAGCCAAGTTTAAACCTAACAAACCAGCACAATTTAATAAAACGCAGAGTTAACTAAATAAGTTCTTAACTTAAGTCTAGGCTTACGTACGCCACTATAAGCAAGAAATGCCCAATAAACCAAAATAGGTGCTATATGCGATAGGATTTTTAACCGGAGACACTATAAAGTGGTTTTAACTTATTATATATAATTATATAAATGTTAAAAAAAAAAACCAACAAATAAAAATCAAAAAAGCCTTTGCAAATTTAGCAAAGTTTAAAAAAGCATTAATTAAAATGTATAAAAATCCAAAAAAACAAAAATAAGCAAAATAAAAATTATTAAATATGCAACAAATAAAACTAGCATATAAATATACTATGGAATTTTAAAAGCAGCTTAGCAAAACCTTATAAAATAATAAAAAAAACATTATAACTATTTTTTATAAAAAACTTAAAAATAAAGTTTAAAATAACCTTTACCAAAAAAAATAACTAAAAACTTTAAAAAAATATGTTGTAAAAGCAATTAAAATTAACAATTAATTGTTTAAACAAAAAATGCAAAAAAAACAGCAAAACTAAAAACCACCACAAGTAGCTAATATAAAAAAGGCAAAAACCCCAGGTTTTACAGCCTTTAGTACTTACGCAAAACCTATAAAACTTAATGCAACAAGTAAAAAACAAGACCTAAGCAAGGTTAAGTGCTATAACTGCAATTAAAAAAAACACTACGCAAAAAGTTGCAACAAGCTTAAAAAAAAACAAAAGCTAGGAAAAGCAAAACAGGCTTTATTTATAACTATTGCTATGTTAAAGATTAGCGACTAATAAAGTCGACTGCAATAACAACATGTTAAAAAAGTACCATATTGCAATATATGTAAAAAAGAAAAACAAGTGTGTTTAAAACACCTTATTATAAAGCAATCAAAAAAAGCAAAACAAAACGAATGTATTTACAACTTTATTAATTGCTAAAAATACAATATAAGCATTAATAATAAAACCAAAAAAAATATAGCTTTTTAAAAAAACTTTACTTAAACTAACAATAACAAAAATAATTGGAAAAACATTAAACTAAAAAATCTTACATAAAATAAAGTTAAAACCTTAATATACAAGTATTAAAAATAGCCTAAGAAAAAATTTTGTTTAAAAGAACATACGTACAACTATATTAAATACAACCATTAATTTAAATAAAAATGGTTGGAAAACTTTATAGTAAGATTTATTTAACAAAAAAAATGCTTTGGTAAAATATTAAACGTATAAAAATCTCAAATAAAAAAAGCTAAAACAGCAACAATTAATATGTTAAAGGCTAAGGATAACATGAAAATATGGCCATTTTTAAACAATGTATAATAGTACAACCTAGCACTTATAATAAAAGCTAAAACAAATACCAGCAGTTAATTTAGTTTGGCTACCGAGCTCATCGCCAAAGGACATTATCATAGCAAGGTTATAATAAGTCAAGAACCAGCAGAATTAATACCAGAAAATAAAAAATACGAACAGATCCTATAGATGTGCTGTGTGACACATCAATGCATTATCCATCTGCAGGAAAAGCTACAATACATGTGGTTCCCAAGACAACTAAACGGGAAACCCATAAAACCCTTATACAAAGCAGATGAAGGGAAGGTAACACCAGTATACCAAGACCCTCGAGGATTTGCAGTATTTGCGGAGGACCTATAGTAGCCCACGGAATGCTTGCAGCAAATCCTACGTCCAAAGAATTACACCAACAACGGATGCAAGATCTATGCACAGTAAAAGGCAATAAAGTTACACAAAACAATGAAACAAACGCAATAAATTAACTTAAATTAACTAACGTTTAAAGAAAAAAAGCCTAAAAAAACTACAAATAAATAATAACCTATTAAAAGTTTATTTAAAAACATAATTAACCTTTATAAAAATAAAAAACCCCTTATTACTTAAAAAATAAAAAATAAAATAATAAGGTACTATTTTAACAAAAATATACTAGTACGCTTTAAAAAATCTTGGGCAGCAATTAATATAGCTAAATAACTTAATAATATGCTAATATAGGTAACAATTAATTAAAACCAGTTAAAAAATAATTAAAACCAGTTATAACAAATTAACAATTAACTTAAAAACTAAAGTGGCTTTATGCTATAATAGTTAAAAAAAGCAAATATATTAAAATCAATTTAATATATTAAAAACATAAGCTATAAGCGTTTATAAATATAAAAGCTTAGGCAAGTTTTATTTTTTTATAAGTTATTAAGAGGTTAAACATATTAACAAGGCTTAAAAATAATTTTTACCTATTTTTAACCATTAATAAAAGTTTTATTACATATAAAAATAAAGTAGTTTTAAAAAAAACTGCAAAACTCTCTTTTAACATCTTTAAACATAAAAAACAACTTGTGCTTAACATTACAAAAACATCCAAACATAATGTTATTTTAAAAATACCTTAGTTGCAAAAAAGCAATCCTAAAGTAAACTAAAAAACAGGCCAACTTTAATAAAATATATTAAAAAGAAAATTAGCTAATAAGGAACCTAAAACACAGGTATTAAGCAATTTTATTAAACCATTATTGCAAATCTGCATAATAATCAAAAAATCCAAGCCTATATTTAATAATAAAATACCAATAAAATATTAAAACTACAGCAACGTATTTAGTGAAACACACAATAAATTACCAAAGCATAATTTATAAAACTATAAGATTCCGCTTAAAAAAAAGCTAAATTATAATTATTTTTATTATATCATATAAATAAAAAACAGCTAAAAAAACTACGAGAATTTTTCAAAAGAAATTTAAAAAAAAGATTTATTTAATCTTTAAAATCACCAGCAAAATCACCGGTATTTTAAATACTACGCAAAACCAGTAAAAACAAAAAGCAACATTAAAGATTAATAGTAAACTACCAAAACATAAACTCTAAAACAGTTAAATTTATAAAACCAATACCCAGAATTAACAACCTATAAAATTAATTAGTGCACGTAAAATAGTTTATAGCATTTAATTTACCAAACGCATATAATCAAACGAAAGTAGCATTAAGTAATGAATAAAAAACGGCATTTTGCACACAATATAAATTATACAAATTTTTAGTAATGCCTTTTGGACTTACTAATGCCCTAGCAACATTTTAAGCGCAAATAACGCATGCTTTACGCAAATTTATCAATATATTTATAATAATATATTTAAACAATATTTTAATATATTTTAAAAATTTTAAAAAACACTAAAAGCACGTTAAAAAAGTGCTAAATATATTACAAATTGCCAAATTAAAAGTGAACTTTAAAAAAAGCAAATTTTATACACAAAAAGTTAATTTTCTTAAATTTATAATAATTTTAAAGAAAATAAAAATTTAAAAATCCAAAATTTTAGCAATAAAAAATTAGTTAGTGCTTAAATTAGTAAGCAATATAAAGGCGTTTATAGGATTTACAAACTATATTTAAAGCCTTATTAAATAGTTTAGTAAACATGTTAAACCTTTTTTAAACTTAATAAAAAAAAATAATCCCTTTAAGTGAGGAAAAAAAAAAACAAATCTTTTAAAAAAGTTAAGGCTTTTATATTAAAAAAACCTGTTTAAAAGCTTCCTAATTTAAATAAGAAATTTAAAATAACAGTTAACGCTAGCAAAAAAGCAATAGGCAAACAACTAGGTCAACAAAATAAAAATGGAAAATTACACCCAGTAGTTTATTTCTTAAAAAGATTCTTAAAACCAGCAAAGCAATACACGCTACCAAACAAAAAGCTTATAACTATTGTCCAAGCATTTAAAAAATAAAAACATTATCTTTATAAACCTAAAAAACCAGTTAAAATATATATTAATCACAAAAACTTAACTACATTTATAATAACAAAAGTGTTAAATAAACAACAAATCAAATAAGCAAAATTTTTATTTTAGTTTAACTTTATTATTTTTTATATTAAAAAAAAAAAATATAATAGCAAACATTTTAAGTTAACAAAGCAACTATAAAAAATTAAAAACAAAAAGCTAAGTGTTATTAAAAAAAACCTAACAAAAAATCATATTTATAGTTATAACTTTATTTAATTATAATAAATAAATTAAATAATTATAAAAGAGCTATAAAATAGTTTTATAGGCACTACTATTATTAATTAATACATTACTAACTTTTAAACAAAGCAAAAATAAAAATAAAAAGGTATATTTAAATTTTAAATAATAACCTATAATTAAAAAACTAGTAAAAGCAATGCATAAACATCTACTAACAGGATATTAAAACGTATACAAAACACTATTACAAATACAAAAAAACTACAAATGCAGAGGACTCAAAAGCATAGTAAAAAAAGTAGTTCAAAAATGTGTCCTATGTAGAAAAAGCAAGGCACTACAACACAAACCATATGAATTGCTACAACCAAAGCAAATACCAAACAGGGCTTAAAAGTCTATTACGTTTAACTTTATTATCAAGCTACCCAAATCAAAGGAACCAATGACAGGAGTACTTTACAACTCAATACTAGTCATTGTGGAAAAACTCACAAAATATAGATATTTCGTACCATACCTGAAATCAAGTACGGCAAAAGATTTAGCCTATATAATAATCAAACATATTTTTAATAAACATGAAATTTCAAAAAAAGCAATTATAAATAAAAAAATAACTATAACTTTTAAGTTTTATTAATTGTTAATAAAAATATTAAGCGTTAAGCATTAATTGTTTATAGCTTATTATTTATAAATAAATAAACAAATAAAAAAACTTAATTAAACTTTAAAGCAATATTTATGCTGTTACTTTAATAAACAATAAAACAATTAGGTTAAGCTTTTGCTTATAGCAGAGTATGCTTATAATAGTTTTAACAATAAGTTAATAAAAATGTTTCCATTTATAGCAAATTATAAATTTAACTTAAAAGTAAATTAAAATGCGATTAACAGCGTAACAGCGCTTAAAGCAAAAATATAAGCAAAAAAAATCATAAATTTACAACAAAAACTATAAAATAAACTAGTATTTTTACAAAACCATATAAAAGCTTATAGTAATAAGCATAAATTATTAAAGCCAACCTTGGAAAAAAAAACAAAGTATATTTTTTAAAGCGTAATATTAAAATAAAGCAACTAAGCAATAAGCTTAACTTTAAATAAATCAAACTATTTAAAATTAAAAAAGTTATTTTAAAAACCAATTACTGATTTAAGCTACCTAAAAAAGCTAAGATATAGCTAAAGTTTTATATTTTTTTTTTTAAACTAGCATTAAAAAATGCCGAACTTTAAACACAACTAAAAGTTAAACTAGACAAAGATCTTTATAAGGTTAAAAAAATACTGGATTCATGTTAAAATAAAGGTATTTATAAATATTTAGTTAAGTGAAAAGGTTACTCATATGCAAAAACCACTTGAAAATCTATAAAAAACCTGAAAAGTGTGAAGTAAATAGTGGACCAGTTTTACCAGCGATATTTTAACCAACTAGCGCTAAAAAAGCGGGGTTAACCACCTAAGCAAAAAAGGAGTTAAAAAAGCCCCAGTTAGCTTTAAAAAGAGCTATAAAAAAAGCCAACTAGGCTTATTTCTTTTTTAAATAACGCTGCTTTTTTTTTAAACGCTTTTGTGCTTTTAATTTGTTTATGTTTTAAAAACCCTGTTAAGCCATTTTAACACCTTTTTTATAAAAAAACTTAACTTAATAATTAAAACAAAGAAAATAAGCCAATAGTTTTTAAATTTAACAATTTGTTTTTTAAAGCTTATTGGAAATTTTACGCTTATATATTTATAACTATTAATGTTTTAAAATAATATTATATAAAGAATTAATAAAAACGTGATTTTTATTGCATGTAAAAAAGTTGGCATTATTATAGTTTTTACAACAGTTAACACTATTTAACATTTTATAAAAAAAACCTTTGTTAAAGCAACAAAAACAAAGCATGATTTTATAGCCAAAAGTTTTAATTGTATCAAAAGTAGCGTAATAACGCTTTATAAAAAAAAGCAGAACAAATTTTGCAATACAACCTGCTATAGTAAAAAAAAAACCATAAAAAATAAAAAAAGAGAAAAAAAACCTATAAACTCACCAGGACGAGAGGAACACGCTAATATTTATTACGGACAATAAACCTGGGAAAAAGGGAATAATGTTACGAACCAACAAAAAAACGGCCTGTTGGGAGACCAAGGTGACCAAACGACCCAATAAGAAGTACTAGGCTGAACCAAAAAACAAGCCACAGCCCAGGAGAGGTCATGTGACACGCAGCTTTGTGGAGCAATTAAAGCAAATGCTCTAAAAAATCTATAAAGCAAATAAAGCAAATGCTTTATATAATCTATAAAACAAATAAAGCAACACAAAATTAGTAAAAAAAAAACTGTTTATATAATAAACTAACGTTTTTTATGTATTTAGTTATAGTTTTTACTTTATAATTTAATTTAAGCATATAGTGACTTTTTGAAATAAGGTGTGTGGGCAATACCTTGCCTAATTACTTAGTAACCACGCAATAATAACCACTACCTGTTATACTACTTAGCACAATTTATACGGGAGCTCCGAGTATACCACACTAAACAAATCTAAGGTTTGTTACATATATATAGCTTTAAAAATATTTTTTTAAAATTTAAAATTTTTTTTTTAATTTATTAAAGTTATTTTTAGTTTTATTTTTTATTAATTTTTTAAATAATAAAATAATTTTTTATTAATTAAATAATAAAAGTTTTTAAATAAAAATTAACTTTTTTTATTTAATTTATTATAAATAAAATAAACATTAAAATGTTATAAATAAAACAAGCATTAAAAAAAATATTAAAAAATAAATAAAAAAGCAAAAAAATATTTAATTAATTAAATATTAAAAAAGATTTTATTAAAAAAAAAGCTTTTAATTTTTAAAAGCTTTTTATTTTAATAATTTATTAATAATTTTAAAGTGTTATTGTTATTAAAAATTTTAAAAATTTAAAACTTTTTTAAAAATAAATAATTAAAAATTAATAATATTAAAGCATTAAAAAATATAAAAGTTAAAATAATTATATAAAAAAAAATTTATTAAAAAAATATTAATATAATAAAACTTAAAATAATTATAATATATATATATATAAGCTATTAAAATAAAAAATAAAATAAAAATAAAAAATATAAACTTTAAAAAAAAAAAAAAAAAAACTTTAATAAAAAATAGCAATAATATTATTTATAATAATTTTTAATATTTTAAATATAATTAACATTTTTTTAAAAAATATAATATTAATTTTTATTGTTTTAATAATAATTAAAGCTATTTTTAAAAGTAAGATAATTAAAAAAAAAAGCATTTTTAAAGTAATTAAAAAAAGCAAAAGCAAAAAAAACAATAAAAAAAAACAGCAATAAAGCTAAAAAAAAAAGCTAAAAGTTTAATTAAGCTAAAATTGCTTAAAAATATAATAAAAACAATAATACATATAAATAAAAATTATTATAAAAATTAATTTATAAATAAATAAATAAATATAAAAAATATAAAATAATATTAAAATAAATAATTAAAAAAGAATAGCTGTTATATAATAGCTTAAAAAACCTTTAATATTATTAACTTTATTAATAAAATGTTATATAAATTAAATATTTTAAAATATTGTTTAAATAATAGCTTTTAAATAATTTATAATTATTAATATAATTATATAATAATAATTAAAATTATTATTTTATATTTTAACGTTAAAACAATTATATTATAAAATTATTTTTTTTTTAGCTTTTTTTAAATTATTTTTTTAAACAAATATTTATTAATTAAATTAAATGTTTAAATAATATATAATAATATATAATTATTTATAATTATATTATTTATAATAAAATTAAAAATAAAGCTAAAAATAATATAATTATAATATATAAAATTTTTTATAATAAAGCTAAAACTTTTATTTTAAAAATTAAAATTTAGCTAAAAAAAACTTTTATAAAAAAAACCAGCTATTAATTTTTAATTTAAATATTTTTTTAAAACAATTAATAATATTACTTTAAAGTTTATAATAATAAGCATAACGTGGTTTACCACTAAATGGCGCATATTATTTAATGGCGCACGTTTATTTTAAATTTTTCTTTTTAAACTTTAACACGTAATAACTTTTCAACTATAATAACTACCAAATTTAAAGAAAATCAAATCTTTTTAACAATTTAAACAACGTATAACAAACCAAATAAAATTAGCTAACGGGCTACTGCGAGGCTTTATAATATCCCTGAAACAACTTTACGCCATCGAATTAACGGCCGAACCCTAATACGTAAAATTAAACCTAATCGACATAAATTAAATAAAACTAAAAAGAAGGTGCTTCGAAAGCATATAATCGACCTGAATACCCGAGAGATGCCTTCTAAGATCGCTAGTGTAAAAAATATGGCTAATCTCCTCTCAAAATCGCGCGGTGGCAAGCCCGTCGGCAAGCACTAGGTCAGGCGATTTATCAACCGCAACCCAAACCTCAAGACCAAAATAAATCGAAAATATGATTACCAAAGGGCACTTTGTAAAAACCCAGGCGTTATTTCTGGTTAGTTTAAGCTGGTTGTAAATATTAAGGCTAAATATAGCATCTTAAACGAAAACATGTATAATTTTAACAAAACCGGCTTTATAATGGGAATAATCGCGTTAACACTTGTTGTAACACGTGCTAATCGGCGTAAAAAGGCAAAGTTGATTTAGCCTGGCAATCGGAAATGGTCGACAGCAATTAAAAGCATTAATTCGCAAAGCTGGTGCATTCCGCCGTTTTTTATTGTTTTAAGCGCATGTTACCTTTCGAACTGGTTTACCAAATGCGATTTACCAGGCGACTAGGTAATCAAACCAACAGTAAATAGCTAAACCAATAATAAAACAGGTATAAATTAAATTAAGCACTTTAATAAGCATATTAAAACGCAAATAAAGGGTTTATATTGCCTTTTAATTTTAAATGGTTATAAAAGCCATATTTTAGCAAAGTTTAAGCTATATTGCAAAAATAATAACATTATTACGCTTAGTATGCCGCCTTATTTATTTTACTTGCTTTAGCTATTAAATGTAGCATTTTATTTGCTTTTAAAACGTGTTTATTTAAAAAAAATCAAGCTGTTTATTAAAGCTTTAATAAATTATATTATAAAGCTAAAGTTTTTTATTGCCTTTAAAGCCGTGCATTTTGCCACTTTTACAAAAACTAATATTAGATCTAAATTTAGCGCATCTGGTTTAGTACCTCACTATCCGGACAAGGTAACTAGCAAGCTGAATGTGCGTCTCCGGACGCCTACACCTAGCCCGTCACGTCTAGGGACGGCTAGTACCTACAACCCCCAAACGCTATCTAACCTCCAACAGATAAGTAAACACTCTTCTTTTATTAAAACTAAAGTCTCAGCTTATAAAAAAAGCTCTCCAACACCAATTTTAAATGCGGTAGACCAAATGGCAAAGGGTATAAATGTAATAGCGCATAAAATAACCTTTATAAAAGATCAGATACACATATTACAAGAGGCCAATTTGGCCTTTTCTAAGCGCCGGAGAGCTAAAAGATCGCGTGTATAGCTTGGAGAACCTTTTACTGTTGAAGAATCTCAAAAGCTACAGGACGACAAGGCAAAGAGTAAACGCCCAGCGACTAATAAAGGTAAAAATAAGGGTCCGTCAAAACAAAAGGGGACAAGTAGCAGGTGTTGTGACAGCTGTGGTAAAACAGGTCATAATTCAAAAACTTGTAAAATCATTATAAAATTAAGTAGTAAGTTAGGTAGCGATTAATTTAAATTAATTAAAGGTGTTTTAGTTAAGATATTTTATTATAAAGTAATAAAAAGTAGTAAAGGTGCGCCATTAAGTGATACGCGCCACTTAATGATAAACCACGTTAATTATTTTTTATTTTTTAATTTAAAAAACTATTAAGCTTATTAAAAAAAACCTAATATATAAAAAAGCATTATTATTTAAAGTGTTAACTTTTATTAAATTATTAAGCAAATTTTTAAAAACTTTTAAATTATTAATTTTAATTGTTATATTATTTATAAAAATATTAATAATTTTATTATTATTTATTAAAAAACATTATAATTAATTTTTATTAATATTATTAATATATTTATAATTTTTTAAAAATAAACCAATTTTTAATTTAAAATTTAACATATTATTTATATTTTTAAAATAATTTTAAATAATATAACAGCATTATTTAAATATTTTTATAATAAATTTTACATATAAAATAAATAAATATAATATGCTGTTTTTTTAACTTAATAATTATTTAAATATATAAATTTATTTTAATATTATTTATATTATTAACGTGTTTTATTATCAAGTAATAAATATCATTAAGTGATAAAAGTTTTAGGTTTTTTCACCTTTTATTATTTAAACTTTATTTTCTTTACCTATAACAATGGACTATGTGTTAAAACAAGCTAGGTTATTAACTGCTATTAGCGTTTTTAAACGTGACCTTTATATTTTTATTTATAAGCTTGCGAAAATGTATAGCGTTTTTAATAAGACTTTTTGCTGCAAAATTACCGGTGTTGCGTTTTAGCGCGGTAGCAAAGATATAAAGTCGAAATTAACCGACTTTGAAGAGCAGGCGATTATATAGTTTATAATTTATTTAGATTTGAAAGCGTTTTTTTTCTAGGTGTGTTATGTTTAAAATATAGCCGACCGACTATTGGCTGAGCGGGGTAGCCAATTTATTGGAAAGTGCTGGACGACGCGTTTTATAAACCGTATACTAGCCTTTTGAATGCGTTTAAATTGTTAAATTAACTATAGCTGAGTTTTTTGCAAAGATCCTACCGAATATAATGTGTATTATAAACGCGTAAAAAAAACTATTAAGCGTTAAAGCATTGCAAAAAAGGATATATATAATTTTAATAAAACAGGGTTTATAATAGGCATAATTACAACTAATATAGTTATAATAAATGTTAAAAGGCGGAATAAGCCTAGGCAAGCCTAGCAAGGCAATTAAAATTAATTTACAGCCGTTTGTTTAATTAATTTATAAAGTTAGTTAGTGCCGCTTTTTATTATTTTAAAGGGGAAAACCCACTTTGCTTTTTAGTATTGCAATAGCTTTTTATTACCTAAATGGCAAATTATGGTCTTATATAACGGCTAAATTAATAATAATCTCGGTTTAAAATAAATTAAATACTTTAATAAGTATATTTAACTATGTTTAACGGGCATAAAACGTTTTTTTATTTTTAATAGTTATAAAAGCTATTATTTAAAGAAATTTAAAAATTATTGCTAAAAAAATGGTATTTTTACTAAAACAATGCCTGCGCATTTTTTTTACAAACTTTAGCCTTTAAACGTAACATGTTTTAGCCCGTTAAAAAAAGCATATAATATTAAAATTAGCAATATTATGCAAATAAGTATAACACATGTTTTAAAGGAGAACTTTTTACCTGCGTTTTTTAAGGCTTATACTTAAGCAATAACACTTGTAAACATTATGTCTGGGTTTAGGGCCACTAGCCTTGTTCCATTTAACTTAAAAGTTATTATTTTAGGGCTTAATATTGCGCTAATTTTTTTTATACTGTTGCCAAAGCTTAAGTTACTTTTTATTGTTTAGGTTTTAAAAACTTTTACCACTATTAAAAAAGCCGTTTTGCAGACTATTTACTTAAAAACCCAAATTGCTAGGCATTAAAGTAGCTCACCCAGCAAAATTATTAACGCTGTAAACTTGTTATCAAAAGCTACGTATTATTTACTGCATGGGCAAACGTTAATACTAAATAAGGTAGCTAAGCTTTGGGCGGCCAACCACATTTTTAGTAAACGTTAAAAAACAAAAAATAAGCAATTACAGACTAGAGGAGTATTTATTTGATTTGAGGGAACAAATCTCTAGGTCTTTAAAAAGGGTGGTAGTTAAATAGATTAAGAAAATAGTAAAAAAAGTGGTTATTAGGTGAGGGCATTTACACGCGCGCGCCATTGTGGCATATGCGGCAACACCGGTTATAATGCGCGCACTTATATAGTAAATATAAATACATTTAATGAAAAGGATTCCGATTAATTTAAAGTAATTTAATTGCGTTATGGTTGTTTTTTTTATATTGCGACTTAAATAATGCTTAAAACTTTTGTCACTTAATGATATTTATCACTTAATGATAAAACACGTTATATTATAAAAAGCTTTAAAAATATTTGTTAATTAAAAAACTATTTTTTATAATAGTTATAAATTTTTAATTTTTTAAAAAATTAAAAATAGCAAAAATTTAAAAGTTAATTATTTAATAATTATACTTATAACATATAATAAAAAACGTTAAATTAAAAGTTAAAAATAAATAAAAAAAAACTATTTTTAAAATTTAAAGTTATTTTAATTTAATTTTTAATATTATTAATTAACATTATTTATATAATAAAAAAAATGTTTAAAAAAATAATAATAACATTAAATATTAACTTTTATAACATTTGCAATAATAATAACTTTATATATAATGTTAAAAGAATTAAATAAATTTAAAAACGTTATTATAATAAAAAAATTGCTATTAATTATAATTTTAATAATATTTTTACGCTTTAAAAATATATAATATATATAATAACTAAAAAAAAGCTTTAAAAGCATTAAATAAATTATTAAACAAAATTTTTTAAGCAATAAAAAATCATTAACTATTTAAAAAATATATATATAATTTGCTAAAAAAATTAATATTAAATTTATATTAAAAGTTATTGCAATTTTAAAACTTATACTTTAGTAAAATTAAAATTATTATATTAAAAATTGCAAAAGCATTTTTTTAATATTTAAAGCAAAATATTAACGCTTATTTTAATTATTATTAATTTAAATATTAATAAAAAAAATATATATATTAAAAAAAAATAAGCAATAAATAGCAATATTTTAATTTAAAGTTTATAAAAAACATGTTTTAAAATTTAAAATTATATTTTATAATAATTAAAAATAACTTTTAATTAATTTATAATTAATATTTTTAAGTTATAAAAGCTTATTATAATAATTAAATAATTAAAATTATAAATTATATAAATAATTTTATAATATAATATAATATTTTATGTTAATATTTTTAATTTTAATAAATAAAGCTTAAAAAAAAAGGTTAAAAAAATAAGCTTTTTATATTAATATTATTAAAAAAAAAGCTAAAAAAATATAACTTTTATATTTAATAATAAATTAAAAAAGCTAACCTATAAAAAATTAACATTTTATTATTTATTTAAAACTTAATTTGCTAAAAAAAATATTAATTATAATTTTAAAATAATAAATTTTATATAAAAACATATATTAATAATAATAAAATATATAAATATTTTTAATTTATTTAAAATAATAGCTGTTAAATATTTTATTATAAAAAAATCGCATTTTAAAAAAATAACGTTATTTATAAACTTTAAACTATTGTTTAATTAATTAAATTGCTTTATAAAAAAATAAAAGTTAAAATTATTAATAAAAATAAAAATTATTTAAATAATATATATATTTATAAAAAACTTAACATTAAAATAATGTTATTATAAATAACATTATTAAAAACAATATATTAATTATAAAATTAAATATTTATTGTTTTTTTAAAAATATTATTATTATATTTAATTTATAAAAAAACACTGCTAAAAAAGCTATAAAATTATTATTTTAATTTTTAATATAATTAATATTATTTTTAATTTTTAAAAGCTTTATTAATTTTTTATTATTTTAATTTATAAATTTAATTTAATTTTTAATTATTTTAATATTTTAATTTTATTTATAAGTTTTTTTATTATTTGTTTTTATAAATTTATAATTAATATTTTAAGCATTTTTTAATTATAAAATAATAATTATTAATAAACTTTTATTATTAATTTTTTTAATATTATATATATTAATTAATAATTTATTAATAATATATTTTATATAAAAAAAAATTTACTCTTTAAAATATTTTTATAATAATATTATAAAATTGTTTATTAATTTGTTTATTTATTAATATAATAAAAAAAAATTATTTTAAAAGCTATTATAAATAAATATTAATTATAATTTTTTTTAAATTAAACAATTATATTTATTAAATAAATAAAATTTAATTTTAATAAAAAATATTAAATTTAAAAAATTAGCTAATTTAGTAATTTTTAAAAAATAATATTTAAACTTTTATTAATAGCAAAAATAATAAAACAGCTATTATAATATTAAAAAAAATCGCAAACCTTTTTAATTAACAAATAGCAATTATTTTAATTGCCTTAACATATAACTTTATTTTCTGGTATATATTGCTAAGGTAGGTATATTGGGTGGATATGGTACCCTTGTAAGGTTGCCTACTAATTTAGGTGGTGGCACTACTAGCAATGCATGGCGGTGGGGCTACGGCCACTCTAGGTGGCCTCGTATACCAGACTGGAAGAGGTAGGTACTGGAAAAGCACGGCCGCGCTAATATCTCCCTATCTAGAACTATTCTAGCGTACATTAGGGTCGATATACAGTTTTCTCCTTTATAAAATGCACTGTGAGATATAGAACCTCAAAGAGCATAGATAGGTAGCCTGCAAAAAGATCATACCTTCTACCTAAGTATTCTAGAAAAGTCAAGACACAGTGACCCATGAGCTACCTACTTTAGGTACCTCAGACTAGGTACTTTGGTCCTCGTCAATGAAAAGTGAGAGCCTCACCGGTAGAGTTGATGCATGGTGGACAAACTGATATTGGTTGTTAGTCTTGCATGAGGGATTGTTCAGAAATACACTATCCAGATATTCCAAAAACCCCATCCTCATATGACACTCCAATCTTATCTCATATCAGAGGCAGCGCAGTTTCAATTCGCCCAACACACTCGCCAAAGCCGACTCTCTGCCCTGGCTTGCCAGCGATTCCCCGGATTATAATGCTATCGCCATCCTTCAAGAACCGACGAACATCCATACCGGCAAGAAAAATGTCTTCCTTGCCTCCTTTATTCAGCTCCAGTAGACTACCACTTTCTCGGGGGTTCGGTCCGCTGATGGTGCCTGAGCCGAGCAAGTCGCCCGTGTTCATCGGACAGCCGCCCAGAGAGTGATGAGCTATCATCTGTGGGAACGACCACATCAGATTCTTTGAGCTTGTTTGGCAAATCGTTGTTGTGTCTCCTTCCGGTGCTGTGACAAAAATGTCAGTCACCAAGTTCCATTACTCGATTGGCATCACCTACTTTGAATGTCGACTTCCAGCTCGATATCGAAGACCGCGTCTTCTCTGTTATCCTTGAGGTAGCCTTGTATCTCCGTTTTATTCTCAATTGGCTTTGTTCGAAACGGCTCCAGTGCATCAGCTAAGACTACCCAGGGGCTAATGGTCGAGGCGAAGTTCTTGCCGTTAAATGGACCTAACGGAACGTATTCCCATGCCTGTATGTCGCGCGCGCTCCAGTCATTCAGCAGAACATACCCGAAAATGTGATCCTCAGCATCGGCAACCTTGATAGGCGATCCCATCCGGTTTGGTGTTGCGATGATACAGCCTAATTCGAGTTCCATATCTAACCGCCTGCTCGGCCCTGTGATGGGCTGCTTGGGCTCTGCAGTGGGATCAAGCAGAATCTGTCCGTTTGGGCGACGAATAGTTGTTCCTGAGACCACAATACTGGAAGCCCGTCCATGATAACCCACAGGCAGGTGCGTATAGTTCGGTTGCAAGGCGTGCTCTGGTCCGCGAAACAGGACACCAGCTGCATAAGCATGATGGTATCCAGCATAAAAATCAGTGTAATCTCCGATACTCACGGGGAGATGATTCTTAAACCTTCTCGGAGGGAAAAGCGCTTTCTCTCGCAGTTCATCATTATCTCGTAGTATCTCCGGGTAAGTCGTATCCGCCGATAGAATGCGCTGTATGATGCTCCGCACTTCTCGGTGTACCCCCCGTCCCAACGCTGCGAATGCGTTGAGTGTTGGCTCAGAGGAGACTTCTGCTTTGCCTGCTAAGACTGGGAATATCTCTGTGAACTTTTCATAGGTAGATAGGACTTTGAGATCGAGGACATGAGATCCAATCGCCACAGCGGCGTGTGGCGCGGGGTCGTTTGGTGTGGTGATTATTCCAAAGGGGATGTTGGCGAGGGAGAAAGGTGTCTCGGCAGATACATCAGGCACCCAGGTGGAACTCATGATGTCGATTGATTCAATGATGTGTTTCAACAGACTGTAAGTCAATTGGGATCTTGGAAGTTCTGTTAGATACCTACTCAATACTTGGAATCCCGAGGTCAAGAAATCAAGACGTCCGATGCAAGCCGCGCAACAATTCCGCTGTGGGGTAGTTAGCCCGGCTTCTCTGCCAAGGTCTTCCAACTACCGCTACCCTCGGGATCTATAAATGTATGTTTATAGTTTACTGTAGTGGAAAGAGAGCCATAAAAACTAGGGGTAGAAGAGTGGCAGATGCAGACCCCTGTACATATCTTGAAGTAATACCTGTCATACAATCATCCACTCTAAATCAGAACATGAACTTAGAACATAAACACTCACTCACCATATTATCTAATAAATTTCAAGATAACTCCTTGTTGCTCCTATACAAATTTGTCGATTACGGAAGTCATAATCGTACACCCTAAGCGGGTTAAGTACCTTACGAGACTAATATACTTCAGCGTAGGAAGTCTGTCCTATATTTGCCTTTTTGTAACCTAGCCAACCGGTTTTATGAGTTAAAAAGTGGAAGCGCAGGTTAGAAGATCACTAGAGCTTTAACTCAGATCAAATTCAAGAAAGTAGCACGGAAGCATGAGTCAAAATAGACAACGACTCCTCAGATTAGTCAGACAGCATTAGAAACAATACATTTACACGTTTATTATTATGAAAATACATGAAAAATCGCTTTGTGTGTATAAAAGCTCGACCCATGTTATTTACTTCGAGCCGAAGATATATAATCCATCACGCGTATATAACTAGATTATATGAGCTGCAAATGAGAAATTCCCAACCAAATGATCATTATCGCGAAGGGATGATTTTAGAAATTTCCGTAAGCTCATTTAAGTTATTGACACCAAGCAGACTCATACGGAAGTAGGCCTGAGCATAAGCCTTGTATGATTAAGTCAGTAAGATACACAGGATACTTATCAAACGTCTCAAAAAAGGAAAATCACTTACAGGATTCCAGAGCGCCTGACCAGAGGAGCCGGCGAACAGCTTCCACTGCCCCTGAGTAGTCCCATAGGTGGCGAGCGACTTGTCGCTGTGCAAAATGAAGAAGGTCTTGTTATCGCCCGTCAATGTTTCACCGTAGAACGACGCGTCCCAGATCTGCGGGTCCGTGTCCAGCGCCGCACCGGCACGGCTCACATCCACGAAGCGCTGCTTGGCGGATGTATGGGCGCCGACGAGCGCCACGAGATCGCTCGCCGTGAACGTCTTCTTGATGAAGAGATCGATGAGCGTGGGTGCGTCCATGAAGGGCAGAGGCAATTTGCCCGTGGGAGCAGCGCGAGAGTTATCCTTGCGGCCAGCGAAGGCGCGGATGCGCGGTCCCCCTGGGCATGCTACGGTTCCGACGATGGCACCGAGCTGGATGATGTCTGCCATTCCCGCACCGTACGGGTTGAACGTGCTGTAGTACGCCTTCGTCACGGCTCCGATTTCTGCCAGCCCGAGGTTCTCGCTGCGGGTGAGCTCGTCAGACAGGAGGAGGGAGCCGTCGGCTCCGCCGTAGGTGGAGTATATGTCCCAGGCGGCAGCATCATGAAAGCCTTGCCTGATGGCTCCGCGACCTAGGTCGGTGCAGCCGTTGGCATCGGCAAAGTCACCCCACATCTTATTGGCGACGTAGTACCATACACAAAGAGGGTCTTTGCTGCAGGCGCTGGAGCCGAGTGCTCCCGGAGGCGTATAAGAAGTGCCGTTACCGGTGTCGATGGCACCTGTTCCTAGCAGCAGGACATTCTTGATAGCCTCTCCCACTGCTGTGAGTACGCCTGTGAGTAGGTCGCCTAGCAGGATACCAGAGCGAGCACCGAGGACGAAGTCATCACGGCCTTGGATCTCGGTTATGACTCTATCCATGCCCGGGTGGGCAAAGACAGGGGCTGCAGCATATGCGAGAAGGATCGTAGATAGCTTCATGTCCAATATATAAGTGAAGGAGCGAGTGGGTGTGGGGTGTGTTATGTTTACAGAATAGGAAGAGTGTATGTAGACCAAGCCTCCAAAGTGTGATGTTTCGATACGCGAATGGTACTATAGGGAAAGGGATATTCGTTTGGCACGCTGCATATCAAAGGTCCCATTGAAAGAGAAGAAATAGTTAATAAATATATAATATCCCCATGCCTCAGCTTGATTGCTTTCTCATATCGAGACTACAAAGCCACATGCCTTTACCGCCTGTTGAAAGTTGGAAGTAATAACCCCCTGCGGATGCCGAGCAGGCAAGCTGCAGCCTCCGGCGCAACACGCGATAGTAGACTGCATAGGCTGGCTACTTTGGGGTAGAAGTTGCGAGAGACTCTCCCGGACGAGCGACCCTCTGGCTGCATATCTCTCGTGTGGGTCAGCATATCAGGCACAAACCTTGCAAGGATGGGTTCGATATCGAGATCCGTCATGTGGTCATACTGGAGAGCTTTCTTGGTTTGGGGGGAGATCCGGAGAGCGGCACAGCCCAGATAATAAAAGTTCTACAGCCAGAAGCCAGAATATCGCCTTGAAGTTGGCCATGGGCAGTATCGTGGCGGCGGCCACGGCTTGAGCTGGGGCTTAGCCACCAGCCATGAGCTTGGCCATATTGTCATAATATCTTGTGGTTGACCTGGCCAAAGCCTATGATTTCCAAGGCAACAAAGCTGAGGGTTTTCTTGGTATCGCGATGGCTATTTTGCCCTTTCTGATGATTGGTGTGATGACAACGACAGGGCCTTGATTGGTTCCTGAAAATCGAAGCCTCGGTGCTGACAAGCATTAAGCCGGCGTCTGTGTGTCGACTTTGTTTTGGCTATTCAATAGTCTGTATACTGTGTTATCTACATGCACTCCAACTATTGAATTCCTGCATGAAGGAACAGTCGATGAACTGTAGGACGCCGAACCTAGGGTTCTGAACTGGCGTTCAGCCGGCCGACATATCCCTCGAACCTGGTCTTGCAACACAGAAGCACTAAAAGTAGACAGTGTTTGGTTGAGCTGAGGCTCTTTTTATCCGTGGTGATTAGGTTCGGCGGCAGCTGTGCATTGTCAGCTTTCTCTAGGCCGATCTTACGGCCTCTCATCTTAATCTTCGTTAATACGAGGTATCGATCCTGATCACGACGCACACGGGTTGACTAGAAAAGGAAAGCGAAAAAAACCCAGCTCGAATTCACAGACTAGATAATCAGACATCGGACGGGAACGGCCACGACCTAAATTTAGTCACACGTTACAGCTGATGTTGAGTGGTGGCAGATCCACTGTGCGTCGCATCTGCATACCGTTCTACCGTTCACAAGACCATGCATGCTGCAAGCCACATTTGGGTGTCATATAGGGAGGTGTTAAGTAGATCCGGAAGTTAGAGGGTGTTCCCAGTTGATCGGCACCAGGATTTCAGCAAAACCGTGTAAGACCAGAAACCAAGCTGTACTAAGTACTGCCGAATCTGCCGAAACACAGACACTTTCTCGAGAGGGAGTATGCTGTTGCTGCTATTTGAATGAAAGGTTATCTATGTCAATAGTGAGTAGAACGGCGACATAGTATGTTACTAAATACCGGTAGTCAGACTCGTTTAGGGATAAGCATAGCTTAGAAATGTAGGCTGCAGTCGGTGGTAGTTGTAAGATTAAAAGGAATGTGGCAGAATGTTGTGCGACTTCAATAGAATGCACATCAGATATCAAAAGGGAGTCTTTTCGCTAAAATAACGCCACCAGCTTCTGACCGTCGGTAATTACCTACCCGTAAACACGGCGGCCTGAGATAACCGAACTTCTCTCATTAAATCACACCCTCCTTCGGTACGGGGATGAACGGGATCCGAAGCCGCGCGGCTCAACTTATCCGCGACAGCTCGACATCCATTACAATGATCCTTCTAATACTCGAGAACTTCGAAGTGCTTTTCAAACCACGCTAGCGCCTGGTCTTCAGCCTCAACAGCTCCCTTGGGGTCATCGTTTAAGACGTCCACACGGCAAGCGAAGCCGTGACCATAGCCAGGGTAAATGCGACATTCACCTTTCTGACCTTCAGGCTTCTCTAAGAGAATATTCTCCAGCTTCTTTGCCTGCTCGCCGGAGATCATGTTGTCCTTCTCCCCCAAGGCAAAGCTGACAGGTATGGAGATCTTTTCAATTTCATCGAAAAGAGAGAGAAAGCTGGGATGTGCGGAAAATGATGCGTCAACGAGTGGTTTGCCATCTACGGTAAAGCCCTCAGCTATCAGGACGGAATGCTTTCCTCCCCAGCAATAGCCAGTGACGCCGACGGGAAGGTGAGCGGCCTCATTGCGGCGAAGTGATTCCAACCAAGACTTAACGATGGGGAATGTCTTCCCAGGGCGGTTGAAGAAGATTGCAGGGAGACCATTACGAAGAATCGACAGGACGTGGTATCTTCATCGATGATCAGATCGCTGCAAATCAAGAATATTGAACAAAGAGGCACTTGACTTACGGTTTGGAGAAAGTGTCATACCACGTTTTAGGAGCCATCACTTTTTGCATTGAATTAATCATCGAGAGTGGCGCAGAATGACCTGTTCTTACATCAGTTGAAGATGCCCTTGAAGCTAGCTTTTATATACTCGAGGAAAACCTCACCTGTCATGAAATCAGGTGCGTAGACCCTATAGTCCTTCTTTTTTGCAAAGTTATCAGCCATGAGTCGAATGTTGACAAAATCCCAGCCGAACATGTCAGGTATGAGAACTGTATCAATTCAAGTCAGTAAATGTTCGCTGTATTGCGTAATTTAGATATGTAGTGACCGTCATTTCGAATCTGACATACTGACGATTCCCTTGGGTGGATTTCCACTAGCCGGCTCGGCGATATAAACATCGAGATCGTGAAGCTTAGTGACAGTACCCGTGGGTGTTCCATCGTGAACGGCGCCGCTGAAGCAAGCAGGACAGGACATAGTGAATAATGACTCGATTATGTAAGGTGCGATGAAAGAACAGTAATTCGAGATATTCAGAAAATAAAGAATGTATCGAATCGATTAATGTAGCTCCTATGGGTTTATCCTCGATTATAAGGGCTGTGATAAAACATGCCTGCTTTGCTAGTACTTTGGAGTTTGAGTTATCTCCGCTCAGATCCGGTGCTAAAAGCTTAGGGTTCTCTTAGCTCTATGGCGGCGATAAAGTGGTCCGAACAAGTGGTCCGTATATGCGATACTTATCAGCAGTCGTTCACGCCTCCTGTCTGCGTCTCCAATGACTCAACTTTTACAAAACCTAGTAGCTTCGAATCAACGATGGTAGGATTAAATTTGTTAACCGAAACTAGGTAGTTTGGGTCGATGTAAGCGAACACAACCCTTGGTCACCGCTTCGGCTCCGAGACCTGAAATGTTGAATATCGTGGCACTTCATATAAGTAAACCTAGTGAGATAGCGCTAAACCGGGCTTTCATTTTACCCACGAAGGCCTCTCTGGTTGAATGTATCTGTTTATGTGCATTTCGACGGAACCGAAGCGGTCTCTTAGGTGGGTGAGTATGAAGATTTCCTTGTGTCATCTTGATGCTAAATGATAGTAGGGCAAAGTTTAGTGTAATTGTTGCTTTACCTTGCCAAACACGTGCGCCGATCAACCTTGAGAGGACCTGCAGACAATTTATTCCACGAATAGGATGGGAGACAAATCAATCAAGCCATTCGATAATATACTTCTTGAATGATCATATCAGGATCAAGTTGGGGAAACCGAATGAAGATCATGGTCTTTGGGGATCCTAGAATAGCGATAAGCGACCAGCTATCGCACACTGGCCCGACTCTAATAGCCGAGGTTTGGAGAAATGAGGGATCATATCTTAGCGACTTGGGCAACAAGAGGCACAGTAGTCAAGCTCGAGTTACTACTTTTATTCCTTATAAATGCTTTTCTCTACATTAACTGGGTGTGAAGCATCCTATGCATTGAATTGTATGAGCCGGGGAAATCCCGCAACTGGCTTTCTGATACTCTTGTGTTAAGCGAGTGAGAGGAGGGGAAGATTAAGAGTCGACGTGAAGGATCATCTATCTGTTCAACACCAAAACTGCCTGCCCCAATTTCGAGTCCAATCGAACACAGCCAAAGAGATAGAAGTCACCGGGCCAGTCTCTGAACATGCAATCTAGTTTCCGTATAGAAGAGGATGGAGATTGGACAAAGATATCCCTGAGACCAATGGCCGCTGACGTAATTCCACCCCCACGCGGAGAGCTGAACGGGCCCGCGTCCTCAGAAACAGTAGAGCTGACGCAGGACCGAATCGTCCGTGTATCTGAAGACCTGGGCGAGATCGAAAGGTTCTACAATATCGAGGGCTCACCCACGCGCTATGCAAGATTAACCGAGTTCTTCGAGGCGGAGCTCGCGGAATTATCCGACGCGCCCTTCGCCTCCTATTCTCAGGACGAAAAGGTTGATTATCTACTGCTGAAGAGCTTCCTGCGCCGCTCGCTGCGCAATCTAAAGCTTGAGCGCGCTCGCGAGGCGGAATTCGCACCCTTCGTAGAGCACTTCGCGGAGCCAATCCGGAAATGGTGCGAGATAAGACAGCGCCAGAGGGCTGACGAGGTGTTTGATCCTCAAACGCTTGCTGGCAGCCTCTCGGAGGCTTGTAGTGCCGTGTCGCGCTCTGTTGCCCATGTGGCAAAGCATGGCGATAAATACTCGCAAGCTACGGGTAGCCGGGCCGCGCGACGGATCCGTGAGCTGCGGCAACATGTCGACGAGACATGCGACTTCTACACGGGCTACCACCCGTCCTTCGATTACTGGGTTGCCTCGCCGCGGACAACCCTTGATGCCGCGCTCCAGGAGCTCGAAAAGCAGGTCCGCGATGTCATAATCGGCGGCAGCGGCGGTGAAGACGCAATTGTCGGCGAGCCTATAGGTCGCGACGGACTTCTCGTGGAATTAGAAGCGGAGATGATCCCGTATTCCCCAGAAGAGTTACTACGGATTGCGGAACGCGAATACGTCTGGTGCGAGAAGGAGATGAAAGCAGCCGCGTCGCAGCTTGGGTATGCGGACTGGCGCGACGGCCTCGAGTACGTGAAGAATCTCTACGAGTCACCCGCGACGCACACCTCGTTCGTGCGCGGCCTAGTGGCGGAGGGGGCGTCGTACGTGAAGGAGCATGACCTGGTGACTGTCCCGCGGTTGGCGGAGGAAGCCATCACCATCACGCGGATCCCTCCGGCCCGACAGCTCGTCTCGCCCTTCTTCCTCGGCGGAAAGCGCCTGCAGATCTCATACCCACGCGTGGACATGGCGCACGCGGACAAGTTGATGACGCTGCGAGGCAACAATCGGCACTTTAGCCGGGCCACAGCCTTCCACGAGATGATTCCGGGTCACCGACTGCAGCTGTACGTGGGAGCACGGTCGCGGCCGTACCGCGCGCGGCTGTTCAGCACGCCCTTCTTCGTCGAAGGCTGGGCGCTGTACTGGGAGATGGTGCTGTGGGACCGCGGGGATTTCTTCACGACCCCTGAGGACAAGATCGGGTCTCTATTCTGGCGTATGCATCGGTGTGTGCGCATCATTTTCTCCCTCGGCTTTCACCTCAACCGGGTCACCGCCGAGGAATGCGTCGAGTTGCTTGTCAAGCGTGTCGGGCACGAGAGGTCTACTGCCGAGGGCGAGGTTAGGCGAAGCCTAAATGGAAGCTACCCCCCTTTGTACCAAGCCGGATACATGCTCGGTGCGTTGCAGCTAGTGCAGCTGCGACGCGAGGCGGTCGGTAAGAGCTTCGGGGAGAAGGAATTCCATAATCGTGTACTGAAGGCCAATGTCATGCCGATTGAGATGCTGAGAGCATTGCTACTGAAGAAGGAGCTGCATGAGGATTTCAAGGCGTCATGGAAATTCTATGGAGATGTTTAACCATGTCAAACATGAATTCAAAGTAATGTGCTTATAAAGGCAAGCTTTGCTGCTATATGAAATGCTTGTATCCATTATCCATGCTCATATGACTCAAATGAATACATTTTGGCGAAGGGAAAACGTCCAGATCTTGATAGTAAGCTGGAAGACTGCCATCATGTAGTATAAAAGAGTCTTTGGCCAAGTCCTTGGCAGTCATCAAGTACGCTTTTTGCTGTGAACGCATTTTCCGGGTCCTAAGAAACGTCACGCTGGCAGAGTCGATCCAACCTCAGAAAACAATACACCAATTTGGCCGTAAACCTTCAATCATCCCTTGTACTCCTATAGTCCACCTAAATAGTCATGTGCCGAAGCCGTATCACAACCCCCTGATATAAACATTGACAGAGGTCCGACTAGCCGTGCGGGAAAATGATTGAACGCAGGATGAGTATTATCGATTCTCTGACGACTATTGTAGTCGACAACAGAACGGCCCAAAATATGAATTGCCGCCACACTTCTAAAGATGCCAATCAATTTTAAATCAGCTGAGATTTGCCAATATTACGCATCGCTCATGTATAGGTGAAATGGTAGGGGGGCATGAGGGCGGGAAATGACCTACCGACTATGATTTGCAAGGCATGCCGAGAAGTCGCCCTCGCATATAACGGTGCAGAAATAAAGAGCATGAGAGTAAAGACCTTGTTGATTACTCTCATTGGCTGAAGACTAAACAAGATCAAAAAGACCAATTGGAGAAACCGGATGTATATGGCCATATTGGCTTCCGATGAGGATGGTTGGTCGATGTTATATGATATCGTAAGAACGCGGGAAAAGGTTGCTGGTTTTTGGATGGATAGGCTGGGGGTGGTATGACAGTTAGCGAGAATTACCATTAATTGACGATTCCAGATCACGTACCTTGTGTGCTTGGGACATGTTGTCGTGAGGATTGCGTTGTCTGGGATAATCGTATGTTGACTTGATAGATGAACTGTTTTTTCCAAACATAGCTGGGGATAATGATGTTATGATATTGCTTGGGGGCTCCTTTCCTGTTTTCCTGTGTTGTTGATTTCTCTTTCCTTTCACGTATCTAACATCCGTCGGTTCCAACTTCCTCTTACATTTCTTCAAACGAGGAGCTGTAAAGAGGTCCCGTCAACGTGTTGGCGTAAAGAGTGTGCTTTCGATTGGAACGAGTAGGCCATAGAACATTCTCTTCCAGGAAAAGATGTTGTGGGCTGTATTAAACACGAATTAGAATTTCGTAGACTTCATTATCCTATACTTGATGGCGCTTAATTCTTGGGTTTCTGACCTAGGAGAGTCCCTATACGAGTAACAGAGGTGACGTATATCGTTGGGCCAAGGCGACACACAAATATACCGCCCCGAATTCTGCTAGGCATGTTGGCAATGATGAGGGCCGATGACGGTTTGCTGTTATTGATAAAAATGGGATACGAGGCGAAGTCGTATGAACTGATTTTAGCTAGCTAGATCGCCGTTGTAGGTCAATGTAGGAAAGGCAAAGACCTGCTGAGAAACTGTATGGCTTGCTGCTTGCATGCATGAAGATATCGTGAATCTGCCGAGGCCAAGGGGGACAGGAAAACAAATATGAGCACCAAAAACCGCAGGCTATGGCATAGGCCGTTCGCTATGAATCTTCCCTCCACGTTATTGATTGTACCTGGCGTGCGTATCTTATTTCTGGATCCATGATGAGGTAGTGACTCCCTAGTTCAATTTTCGCGCCGAGAGACCAGGTGTGGAAATCAGGCTTCTCATCGTTAGCCCGCTCAGCCTTACTACGATACCAAACCTTGGCCAGTACAGTAAACGTTGAACTAACAGTCCTTCGAGAGTTTGTTCTTTCCTAATGCTTAGATAGCTTTAAACATAGAAACAGCGCTTCGATTCACAATTTGAACTACGTTGAACGATTATTACTCGTTTTAGTCAACGTTAAGATCTCCAACGCTGAAAAAGCCACACACTATCGCTAAATATTTATTGAATATAACAACTTTTGGTATGGGTAGGTACCTGCAAAGTCTGGGCCCGTGTGCATTGTTTCGAGCTAGGTATTGCGTGAAATACCTGATCTATTCTCCTCGATAGGGGGCCCCTATTTTATATTTGATAACAAGATCACCTTGGCCTTTATTTAACCGATTTCCATGAGAGTCCCATAATGCTCGTTCCTTGTAAGTCACGTTTCCATCCCAGTCGATTAACATTAGCGTCTGCCTTTGTGTTCCATATGCACCCTTCATGAAGTTAACGTGAGGATCGGCTGGCAGTTCTGAATCGGAATCGCTCTCGTCTCCGATAATATCGAACGGCGGCTTTTCCCTACCCTCCTCTATTGCGTCGGCCATATCCTTCCACCCCTGGGTATCGGCAAAGGGCGGAACAAAGATGGAATGCCGAAGGGCGTCCATGTGGTCTTGCATCGACATATCAGGCCGCGAAGGCATGGTGTCATGGTCGAGTATTGTGAATAGCTGGTCCATCAACTCTTCCTCGTCAAGCCCTTTTTCGACAGCATTTTGTATGGCTACCTCTAGTAACTGTCTGCCCATCTTGATTTTTGGCCATGTTGGAGGCTCAACGTAGACAGTATTACTCAATCCATACGTTGCGCCTCTGTTACCGGCAATCCGCGGCACTCCTACTAATTCGTCGCATCGGTTAGTGATGATAGCTAGCGGCTCAATGTCGTTATCTGTCGTATGTCTGAGATCGCCGCAAATGAGCGAAAACCCCCCTGAGGCCTTGGTGGTTGGGTCGTCTATCATTCTCTTGACAAAATGGTCAAGTTTCTCGTCAATCGGTGCAGTCAGCCATGCTGTGGGCAAGGCGCCACGGCTGCGCACGCCGGAAATGGCGTGATCAGGGTCATCCTCGCTGGACTCTCGAAAATTGGTGAGAATGGCAATGCGGCCGGTGGTGGTCACACCCATCCACGTACCGCGCTCGCGGCGGTGCAGGTCCCGAGGTGACAGGATCCGGGTTCCCGAAGCCCTATGGGTCCACCAATGCGGCCGACTGGTGGGCCTGAGGATGTACTCGTCTCGGTTGTCGAGGGCGATGAGGGCGTATTTAGGGTGCGCCGTAGAAAGGAGAGCAATGCACATTATTCCGACGGCAAGAAGTGCCAGATGTCCCCTCTGTTTCTGTCTCTCTCTCGTCTCCCTTCCCGTGCAATTCTTTCTTTTCTTTCTTTCCGTTTCTGTCCTCGCCTCTTCTCTTTCAAGACCAGAGGCGGAAAGAAATGCAAAGAGCGGCAATCGATGGCGACGTCCCTTTTGAGACGGGACGACAGAAGCGATAAACGGCCAGCCAGCTAAGCCACGGTGGCACCGCTAACAGACGGACGTTGCGTTGGGCCGCCGAGAGCCAGTAGCTTGACGAACTCACTCGATTTGTGTTTGCCAGGTCGGGCCGTGCATGAGCTGACACCAACGTGACAGGCTCCAGGACAGCGCGCAGCAAGAAGCACTCTGGAGAATCCAGTAATTGGCCGACACGTCTCCTGGTCAAATCAACGGGGGTGATAGGGGACTGCTCCAGATCCTGTGTCTCAATGTGCGACTTCGGCTTAGACGAGACGCAGTATGAAGGCGGTCATGGCTTGCGACCAGGTGGGAGCCCTGCTTGTCCGGTCGGTATGGCTTGAGACGGGTGGCGGAGTCTTGCGGGGATCGGCATCTTATTAATAACCTTGGAAGCTAACCTTAAAAGTATCATCACATACTAGGTAGTCTACTACCCGTGGACCTGAGTACATATAAGTATCTAGGCGTTACTATCGTAAATTCTCGTCAAGCAGCTCATGAAGAGTATTGAACAGCTTAGAAATAAAACTTGTTTAATATAGCTTCTTGTTTCATCATCAATTTGTAATTGATATATGTATATATCCCCTCCTTATTCACTTACTCTTTTATGAAGAGACTCTGGTATGTAGGTAACTACCTAACTAACCGGATGTAGCCTAGATATTAGAGGTGCCTTGGAGTGATGCAGTACTGCCTGAAGCTTAGATAGAATAAAGTGCTGCAGGTGCTCACTAGAAGCACGTAGATTAAGAGGTAGTTATCTAACTATTTACTTCTCATTTGATCGTATTCCTCGAATTGGTAATTGAATGCGACTATACTCACTATTCAACCTATCTGATAGTAATAGCAGATAAAGCTTCGCTAGCGCTAATAAAGAAAAGAAAAGAAAAACGCCCGTTTAATATCTCAGTCATCGTTCCACTTTCGTACCCCTTACTAACACAAAATATCATCTATCCTATATACGAACAAGTAACCGAACTGGACCCCGAGGTCGAGCAGCTGGTATAGACCTTGTCACCTTGCTTGATGTCATAAATAGTAGCCTTTTCGAGCCCTGTCCCGCCATTGACGCTTACGTCGGAGAAAACGACAGTGCCAAAGTCCGCGAAGGGGACCAGACTGTTCCCTTGCGAGAAATCCTCGACAATCCATTCAGCATTGGTTTGGCAGAGGCTCCCGGCCTGGCTCGTGAATGTGTGCGAGACCTTTTGCCCCGTTGTTTTGTTTTCGAGGGTCACGCTGCCGCCGTTCTTGCTCGTCACTGTTGCCGTCATGGAGATGATGTCGCCGCCCAAGATCGCGAAGTTTGAAAACCTGTACGACTGCTCAGGCTTCGTCAGCTCTAGCACAGCATATCGAATGAATACTGATACGCAGGCATGTCCCACGAGACTGCTGTGCTGTACGCAGTCGGCGTATATGCACGAGGGAAATGCGCCGGACACATCCAGTGCGTAACTTACAAAGTCAGGATAAAACTCGTACCAGCCCTCATACGTAATCGTCTTCCCCTTCGCACTGAAATCGACGCCCGTCTGTAGGATGGCCGTCTGGCAAGTACTTCCATCAATGCCAACCCACGCAGATGCCGAGTACGTCCTCGTGCTACTCCCTCCGGCCGGCGTGGAGGGCTTTGGGACTGTGATTGTGCCAGACACAGTCGTGTATCCAGTACCTGCCGAAGGCATCAGTTCAGTCTTTCTATGCCCGATTGGACGCTACACAGGTCGCAAACCAATCATCACAGCGCCAGCCCAGTTCGAGGTATACTCAGCATGGCTGCTATTATCAGCTGGCAGCGAGTCAAGTTTGTTATCGAGTAATTGGGGAAGACCGGTGCGACGAATGCCCAGTTCGCCGGTTCGTCGGCGTACGGAGTGTCCTTGTGTCGTGAATGCCGCGCTCACCCACACAAACACGTTGGCGATTAGAATGACCTTCATAATTACACATATGCTACGGATAGTAGACGCTTATGGACTTTTGAGAGTCAGGAGAGGCGGACGGAGACGATCAAGATAGCTATGGAGCGGACCAGACAGTGCTAGATCTATAATTTCATAAGCATGATGAAGAAAAAGATTCATTTACGCTTCTTTTTCTACATCACCGTGTCTTATCGCTGGATATATTGGCTGCATATAAAGGACTAAGTCTGGGACCCTTGTCTTCGTTGCCGGGGCGCAGACAATATAGCCGCTGAATCTTCCATTGGTTTACCCATCTCCGAGATAGTCCAGAGGGGTCCAGGAATAGCACTTCTATCTATTTTCGAAGCTCGGCGTAAGGTATCCTGGGACCGTCCTAGCTGGTTGCACTGCTGTTGACTTAGAAAGCCTGCATGTGATATAGTTATTATGAGGACTCTATGATGCGAAGATCTGGTTGGTTTTACGTCGTAGCTATTTGTAAGGTCTAGATGGATCGCTGCCAGGGTATGGACTACAGGCTAATCTCGATATCAGGCCAAGAAATTTCTGAATCTAAGTAGGAATAGGGGTATTGTGGGATTGATATTATGGCTCGTTTATGCCTAGGCGCAGGCATCTGCCGCTCCACCATATTGGTGTTCGATGGTCAAATATAGATCTAGGCAATAATGATAATAAAAACGATCCGCTTTCTCGTTATGGAACAGCTCTCCATATACGCCACCAAGGATTTTTATAAGACTCATTCGAGATTTCTGTCAGTGAACCGCATTTTTAAAGTGTACATGTGATACGATATTGTAAGTGTCTATCTTTTCCAATAATTAACGAAATTCGGACCAAATCCGTTTTATAAGCAACCCATTATGCCCCCCTCGCTCCCTTGGTTTGTGGAGTGCCAAGTAGTTCGGACTGGTTCTGATCTTTTGCATGGCGACTTCAAATCAAGATGTCTAAGAATCGCATCTCATAATTAATGTAGAAGTGTTACGATATGAACATTTGCCTTTGAAAACTGCATAAATAACTATTTATACTATATAGTGGGCTCAAACCTACATGGCTAGGCTGAGACGAACAGCTAAAAAGCACGAGTCCAACGCGCGAGGATCCCCAATTCACAATATTAAATACTAGCGAATAAAAGCTACTTGAAGTAGATTAGAAACCAATGCAAGCTCCTTTGCTTTGCATGTCGTGGCACCAGTGTTATAGACGCCCCAATCATCTGGAACCGAACAAGAGCACTCTGCAGAGTAGTGAACAAAAGTATCTTTTATAGATCTGAGTATATCCATTATAAGTCTGACGTAGGAAATAACGTGATTTTACATTAATATGTATATTGACCGAGCTTCGCGTCCCCAGATGCGTGAAGCACGACCATGTGGAGTATGTTTTCTAGGATACCTAGCCATCACCATCCCCTGAATCACCGAAGAGGATCTGCATCAAGTCTTCGTCATTGTCCCTGCCTTGGCCTGCTGCCGCGAGGTTTCTTTGATTGATGTTTCGTTGCATTTTTATTCTTTCACACCTATTTTCTCTATCGAAAAGCTGAAAAAGCAAGGGAGTCATGGTTTGCCCTGTTCTGTCCACTCGCCCGAAGGCTTGTTTTTGTCTTTCATGAGTGTTCGGCACTTCAGTAAGTATACAACTGTTGACGCGTTGCATATTGTGTCCTTCACCAAATATGTTTATAGTAGAAATCAGGACCTTGACAGGGTCTCCTTGTTGGCAATTCCTCTGAAAGTAAGTGGTATATTCAGATCGAACTCCAGTGCTCACTCCACTGTGAGCGTATAAGATGACCAGATGTCCTGCTTCAATGGTAGGACGAAAATGATAGAACAATACCATGAAAAGTAAGAAGGCGGAAAGAGGTTGTTCGGAGAATATCAGGGCGTGGCGTATATTTGTTCCGTCCGGTGGCGGGGGGCCGTCCTCTCGAATCTGTGGGGAATTGACAGGAAGACTCCTAATGGTCAATAGTCGGTTAATATGCGCCTTTATTCAATCACACTTCGGGGACTCGCGCCCCAGCTGTTCCCGGTGTCGATGGAATGGGGATTGGGCGAGGCAGGTATCAATTCGGTAATACTGGGCGTCGGCTAATCTGGTTGGATGAAGAAGTTGACTAATAGGTGTTCCGATCGCGTTCAGCTCATCGACGTTGGCTGATTTGGGGTCTATTATCTTATCATTAAATAAAACGGCGACATAAGGGAAAGTAATTGCTCTAGCGAGGGCTCGCCACGGAGCCATTTGTTCTGGTGTCTGCTCTATCCGAGTAATTCGGTCGTTCATGAAGGTTTTTCTGTCAGGTATTTCCTCTTCTCGATTCTTTTCAGTCAACTCTTTTACTAGATCATGGTACTCTTGATTGAGATATGCTCTGACGGCTGTTGCAAGCGTTTGAACTGCCTCGAGAACTGGTCCATCTAACATGTTTTTTACTACAGTTCTAATAGCGGTGCTTGCCCTACCGCACGGCCGGCCGCGAAAAAGTGTTTCCGTCATGCGGGCGGCTACCATTAGGGGGTTAAAATTGTGACAAAAGGGTATTACTCTAGCCTCGCGCTCAGCCACTCCATCTCTGAGTCGTTTTAAACGTCTCGCTTCTTCTCTGTCCCGGCGCGCATTCCCTGTGTTTTGGTTGTCTGGTCGATTTGCTGCGCTGGTATTCGCGGCAAGCCATTCCCATTCAAGAATATGAATTGCTAAGTCTTGTCTGCAAGTCAATCCTGCTATTTCGCGTGATTCTTGCCCACTAGGAGGTGTCTCGAAAGCGTGAGTGACGAAGGGGTCAAAAATTTCGGGACCTAGTGTTAGATTGGCTGAGAGGCCTACTGCCATCAAGGGTGTCCTCAGCCTTCTTTTAATACTTCTAATCAGCCGGAATGGCCCTGTTGGGTTGTTTCCCTTTCCCTTGTACCTGTGATATTCGTCGAAGAAAATGAATCCGCATCCGAGTTTGTTTACCTTTTCGGATCTGTTCCGTTTTCTTGGGTTTGGATTTTGTGTTGGAAATTGTTCTACGTCGTCGTACGCTTGAATAAGCGATTCACCGCCACGGTCGCTGAAAATTATGATGTTCGATGAAGATCCGGGTTGCGCAGTAAGCGTATAATTGCTAAATGGTCCAGTAATTACACCTTGTGTGTTCCTAATAGCTTGTGCACCAAGATATGAAGCGTCTCTTGCGAAATGGTCATGGCGGACCCAGACATGAATCCCTTCTGATGGGCTGCCGGCACTTTTATCTATCCATAGCTGTGCTTCGTTATGCCAATTGCCGACTAAAGAGGGTGGGCAACAAACCAATGTCGGAAAATCACTCATCGCCCTGACAATAGAGTAGGATAATCCGCCAGCAACACACGGGCAAAGGATCTTTTCCCCTTGAGATGAACATCTGTTATTCCTGCCTGGCTGAGTAACAGGAAGGTGTTTTCTGGTCTGGAGAGCCCCTTTATTAGATCTCTCGTCTCGAACCTCTCTAGCCATCCTCATCAATTGGGCGAATAATACAGCGACGGTTAAAGCTGTACCTGTTTTGCCGAGGCCCGGAGCATCACCGATCATGAACGCGGGTATATCGTCTACAGCGATTTGTTTGAAAACCCGCCAGACTGCATAAGCCTGACACACTTATTCTCTCTGCATCGGTAGAACAGTTCAAGAAAGTACAGGCTTGTTTCCATTCACCCTCATCAGGGTAGCCATCAGTAGCCATGCCATCCAAGATAGATCTCTCTCCAGTTGGCTGTTGCACAATTAACGGATCTGGCGCGTCTAAATCTTGGAGGGATTTATTAGGAACGGCTGTAAATGTTAGTTCTAAGCATGGTAATCTATACTGGTCATGAGTTGAAGTTCCTATTTGACCTCGCTGAACCTGGGTAATATATTTGACGAATGATTCTTCATCGGTGATTATAGTGTCGCTTCCGCCGACCGGATGAAGTGCAGCATCTTCGCTGATTTTGAGGTCCTGTAATAGTCTTTGACGAATTGCTTGGTAATTATAGTCTCTGGCAGTACGCTCTCGAGAAAGACGGCCTTGGTTGCTAATAAATTCGTTGAGTGCGAAATCGGTGTATAAGTCCTCCGCTTCTGTCTTATCGGTGTTTGCTTCCTCAGTATTTGTCTTCTCGGCTTTTGGCTTGTGAACTGTGATGATTAAATCATCCAAGTTGATCGTGGCACTGGCGTCATCATCCGGATTGACAACGGTGCCCGACATTTTGGTCTACTTTGTGTATACAAGTAGTGGCTTTGAACTAGTGCTATGATTACTGTGAGTGATTGATCTTGTGTTGATTTAAATATATATAAAATGTTTAGTTTTCGAAGTAAGAATAGAGCGTGAAGACTACGGAGGATGTAAAAATCTTACAGACGGCCATATGGGTGTTTCTCTTGCGTGGTGCTCATATCAATGAGCCATATTCTCACAATAAAACAAGAGCCTTATCCAAGGTGATGAATTACTGAACAACTCATTCTACCCTCAGTCTGTGTACAAATAAAGAAACCCATTAAAGGTGAAATATGGTATCGTAATTATACTCAATGTAATACAAATCAAATTTCGAGCTCTGTGTCTATTGTAACCACGTCCTCTGAGGTGATAAAAGAAAGCTCTTTGGTGTAAGAGGGTCTCTCGAGAGTTCATTTCTAAACAAAGCCAAAAAGGATGTGTGAAAGAATTTATTTCTCACACAAAGGGCCCAATAAGTTACTACGTTTTCAAGTGACTCCTATTGCTAAACTCTTTGTCTCTGTGTCTCTGAACTCATCATTTCGCCTTTATTGTTCTGGCTATATTTGTTGCATCCGAAACCCGAAACTTCTTGCCACTGGGACTAAGGGCAAAGTATTGTTGGCAGAGAGAGAGAGAGAGAGTGTGTGTGTGTGTGTGTTTGCTATTACTCTTCGGGATGGCTGTTTATGCTGTTACTCTCCTTCTAAGTATAGACACAATTTGACGCCTTGATAATCTTATGAAATCTTGTCATTTAATTCAATTCCATCTTAATTACTGACCTCCATTCTCATACCGTTGCACTACGTCCCAGCTTTTCTAGTAGTGGACATGTACAAAGCAAAATGGCAATACCAATAGCAGAAGCGGATACACTTTTGAAGTCATTCTCACGATAGGATCTTTGAGGCGAGTACAGCATGCTAATGAATTCTGGAGTGCCCCTCTCCACTGTATCGGTCCTATAGGGTTTGTTGCGGATAAATACGTTGCGATGTGACGAATCTTGGCAAAGGCTATGTACGATGATAAGTGTGTTAGTTTTACCCCTCCACGGAGATGGGGTTGAAGCGGATATCGGCATCCCCCTACTACCAAGGTATTTAAGCCCAATTGGAGATTTTCAATTCAATTTCACGACCGCAGCCAGCTGTATCCTCGTCTTCCGCCCTCAACCTTTAGATAGCTAACCCCGTTCGTGTGATCTCGCCCTGTAAAGCTTCCCGTATGCCGCTAGTCAGAAACCCTATCCTCCCGGGGTTCAATGCCGACCCCTCAATCATCCGGGTCAGCGATGATTATTTTATCGCCACATCGACGTTCGAATGGTACCCGGGAGTCCAGATTCACCACTCCAGGGACCTGGCAAACTGGACGCTGGCCGTCCGCCCGCTCAACCGGAAGAGCCAGTTGGATATGCGCGGGGACCCGGACAGTTGTGGAGTCTGGGCACCCTGTTTGACTCACGATGGCGACAAATTTTGGCTGGTGTACACCGATGTGAAGCGCAAAGATGGCTCTTTCAAAGACACGCACAACTATATTGTTTCAGCTCCGTCAATAAATGGTCCCTGGTCTGATCCCGTTTTTGCTAATTCGTCCGGTTTCGACCCATCTTTGTTCCATGATGAAGATGGCAGGAAGTGGTTCGTCAATATGTTAGCAGATCACCGCGGACGACCCCGAACATTTGCTGGCATTGTGATTCAGGAGTTTGACCCCGTTGCTGGTAAGCTCGTGGGGCCGAGAAAAAACATATTTCGTGGCACGGATTTGGATTTGGTAGAGGGTCCCCATCTGTACAAGAGAAACGGTTGGTATTATCTGCTCACCGCAGAGGGAGGTACAGGATATCATCATGCCTGCACACTTGCCCGTTCTCGGGATATCTGGGGCCCTTACGCTGTGCACCCAGACCAATACATTTTATCCTCAAAGGATCATCCGCACGTCGCTCTACAGCGAGCAGGTCATGGCGACATAGTCGAGACACCAGATGGAAAGACGTACTTGGTTCACCTGACTGGTCGCCCGACCACCCAAGAACGCCGCTGTGTGTTAGGCCGTGAGACAGCGATCCAGGAGGCATTTTGGCAGGATGACTGGTTGTACGTGAAAAACGGGCCGGTTCCATCTCTCGAAGTAGATTTGCCCGCGGCACGGGACGACCAGCAGTACTGGGCTGAGAGAAAATACACATTTGCCGATGAATTACACCATGATTTCCAGTGGCTCCGAACACCCGAGGCTGATCGTATATTCGCACTCGAGGATGAGAAGCTCACCCTGTTCGGACGCGAGTCCATCGGCTCTTGGTTTGAACAGTCGCTAGTAGCTCGACGACAGGAACACTTCTCTTACGATGCTGAGACTGTGGTAGACTTTTCGCCTGAAGATGAACGGCAGTTCGCCGGACTCACAGCCTACTACAGCCGCTACAATTTTTTCTATCTCACAGTGACGGCGCACTCGGACGGACAACGCGAGCTTCTCATCATGTCGTCTGAGGCGTCTTGGCCGCTTGGAAAACTGAAAGTTCCCTTTTCCGAGCCGAGGAAAATACCGAACGAGGGGAAGGTGAGATTGGCAGTCACAGTCCGCGGCCGGGACCTTCAATTCTGGTTCGGTCTCGAGAATAATCAGGAGTTGCAGAAGATTGGGCCTGTATTCGATGCATCCATCGTTTCTGATGAATGTGGTGGACATCAAGTGCACGGGAGTTTCACGGGGGCCTTTGTGGGTGTTGCCTGTTCTGACTTGAATGGAACCGCATTGCCCGCTAGGTTTGATTATTTAGTCTATCGACCTGTATCGCATCATACGGACAGGTATACGATCTAGCGATACGTTTGGATCCAGTCTTAAAGATCGCAAGCGAAGAAACGAATGTAGGCAGATCTAGTGTTAGATACAAATAAAACACGAGATAAAGGCAAAACTAGTTATATAACTTCGAGCCTAATGATATATGTGTCTGATATGGTACGTCGCTGTAGTAACCTGCATGTCCGCTAAATTCATCCTATTATTCTGGGGATTGAAGTCTGCCCTGCTGCTCTGTAGTATTATCCTTTGCCGATTGTATTAGATAAACTCCATCGAGGAGGAGACGCGATTGCCCGGCGGTGGCAAATACGCGTTGGCGTATGATTATTATAACGTCAAGACAAAGATTCTATCTTCCAAACACTCTTTTCATTTTGGTATTCATTTGCCGGATTAGTGGATGGCAATATGAGCGTGTCGTCATTCCCAATGTCCAGGTAATCACACATTCGGTAAGCGCACTCGATGGCATATCTCGAAAACTTTCCGTACTCGTGTTGGCTCATGGCCATGCGGCCATCGGTCTGCAGCATTGAAGCGGCGTTAAATACGGCTAGCCAACTTCCCACTGTAATAGAGCAAAAATCAGCGACTGTAGATATGTGCAGTGGCATTGTTTCAATAACCGAATCGTAAATTTCCTCGCTCGTCGAAAACGATTGATGAAGGTAAGGATAGATATTACTCACACGACCCCAGAATCATCAGGTAGAAATCTTGTGCCGCTTTGCTGGTAAAGATGGCTTGAAACAGCCCAGTCACGTTGTCAACGTGTAAATCGATCTCTCGTACATGATAGACGAATGAGGGGAGGAAGAACCAGGCGTTGAATAAGGACAAATCGAGCCAAAGAAGGCATGCAAATATAAAGGCCGCTGCACAACCAATGCAAGTTTGTCGAATGAAGACGGCAAGAGTGCTGACGATATACAGCATAAGCACCACCCAGCATGCTGCGTACAGGATCTGATCGGAGGTATCCATCTTGGCGAACGAGTCCCTTAGCATATACCCCTTGGAGCGAAGAATGATGACACGGTTGGGGGAAGAATGTGCAATAATTGATACACCCTCAAAGGCTCTGGGTAGCAGTTGGGTCAACGCCTGGTCGGAGTTAGAGTATATAGAATGCCATGTATTTTTGGAAAGAGCAAGCCATGGGTACGGGATTAGAAAACCGAATCAGTGCCGTGTAAACCCAATGGTATGTCAAGTGCTGTGCCTCTATATGGTATCTAAGCACGCTGTTCAAGGTCGCGTGGCTGGTGGCCTGGCCGTATCGTTGCCCGGCGACATATATGAGAGTTCTTGTCCATCCGTTACAAGGCAGGGAGATTGATTCTACGTACATATCGGCTCGCCCTCATCAATGAAAGTCTTGCAAAATATACTTATATTACTTGCAGCGCTGCGCGAGTGAAGTTAAAGACTTGAATGAGAATAGGAGAACTGGGCTATAATATAAATTCACGACTTTCGGACATGAGCTCACATAAACCTTCAGCCTGGCCACGCGTCGAAACGCCAGTGATTGCGCCGTTCTTGTGATGCATTCTCGTTATCTATCCTACTTCAGTATTCCTGAAGACAATGAATTGGGGCCGATATAGTAGATTCTCTTAAATCAATTGAAGACTGCAAATCCACTTCGGACGAAAGATTGCGTATTATATGCTCCAATGTCCACGTCTCACACCAATGTACGCGACCAGGCCAACGGCCAACCAGGGAATAGATGTGAGAGCAAGGTTCCTAACGACCTTGATTTAAGCGAAAAATTTACGAGCACTAGTGTCCTTGTCAGTAAACCCAGAGTTCATGAGAACCAGGGATACAGTATCATAGGATTCAAGAATCTATCGATCAATTGAATGTATGGGACACCTGACATAATGCTATTTTCAGTACAGGGGTACAATTCGGTTACCCCTAATTAGCAGGTAGTCACCAATATAGCTCAGATGACAGGACTCGGGGGGAACAAGCTGAAGGCCATTTGCTTCTGAAGTGCGACGTGCTTATTGTTATCCGCGGCTCATGGTATCGCGTTAATCTCTCTCTAGCACTGTATCCGTGCAAGTCCAAATGAGAGAAGGGAGGAGAGAGAGAGAGAGAGAGAGAGAGAGAGAGAGAGAGAGAGAGAGAGAGAATGGAAGCGACGAAATATCTGGAGCCGGAATTTTCCGAACAGCACAATGCAGTTCGCCGTCTCTCACCGGTCGTTTTGATTGTTAGGTAGGAATGTCAGGAGTCGCGAACAAATGGACCTGATGATTAGACCGGGCTAACTGCTTTGACTTACTTGGTTCGCCAATGCCCTTGGCATGTATGACGGCTATCACCGGCGAGAAATACAACGACGTACAAGAATGGTAGTCCTGTAGTAATTGCTCCTCGTTTCCAATTGCTTGGGTGACGTATGGATCTAGTATGGACGACGGAAGAGTGATCTTGGCAGGCTGTTGTCGAGTTTAGCCTGCTGGCGGCGGTATGTGTGCCTCCAGGGTCTGTCTACCTACCCAACGCGATCCTTTAGGGGAACTGCAGGGGCTGATCCCGCTAAGATCACGCCGCGGCTTCAAGGTTTTAGCGATGGCCAGGCTCTCACAGAGATGGGTCGAGGGTTCGGCAGGGACCCGAGACCACTAAAATTAGCAACTGTATAGATTGCCTACCCTTCCAATTTTTAATTGACTGCATACTCACTTACACACATATGTCGTCTCGTCGAGTCGTCACAAGTGGAAGAGGTTGAGCTCGGAAGAGTTTTTTATTCGGGCTAGGTGGAAAATTTATTCTCTGCTCAGTGCTGCCATAGCTATACAAAATATCTGCAGATTTATATATGAGGAGGAGACATGGTAGGTGTCCTTCGCTTCCGGCTTGTTTGGGTGGCCACAAGTAACACCAGTTTCAGTAGTAATGCCGAAATCTCTTTCTTATATGTTGCGATTGAGAATGGGAAGAGAAAAGGTATGCGTGGTACTCGCACAAGTGACACCAATCTAAGAGAAATTTTACATTCCATGCACTCTTCTTCGTATTGTCTGTCTTAGGCTGGCTCTATTCTGGGAATGATGCTCCCGGCACCGGGTATTAGAGGCAGAAAGCGTATTTTCTGCTTTGCTCCGTTTCTGGGCGGCCTTATTGATGCGATGGTCTACACCGTCACCGATTTGCTTCACAAGACAGGAGCCTCCCAGGTTTAATCTGCAACCCTACCTACCATTTCAATTACAGGCGAGAAGGGGAATAGCACGATTTCGCGCCGTTGCCCCATCTACTCTGCATCATGATGAACTGATCAACGGAGCTACTTCCTTGAGGTGAACATTGAGCTGTTTATGGCAATCGCCTGGTTTCACAGCGGTAAACTGCTTCCCGTCGAGTATAAATAGCCTCTCTGGGCTCCGCTGAGTTCTGCATCTGAGCCCGTCTACCATACTCGGGATACAATCTCAACCTCATCTCACCTCATTAAAGCTCACACAAACCAGTACCGAACAAAATATATGCTTCTATCACACTTTTCCTAGCTATCCTATCAAGATGAAGTGGATTACCGCCATCCTGTCCCTCGGCTTTATTGCTGGCCACGTCGAGGCTGCGCCCACTGATGGCCTGGATCTCTTCAAGCTCAAAGTCTCCTCGTAAGTGTACCATGTGTACTCCTAGGATGTCGTTTCAGTTCCTAAGGTCCCTAACATTTGTGTGTTTAGCTCTGTAAAAGCACTCGACGATCGCTACCTCTCAGCGAATGCTTCCACTCTGGGTCTCTACGATGGCGATCATATCTCCCCTATCAGAGTCTACCAAACCAGCAGCAAGAAGGCGGGCTGTAGCCAGCTTCACACATATCCTGTTGGCGTCGTCGACCATGCTCTTGCCCTCGTTGGATCAGACGGCCTCATGGCTCTCACCGACATGGTGAACCCTTCAGGGGCGAAGCCTGCGGATGGTCAAGTGACAGAATGGGATACATTCCGGATCTCAGACGACAGGTTGACCAATGATGGCCAGGGTAGATGGGTTGCCTTTCCTGGGGCTAGGAGCAGCTGGAGTGTGAAGTGGACAGATGGTAATTCACCACTCTCCTATAACCAATCTAGTTGATGCTGATTGACTAACATGATGGTCGTTTGATGTAGGCTCCGTGTTTATGCCGGCGGATTACATGCCAGTTGAGATTGTGATGGAATCGGCAGGCGAGGGTCGCTATAACGAGGATTAGATTGGCGGACATCAGCGGGTGAAAGACAATTGTTGACGCGGGGCCAAGACAAAAGAAAAGGGTATACCGACAGGCTTGCTTGATAATCTATGTTTAGCCTACATGTTTTATGCGATGGTCCTAATAAATAGCCATGGTCTCTTCTAGTTGTATGGCATCCTTACAGTTGAAGTTATATTGTTTGTGCCATGTTGTAATAGTCCTTTTGTCGTAGGATACCTATTCGTACTCATGTAAGCGTTGACTAGCCACTCAGTTTACCGCTGCTCGGCGGATTGGCCGCGACAGGCATTATTGAGAGGCTGAATAGTGTTAGAAACTGACTGAGAAATATAATCATCTCTCGTCAGCCTCCTGGCCGAACATAATATGTTGCCAGAGTCAAGTGAGTTTCGGCGTAACAGTAGAGACAATTAATGAATAACTGGTATCACTGGTTATGATTTCAATCGTTTGCGGCAAAATAGTGGTAGGTAGCACTGCTGGACGACCGACCAGAGAGGTTAGAGAAGAAACGAAGCGTGTTTCTCGAGAACATTAGTATATATGGTACATTTGCTAGATATTTCCTATAACTTTGCTGATAGCATGATTGACCATTTTAATCTACGGTAGGACTCTAACGCTGCGCCTCTGTAGGAATACGCTACGACTCATGTGGGCACAGCGATGGCAATCTGATTAGCCTGCTCGGACTTTGTCCCACTATCTGGAAGCTTAGTAAGTCTAGCATGGCGCCCCTCGACAGGGGAACATCTATTCCGGTACACGGTCGAAATTTGTTTATGAGGACAGAGAGTATGGCAAAACATACAATATACAGTGTACATATGAGCGGCTACGCGATGGACAACTGAATTAATTAGCTTATAGGTTATTAAGAAAGTGGCATCAATATCTATTAAACCTACCGTATATGATTCTCATACCCACCAACTCCTTTGAACAGTCGCTGATTCTGTCATTTCTGTCTCCAGTGATCACCATAATCTGCCTATCCACGCCCCGTCGTGGGAACGCCTACAGTCATGCCTCGCAAGGGCAGTCTCAAAGTCCGAACAGGCTGTCGCACTTGCAAGTTGGGTTCTCCCATCTCTATAGTCTCCTAGCACTACACGTCTCTTCCAGTGGCTAATGGAACCATTTGCTGGCTCTCTAGGGTCCGAAAAGTGAAATGCGATGAAGAAAAGCCATTCTGCAAACGCGTAAGTTTTGATCTCCCAACCAGAGCTCACATCATGAGAAGAATTTGTGTGCTTGACGCCTACGTTTCAACAACAACCCAGCCTGAGCCATCATCAATAAACACTTTTTATGGCGCCGGCTGACGAAGTTGTACCGGTCTCTTTTTTAGTGTACTGCTACGGGACGAAAATGTGACGGTTACGGACCGCCCCCAACATCTTCGGCCTTAACGTGGCACCGGCCGCGCCACCTATTTCCCAACGTGCATGATACTTCGGAGCGGCGTTGCTTGCAGTACTTTATTGAGGTAGCGGCCCCGGTCTTGTCGGGTCCGCTAGACCCTTATTTTTGGACCCATCTCGTCCTCCAGTTCAGCCAAATGGAGCCCGCAGTCCGCCATTCCGTAGTAGCAGTCTCCTCACTTTATGAGCAGGTCCATCATCACCACATGATCCTCCCGCCCCCTGACGACAGCCTCGTTCTCTCCCATTATAATGCGGCTATCCGTCATCTCAAAACTGTGAATAGCGAATCTTTGGTCTTGCTAGTCTGTATCCTCTTTGTCTGTATCGAGTTTCTTCGCGGCAACCATGACGCGGCAACCGAGCATAGTCATCACGGTATCTCAATCCTGAAGAGGGTGGAAGAGACCTTCCCGTGGGCTAAAGAGTATCTATCTCCTATATTCCGGCGTCTGAGCGTGTTACCTTTCTTTTTTCGCGTTGCCGAACGGTCCCAACCTCACTTACACTGTCTGGACGATGACATCCCTTCTTTTTCCACTTCCAGCGATGCGCAGTTCTACCTCGATGGGATAGTTGGTCGCACTGTTCGATTGATCCGACTCTGTGACGTCTACCGTGTTGGACACATGATACATAAGCCGGTTTCTCCTGATATAATAGCCGAGCGAGAGCTGACTCTTGCCCTCCTTCATAAATGGCATTCATATTTTGTAAAGCTGGATTTGAAGTCACCCGAAACGAGGCTTGCCGGTATTCTTGGAAGCAATATGTTCATGCGATATCAGATATGTCGCGTATGGGTGAAGACAGCCTACGAATTCGAAGAAACTGCGTACGACCAGTGCCTTGACATCTTCCGCTCAATGGTCGGTGCAGCCGCCACAGTGGAATCTGCCAACTATTCTGCCAAGGCTTTTAAATTTACTTTCGAGATGGGTTTCATATCGCTACTATTTTTTGTCACAATGAAATGTCGCTGCCTTGAGACAAGGCTGCTGGCACTGTCATTGATGAAGCGTTTGAGCCCGGCTAGGGAGAACCTGTGGGAAATGGCCACATTTTTTACCGCGGCGAAGCGCATCATTGAAATCGAACATGGCGCAACCATAACTGATGACTGCCATGTGTCCGGCGACCCGTCTTGCCCAGGCCTACCCCCGGATGAGATGAGGATACGGGACGTTACGACTGAACCGGAGCCACTTGTGCGGATAGTGGATGGGGTGGAGAGGATCGTTAGGTCTGGGGGCTTTTTCATGCGAACCGCCGAGGACCGTATCTACATTCGACCCGAGTATCTCGTTCAACCTTCCTGGATATGAGGTTCCCCCACAGTCGCCCGAGAGTCACACCCACTCCTTTTACCTGGCGTAGTCTCCTCGTTGCGGTGTGCCTTAGTGTTCTGCCCCAACCAGTTAAGGTCAATTTATTCAACATGCTGAAAACAGTGTATGAAGCTATGCACATGGCCCACCACAGTTTGAATATGGCGCCCAAGCAATGGCATCGTGATTGCCTGCAGTGGTGAGCGTCAGCTTGGGTTAAGTCGACGATACATGTACTATTTTAGGAGCTTCGGCAAAACATATAAAGCTTGAGCTAAGGTTTTACTGTTGTGTAGCCCTAGTGCTACTGTTTTGAGAGAACTATGTTTATATCCCACGACAGCCCCTGAACGTCGATCATTCATTTACTACTTGCGGACTTTGTGCACCCCTTCAAAACCCCCTAGCATACCGCACAACCTGATCCTCATCCCTCATGCCTAAGACGTTGAATTTTAAAGTGGTGAGTACGACACATTGTTGTAAGTCTTGTCTTTCTAACCACAGTATAGCAAGGTTTCGAAAGTTTCAGGCCTCAACGTCCCGCGGCCCAGCTGCAACAAAGTAACTTTCATACTCTTCCCAGCTCATGGTAGGGAATTCAGTCGGCCTGGTAATGGGTACGAAGCTCGTACCTCGCTTCGCGAACTCCTCAAGTCGCGACTTCGTCCTCTCTTTGCTTTTATTGACGCTGTATATCCTCACCCTGTGTGCGCTACTCGTGACATGCAATCCCCAGTTCCACGCATTTCTGACCTCTATTGGCTGAGTGTCTATGATATGTAAGCATGTCATGAGGAGTTGCAGATACTTCGGGGAAAGGGTACAGTCCCTATCATACGGCCTAGGGCCCAGGCAATAGTAGGGATAGACTTACTATCAAGAAGTTAGCCTTGAATACATATAGTAACGTGTGGAAGCAAAGTGTGACATGCTTCAATACATACCTTAAGCTATTGTCCCAACAGCGTACCACAAGCTCGATCCACCCCTCAACGTCGCAAGGAATATCCATTTTCCACGTTCGCCAGGCAAACTTATACTTAGGGCTTAAGTTTCCAACCGGTACTGCGTACCATGAGAAACCGCCGTCCGCACTGACCTCAACCCTCTCCGGCCACCGGCCGCCACCGGAATAGGCCCATCCCTTCACCGAAATCTTGCCTTCGTGTATCACCACCTGCTTATTCCAAGGAGACATCTACAAAGTGAGAAATCGGTCAGTGCCGTCGGAGAATGAAATGGAATTCACCATCATCAGTAGGTTTCCTAACACATCCGCGTAACTAAAGGAAATGAAAGGCATTGCTCCCAGTGTAACTTACGATAGCACTGCTAACAGGCATTTCCTGTATCTGTATCCCATCTGTCCAGCGCTGGTTATGCTTGCCCACCTGCTGATTGAAGTACAGATACTCCCTGCTTTGCACTGGTGCCTTTGTAGGTTCACGGATTGCCGTAATACGATATAGCCATTTTACGCTTCTTGCGCCGATGTAACCCATCACGACGGCTCGAATTGGGGCACCGTGAATCTTCGGAAGTGGCTGGCCATTCATCTCCCAAACGAGCATTACTTCGTGTGCTCGCACCTTGGAGTAAGGCACACTGACGGCGTAGTTCATCACTTCGTCCATTTTAAAGTACTACAATAATCAAAGTCAGGAGTTGTACTCAAATCATGGTGTGGAGGGATATAAGTAATTGGAAGTTCGGTACTTGGAACTTAGCGATAATAAAGAAACAGAAATGAACGATTACTCACAGTGTCTGCCCCGACGAGTTCGAGATGTTTAGCGCCACCAATGAGGCCACCGCAGTGTTTAATCACTTTCTTAAGGGAGACGCCAACATATCGCGCTGTGCCAATGGCACCTTCAGCCCATGGTGCATTGATCACTGCACTTTGAGTCAATAACACGACAAGGAAGGCTCTGCTAATACAAGAAGAGAATCGACGGGTTCGAGAATCACTCACTCTCGTCTCCCTCGCCAGCATAGAGCGAAATCTGTTCGATCCGGCGAGTCCCACTGCATTGTATCGTCACTAGCCTCTCCATACGTGGGAAACGACTTTCGTCTTGTAGATCGGCTAGTGAGAGTTTCTTAGGCTCTCGAACTAGGCCCTCAAGCCGCAGGAACCAGGAGGCGGGGTTTATTATCGGGATGCTATCTGTGCTCAGCCAACGTGACATCCTTCGGGTTTCAATCGGTGACTCACCCGCCATGATTCCGAATGAAGTGGAGAGGATTCGGCGTGATTGCATGCTCGGTTACGAGTCTCTTCGGTGGCTCTCCGTTGTAAGGAAATTGCAGAAGATGCAGCATGTTTGGGTCTTTCTCTTCCAGCACAGTAACCCATGATTCCTCTGGGACAACCTTGAGACGGCCGCCGACTTCAACATCGATGGTCAGTTCTCTTCTTTTCAGGCTATTAGGAAAGTGTCCTCTGGCAAATTTGTGGCCCTGAGGACATGATGCAAGCTACTAATGGCATTAAATTGGAATAGAGCTTGGTAATGGTACTCACTTGCACGATGCCATTCTTTCCAGCGAACGCCTAAAATTACGTGAGTCAGCCACATATAAGTAAACACACATATTCAAACACTTACCTTCAATTACAGGGTTGGTTCCAGGAATTTGCTCAAGTTGAAATTCCGGGGGCGGCGGGAACTCATGCGAGATTAAGATTTCATGGGCTGTCTTCTTCTTTTCGGGATAATCCTCCCACTCGACATACCTAGGTAGACGTTAAAAGGGGCCACCACTGCTAAGGCCACGGAATTTCCTACCCGCTCCAACCCGGAATCTCGTCTTTAGCCAGGTCGTCGTCAAACTTGGGATCGGGAGGGGGGGTAGTAGGCTCCTTAGGGGTAGTAAGATATCTCTGGTCTTTTGGCTCCTTTGTCTGATCAAGTAGATACAGCTCTGCACCCGCTATCCCTTGCTCCGCTCTCCATTCATCTTGCGGCTTAATCTCGAGTTAGTAGAGAAACTACTGGGCAGTTATACTAGTATAATACAAACCTGAATGTTATGAATTATTTCTCGCAATGGAATATCTCCCTGCATCTTGTCAACTCAGTCTCTATGTTCTGTGAATACTCGGTCAGGTTCAATCGACAGATATGAAAGCTTTCGAAGGTAGATGAGGATGTGGACGGCGGAAAGTTTAAATACTGACCACCCTTGATTATGCGGGGTGCTATATCTAGGCAGGTTAAAGCTATCATGACGTTTCAGGGAGTAATGACAAGAAGACCATAACAGATAAAACTCTTATTCCCTATCAAGCGAGCAAATAGAAATGCGTTACGATAGAACTGTAAATGCCCAACTAGCCTAACCATGCCAAACCCTTGTTCATAGCGTCTCAATAACGGCAACAATACTCCTATAGCAAAATAGCGGCATATCAAGTATGATACCTGCCAATCTACCAGCATCTAGGAGGCCGGAGCTTTTTGATAGTTAAGCCGAAGTATGCAGGACCTGGTCGACGTTTTCTTTACTATCGGCGATGAATGAATGCTCCGGGGTTGCTTATATTTGACAAAAGCGAATATTGAAAATCTATGTACTATGATGATTCATCATCCCCACTATCACCGGTACTATTTCTGGGGAGGAACATCAACCTGATGTCATATGACTTCCATGAAAAATATCCAGGAATTAAAGAATTTATCGACAAGACTAGACTCTTCCATATTTCGTTTATGTTGTGCTTGGCCCCCTTGCACTCTATCTTTACTGAACTTCATTTGTCAAATGATATTCCCGGATTAGCTGCATGACACAAGGAAGGACACCGCAACGCGTACCGCGATTGTTGTTGCTGCCCAATTTACTATCATACCTAACTAGTATCGAGAACACTATTTGTAGGTCGTTTATCTTACAAAAAGCTAGCGAACTCCTAGTGGCTTTAATCATACACTGGCCATGCATTACTTCTCCGCACTACGACCCTGCGTCTTATCATTAGCCAAGATAGTTTGGGGTATTGCTCGGTAAGTGAAGACATGGGTTTCAATTGGAGTGAACTAGATAACATAGGTATAGCTTTGTTCATTATCTTGCAGAGTTGTATACATAAGTCAATCCTGTTTGAGCTACCAGCTCTTTATCCCGGGTACAAATGCTCAAACCTTGATATGGGATTTCTAGGACCGAAGATTCTAGAATGTAAAATGATAGTGCGGCACTGCGACAAGTGCGTAAGATCAGATAAGGACTACATAGGTCTCTTTGTATATGATCAACCCCCTTCGAGCAACAAAAACTCTCTTTTCCCTGCCTACAAAATGGGCTTTGAGTGCAAAGATATGACATACCGGTACCGCGATTAGACCCTCCCTGCCTGTCACAGAGTACAAAGAGACATTTGTATATAGTTAGATAGTTGCCCACGAAGGTTTTGAGACCTTCGTGCAACAACAAGTGTCTTTACCTACCCTATAATTTGAGGTTCATGACACTGCCCATCCAACTCCCTACCAGCGTATACTATAAGGATTGGTAGTACATCGTAAATGATTATAGTAAGGGTTATCCTTATAGAATGGTCTGCGTTCCCCCGGCTACCGGTAGTTGGGAGAGATTTGGAACAATGAAGTGAGGTTCTGGTGCATATGATTATACTAGGAGCGACGTATCTGTGACGAATTTTCGTATTGAGGTGGTATGAAACCCTGACATCATCCTAACTTGCGGTGAAGTGGAGTAAAGGGGGTGGCTAGGAGGGAAGCGGTACAGCCACTAAGTAGCTGACACGATGGGAGGAAAATAGGGGGGGTTTCTCACTCGCACTAGACTCTTTCTATAATATTAATTACCCTAGGATATAGGCGATGGCCTCCTTTCAGGATGAGAGCCCAGTGACGTTTGCTTAGATGGCTTATCAATAGAAACTTAATTGAACACTATTTATTGCTTGTAAAAAAGGCATATTACTCACAATACTGTATACTTATATGCAAGGCTGGGCGTCTCTCATACTATTTTAACCTGCGACTTCAAGCGAGTGTTAGGAGATAGTCACCCTTACTAGATAGATATTTAAGTGTTGTTCAACCCAGGTTACCGCCGGGCAGCGGAGATTAGTGTTTGCAGATTGAAGTAAAAGGGGAAGGGACATTACGGTACGCAGTTAACTAAGTACTTTTACGAGATCAATTTTTTGTAGTTTTTTATTTCTTTATTTTTATAATTTATGAGTGAAATATATTGAAAAAGTGAATTTGCTTGATTATCTAAACGAGAGTAACAACGCTTTTGTTTTTCTTTGTCATGTTTCTGTTTCTGTTTCTTTTCCTTTTTTCTTTCTTCCCCCCCCCTCCCCCCCCCCCTTTTTTTTTTTGCCAAAGAATGGGATTTAAACACAGGACCGTCCTAGAAATGAGAGTGACTCCAATGAAGATAGAGTGAATAAATAGAGAAATATGCCAGAAGCGATTATGTCAGTCTCTTGGTAGCATACTCACTTCGTGCATGTTCAAGCTCACTTAGATTTTGTGAACCCCACTGAGTCTGATCAAGAGTCCACAGCGAGTACAAATTGATGATCCCGTGAAGGTAACTGAAAATAATTGATAAAGGGATGAACTTGAGGTCGGCCGGATACTTGCAGAAGTGAGGAATTATCTTGACTAATTTGGTGAAAAAAATCCATGCACCAAGAGCTAGATATCCGAAGGTGGTAGTGCTCGATGAAGCATTTCTCAGGGCCAACGATAAAGTATAGAATAACAGACCGTCGACTAAGAGTGCAGGGCTTTGAAACTGGCCTACATAGATGTAGTAAAAGCCCCAGAGGTGGCGTGGCTCATACCAGTAAGTCTCTTGTCTCATAACGGTGAAGTTTCCTTGGAAATGAGCACGAGACCATCTCAGACACTGATTAATGTACTTCCTATCGGGCTCAACGGTAGTCTCAATAGTGGCACGGGCGTCGGGCTGAATAACGATTTTCCAACCACGGGAATAGATATAGCGGGTAAGGCACTTATCATCTCCAATATGAATTTTCTTTCCTCGCCAGCTGTCATTCAGAAAATACTGAGAAAACTCTTCAGTCTGCAGAATATCAGTTCTGTAAGCTGCAGTTCTGCCCGACAAGGTGCTAATAGACCCATCAATGCCGTTAGTTACAAGGTTGTTCCATACTCGACGTTCAAGGTAACTGATACCGAGAAAATTCCACGCATCTGGTTGATCATTACGCTTGACTCGTTGAAGAGGACCACCGGCGCCAACTTTTGGGTCTTCAAAAATAGGAAGAAGGTAATTTAAGAACTTGCTAGGCCACAAGACATCATCGTCAGCAAAAACTGTGAGAGAGGTGGTTACAAGAGGCATAGCTCTTAAGATCTGCTCCCGCTTATTTAGTTTCGAAACGCCCAAGACTGTAGCATCAAAACCATTTTCACGACAGAGATCCGAGACGATGTCAACATTAGCGTTGCTAGTGACGAGAATGATGGCGGAAGGCGAGCAAGGTATTATCGAGCGCAAGCACTTGATGAGCTCTAATGGAGATTTGAAGGTTGTTGGTATGACAACCGTGACATTCTTTGGTGTGTACTTTGGAGAATCAGGGATGGACTTTGGCTTTATGAGGAGGTAGACGAAAATACTTACAACGGTTCTCAAGTAGCGGAAGGCGAACAAGGCCCAAAAGAGCCGCATTAATGAAAATCTCATGATCAAAAAATCGGAGTTATCGTTGACTCAGAGGAGAGTTGTTGTCAGGTTCTTGGTGAGGATGGTAGTATATTGAGGGTGGTAGTGCTTGGAATGTCAGGAATAGCCGTGAAAATCCGAACCATTTATTACCCTCGAGATCATTGTGAACGGGAACGGTGTTTTCCTACAACTGGCGAAGGGAGAATCAAGCAGAGCATTTCTCCCGAGTGTATAGGAACAGCGCCGAGAGAGAGATAACATGAGAAATGAAATCAAACAAGTACTGTTCGGGATGGAGTGCAGTTGTAGCTTTCTTGACTGTACTTAATCTCATCAATTGCTGAGATGGCTTTGGTGTATTTGACACTGGAAGATGCTCGTTTTTAGCCTTCATCTTGAGTTCGTGGCGTGTGCAGCTGCGTGTTCGCAAGTAAATAGATGTTGCTCTCAGAGTGATGAAAGATCGAATTTTTCTATGACCGATGGGCACCTAGGGACAGCGTAGACGGTCTTCAGTCACAGATGGAAAGTGTGGGGAAAAAATCAATATCACTGCCTACTTTGTGGATAAATATTATAAAGTCTTTCATTGGTGCAACATGGCTCCTGGTGTAATCAATGGGAGAACTGTATTGCAAACTTCTCGTACTTGTTCAGTAACAACTGGTTAGATCAATAAAACACGGCCTTAGAATCGAGAACATCATGAATCGCTCCTATTCATGAGGGTTGAATTATGTCAGGCTAGTTTCTGACTGCTTGTTTGTTTCACACCCGTAACAAAGACGATGTTGGCGGGGTTGAATATTTGCTTATATGTTGCGTCGAACATTGCAGGATGTAACGAATGAAGAGGTACGAGAAAGAAAGAAAGGAGCTGAAATTCTTGGAAAATTGATAGTGCAAGGAAGACAAAAGATAACCAGGAAAACATTTGCTAGTCATGCGGCAGTTGTCTTGTAAGATTGACGATGTAGATAGTGACACGGTTTTCAAGGTGTCATTGGAAACTGTTACGAGTACATTGTGGTGGTATCTGTTACAGTATACTATACACCTTTTTATCTTTTTTTACTTTTCATTTATAAGTTTCAAGCTCCCAAGGGGCCTTCATTGTTGATAGTCCCGATTTCGCTGCTTGTTTGGCTAGTCGTTCGGTTATGGGCGACTTGAATTTCACTGGAGGCGCCCAGCATCTTTGAAATGTGTCCTCTCTCATCTTTAGCCCTTTGCAAAATGTATGTACCGGACTTTGAGTGTCGATCTTTTTCAAATTATTCCAGATTGATGAAAAGCTCGCTTGAGCATCAGTAGCTGCTGGCAAGGGCCAATACCCAATCCAGGCAAGCGATCTAATCATGGCTCCTAACATCGCGGCTTCGCACGTCCATTCTTCAGAGCCTTGCTCACAGATAGTCGACGATAAGATGGAACCGGGCGGCTGGAGGAAGTTGCTGATGGCATCTTGGTATATGGCTAGCGTATTTTTCACGTAGCTTAGGCGGAACATTTTCAATTCATCTGCTGAGATTAGCACGAAGGAGCAGATCAAGCTTTTTTTTGACTAGAATTACCATGGAGCCCTGGTGGTTCAAGTGTGGAGCTGAACAAGGTGACGATTTCATTCCCGATTTCATACTGCAAATCACCATTGGCATCAACGGAGCAAAAACGGGCTAGGTCCTCAGCGACTCTTTCAAAAACTGATGTATCTCCCATGACCCAAGAAATCCATGATAGACGCTCGAGATGAGGTATGGATGAACCGATTCCCTTGGCTCTCAGCTTTTTCCACTCCCCTTTGGCAGATTTCATCCAGGTAGATGCCCAAGGCCGCAGCATGGCGGTGAGGTCATACTTATCAGTCAGAACTGTGAGCTGATATAGTTCTTCTAGATCGATGGCCTCGTCGATTCGTGGGATCGAATCAAAACGGCTGTGAATGATGCTAAGAACTGTTTTCATGGCCTTTGGGTCATCGTCAGGCAGTTCTACCAGCCAATCCGAAGCGGATTCAGCAGAAGACGGTTTCGACTCGACAAACCCGCCATAAAGGAGCGTTTTCCAGACAGGAGAAGCCCTCGACAGGGTCCTAGAGCAGACTGTGTACACGACTGGGAGCTCGTGCCCGTGGTCGGAGCCTGCATCGCATTGATCGCCGGCACCATCATTCAGTGGTATGTTTACGCACTGCGTCAGGCCAACCTTAAGGGTCAGGTCACCGTCGGAGTCTATAATCACTCGAGGTGGTCCCGAGGGTACGAACGAGCATGTGTTTTCAAGAGAAACATGACTTAGGGGAGGGGCGAGGTCAACACCGTCGGCGGCCATGATACTAAATGGCGGTGGTAAAACTGTGTATATCTGGCTTTGAGTAGATTTCAAAGCAATGGTGAGTCCAGCCCGCAGAAGAAACAACAAACCAGGTTTATTAGAGGAATTGAGTATCTGTAATAAGGCACCAAGCTTTGTAGCATTAGACGTTCCATTGGTTTATATTATAGCATGTAGTGTTGGCTGGGTGTTGCATTTCCTCAACGTACCTGCAGCAGACGGTTGGCGGTAGCTGCCCAGTGGAGGGGCTCGGAGGGGTTCGCTCTCCGGGCAGTGTCTGGGCATTACACCCTCTATTACCGGTACTACAGCGCCTACGGTGGGTACTTGGCAAGTACCTCGTAGGTACGTCTATGCCAAGCATACCAGTAACCCCTCCTTGTCCATCCCACCTCAAAAAAAAAAAAAAAAAATCCCGATACAAATCTAGCCATCTTACCAAACCAAATACCCCCCCGCCGGAATTCTCAGAGAGTTGCAAAAGGAGACATGCCCCCAAAGGCCGCCGACGGCTCGCTCGCAAGCCTGACAACCCTCGTCCAGTCTACCGCCAGCCTGATTACCCAGCTCGAAAATAGCCTCCATGCCGTCGCCCTCGATAAGACGCCCTTAGACTCGTCCACGGCCGAGCCAGCGCCCGCGCCCGATGCTAGCGGTGCGGTTGATGCCCTCTCCCTCGCCCACGACTCGGCGACGCTGATCAAGGCGCACACGACGAAACTATCGCTCCTGATCATCAACGAGCCATTCACGCCCTCTGCCATCGTCAAGGTCTTGCGCGAGCTTGTTGCCGGCCCCATCCCCGCCCTGGCCACTGCGGTCCAACTCTGCATCGCCGACACCCACACCGCCGTTGTGCACCGGGATCTGGCTTGGCGGTGCTATCGCGTCTTGAAAGAGCTGAGGGGTTTGGTTGGGGCGATCCCTCTCGATGGCAAGATTCTCCCCGCCAACCGCAAGAATGGCGCCAATGGCGAGAAGGGGAGCATCGTCACCACCGGTGTCATCTGGGCTGCGTGCGACGATCTCGTTCTTCTGAAGAAACTCGGCGTCGCCGGGCTGTTGGTGAAGAAGGCCGAGGAATACAAAGACACGCTCCAGGACGTGCTGGAAGAGCTCAAGGAATGGAGCGAAGAGGCTGAAGAAGACGAAGATGAGGACGACGACGACGAACAGGACGAAGACGCAGACGTGCAGCAGATTGCGAACGGACTACAAAACACTCACGTCTCGGCACAGGAGATGATCGACGACCTCATGACATCGCAGCGCATACCCCGGAACGATCCCGACAGAATCCGCGAACGCTTGGACTCTTGCCTGAAGCGCTTGCGACTCACCACTTTGCTGTATTCGGCCATTATCCAGAGACGGATCAAGACGCTGCCTCCGCTCCCCACCGAGCAAGCATCACCTGTCGCTCGGCGTTTAGACGAAGTTTACCCAATATTGAAAAGCCTACCCCATCGCTTCGGAGAGGCTGCCTGCGCATTTTACGATTTGGACACTGGCGCCATAGATAAGGCAATGGATTCTTGCTTCTTCGACGCCTTCGCTGCCGCCGAAATGCTCAAGGCCCCATGGACTGGTACCGATGATAGATTTACCGAGTGGGCGGACAAATTCCAGATTGGCATTAAGAAGCCCGATTAAAACATCACAACCACGTATATTTAGACTCGACACCGCCAAAGTACACAATCAGAGGGGTCTAGTCTTGCCACAAAAGTAAGAGTACAGTCCAAGTTGGTACCCCCTTGTTAGCCTCCCCAAGCACACGGTATGCCCTTGAAACGCGGGCCACACCGGCCTACAAACTCTTTATCATCGTTATACCTGGATGGCAACAGCGTTGAAGTTGACCTGTTCACTGTCAGAATACGCATTCATTTTGCCGAAATGGTCGCGATGACTTACATAGCCTACAGATGGGCAGCTGTTAGAGATTTCAGGGCCCGTTGTTGATTTGCCGTTCAGTGTGACAGTCACAGCACCAGTTGCTCCGTTGATTGGGACCTCGTAGAATGAGGCCTTGCCAACCGTGCTACTGGCACTCACCGGCTGACTAGCTCCGCTGCCAATCTGGACAGTGATGTCAGTGGCCGCATTTGTCAGCGCAATGACGGACACAACGTCCTTGGTTCCTTGGGCCGCAGAACTACTTCCGCCCTGGCCCCAGACTGTGCCTGTAGAATACATCAGTACCACTCAGGGAGCTTGGTCTTCTGTTGGAACCTACCACCATCGCCGCACACGGCTGCGGGTGTTGTTCTGTACCAAGCAACAGCTCCCTCGCTAGGGAGATCAACGTCGGTATTGCCGGCCTTGTAGGCGCTGATGAAGTAAGGCAGCACAAATCGGAAGGCAGTGTGGTCAAATCCGTCAACATACGTGCCGGCGCCGGCAACAATTTGATGGTCAATAGGAGCGTTAATATAGCTTGACTCGCCATAATCGTTCCCTACGCTGATTAGCCCAGTAAGGCCGGTGTGAGGGGGCACGACGTACAAGTAATGATCTCGATATATTCGGGATTGATATCAAAGACTTGACTCCAACGATCGAACCATAGTGAATCGCTAGATGAGTACCAATTCTTGCCGGGCAAATCTGCGGCATGTTTCGTCAGTCTCAAAGAATACTGAGGACTCGGGAGTCTCAATATCATACTAGTATAGAAATAGGGGCTAACGCCCATCATGTAGGGTTTGTCCTGCAAAACGGATTGATATGCAACATCGTTGCCCGTTGACATGGTTAATTGGTTCGCATCGGGCCAGGCACCCCAGTTGACTGTTTAATATCAGAATGTGATATGCTAGTAAACAAAAGATCCAGAATACTTACAAGCACCGTCAATCAGAGAAAGCAGGTTTCCCACACCCTGGGCGCCGAGAGAAGCCCAGTCGGGGACAAGGAATATGCCACCGGTAGAGCTACGAACACCGGACCAAATATCGGACTGAGAGGGTCCTTCGAAAGTCGAAACGAAGGGGAGTCCATTGACAGTGAGCTGGCTGCTATACGTCTTGTAGGTGTTGATGTAGCTGATGATCTGATCGGCCGTCCATTGAGAAGCCTGCATATCAAAAGAAAGGAACAACAAGAAGTTGTTCGAGGAGGCTACATCATAGGCTAGTTGGAGCTGAGCGTCATTGTAGTCGTCCTGAGCTCCGACGTTGAGGGCGAAACCGTCGATGCCTGAGCCGATTGCCTCGGATATGTCCTGTTGCCATTCATCACGAGTTTGGCCAGAGGTGAGACCGACGATGTAGTGAGCGAAGACCTGTTTATCCGCTGCCGCCAATTTGACGCATAGTCCCGCCAGGGTAACAAGGGAACGTAGAAGCATATTGATCGTTGCCACGTCAAGCTCTATGGTTGTGATGGAAGCTTGAGGTTGAATGAATGGAAAGGAAAGGACGGACGATCCTCTGACCTTTTATGTTAACTCATCAGTGTCGATGGCGCCAGCGTGAGACTATATACCGGTCAATTCCCACACAATTCGATTCGGTCTTACCAGCCAAGTCTATAGAGAAGGAACATCTCTAATAATATTCCCACCCATCCCCGGTCAGCTACGAACGAACTTGGACGTTTTCAGGAGGAGACATAATGCAATGTACGTACAGGCTTGAACTCCTGACTCAGCCTTGCTCATTTAGGGCACGAAAGCCCAAGGAAAGGATGAATAGGCTCTTGAGGGATCCATTTCCAGTGAGCTGTATTTCCTGATTGGTGCCGACATGCCACCGATCCTGGGGGCTTGAATCCGTCAAGCGTACATATGATGATGTTGCATATTGCAGGGGACGCGAAGCCAGCGGGCCGCCCCCTGGTAACTGGAACTCGTGCGCAAGCAACCCACCTACCTAGAATACAGCAACACCGTGATGATCATTCGCTTAGACCCGGCAACTATCTCCACCCTGGTAGCCCGGTTAATGGGTTTAATAGGTTTCTTGATCCAGAGCCATCTGAACTTCCTGAAACTACTTAGGCCAGGGCCTAATGTGGTTTCAAAGATCTCAAAACTGCGGAATATGGGTTTACCTGCTCTAGTGTACACTACTGTAGAGTCCGAATTGTGTTTACCGATCAGGGGAGGGGTTTTGGGTAACCTCATGGTAGCCCAATGGGATCCGAACAGCGTCGCTTTCGCTTTTAGGGGAACTGGTGCTTATGAATATATCACCTGCCAAGTTGGTTGACTTCAGCACTAGTCGGCTGTAGTAAGATGCCTCTCGCAAACTATATCATTGTTTTCTTCATAGTCCCGGGACTCCGAAGGATTGTGAAGAGTACGAGTCCAAGATGTCGACGGACCTGTGTTACGTGTCACGACAGAACTTTTGGTGAAAAACAACTAAACATGCAAATTGCTGGGATCGAGTTGCAATGATCCCTCGGTATAGAATCGGCCTGTACCTTGCTCACACGCTAAATATATACACTACCAGCCCAGGTTATTTCCTGCTTGTTTCAGACGCACCGACAGGGGACTTTTGCTAAAGTCGCCTCCCGGGAACAAAAGTTATCACCTTCCTAGAGTATATATTTCGTACAACCTCTGTGCTATTTTATCTTGTGCCGCAACGATCCGAGTGCGACGGTGCCTATGAGGCGATTCATCTCGTACACTATCCCTCTTCTTAATCATGATATGTCTGGGATGACCGGAGCACTGCCGCCGGCTACAACCTCGAAAGCCAAGCTGCAAAAGTAGTGTAGCTGTAGCCCCAATGGCCGCCCCCACCCGATGAACACTGCTGAAAATAAAGGGTAGCAATGAAGCAAATCTCCTTATTGCAGTTGCCTTTTTGTCTCAATCCTCCCGGACGTTATTCTTACTAAGATGCTCATATTGTTGCCCAGCGACTTCATGGAGTTAGATTAACTAGGTACTTAATCTATCGATCTGATAACCTGAACATTCTTCAAAACGTAATAACGGGATATAAGCTCGCGACCCAATTTAGTATTCAAGCTCACGTTAAGTTGACGAACCATCTTGGCCAAATGAAGCTGCATAGGCGTATCGGCCCGCCAATATTTCTCCATTATACTAATCCCCGACAAAAGTGCTAATACTATCCCTATATAACTAGGTTCAAAGTCCAGTGAACCAGTCTGCTTTTAACACTTTTCAAAGAGCTGGTGTGACTTTCGCCTTTATCATGATAGACTGTTTGTATAATCGGCGGGTTCGGATGCCTTCAGTTATAATCATTAAGACGACAATGATAAATTAACAAACAGATATAGAATCCCAACTACAGCAACCAAAGTTCTATTTTGCTCAGATCTATTCCGTAGTTGCAAGCAGCTCACTATACTCTACGCAATGCGATCCTCCGTTCTGTCTCTTTCCGTCCAAGGTTGCTGGTTAGTTGCGGCACTTAGAACAACGTTTGGGCTTGTGCCTGAATACCATTTATTTACATGATACACATCCGGAATACATATTACTTCAACCCCAATTGTTTCTATGCCACTATTTTAGAAGCACTATAAGATGAAGTCAAATCCAGGTTGTCGTCTCTCAGCTTCGCAAACATGGTTGCGCCGCCACCAATTGCGTCGAGTAATTCGTGTTAGATATTAACTAGTAGTCAATCATCATGCTGCTATCGGTACTATTCCTCTCTGCACTCAGCTTTTCCTCCTCGGTGTCAGCCGCTTTCGGCTTCACGAAGTCCGGCAACAATTATGTCATCGACGCCGGGTCTTCTGAATCCCTTGTCTTCACCGTCAGCGGCACGAGTTGCGATGTCACGTCAATCAAGTACCGTAACGTGGAACTGCAGGGCCAAACTAAGGGCTCTCACATCTCCTCCGGTCTTGGTACAGCAACGGTCAGCGTGACACAAGTCAGCGGGAGTAAGTTTTAAAGGAAATCCGTTCCCCGTTCTTCAGTCGTGCACAAGGATGTTGAATAACCGTTGCGTGCGTAGGCTCAAATAAGTATGTCAAGGTGACATGCGTGACATCGACCCTCACCCACTACCTGGTGGCGAAGAGCGGTGATAGCACTATTTATATGGCCACCTACATCACGGCGGAACCGAGCATAGGCGAGCTACGATTCATCGCCCGCCTACAGTCGTCGAAACTTCCCTCCGAGTACCCGTACGGCTCCGTGTCGACCACCGCGGGCTCCAGCTCTGCCGTCGAGGGCTCCGACGTCTACCTCGTCAGCGGCCAGACGCGCTCCAAGTTCTACTCGAGCACCCGATTCATCGACAAGGATGCGCAGTGCGTGTACGGCGGCTCAGACGTAGTTCATGTGTGCATATTAACGCCGCAACCCGAATCCTCGTCAGGCGGGCCCTTCTTCCGCGATATCGAATCTAACAATGCCGGCGACGATACGAATCTCTACTGGTATATGAACAGCGGCCACGTAAAGACCGAAGACTGGCGGACGAATGTCTTGCATGGCCCTTATATGATGGTGTTCTCAAGGTCGGGAGTCCCTTCAACCAAGGACGCAGATGTCTCTTTCTTCTCCGAGCTCAGCGTTCAGGGTTTCGTCCCGGCCTCGTCGCGTGGATACGTGTCGGGGACTGCCTCAGGGGTTTCAAGTAGCATCCAAACCGTGGTGCACTGGTACAACTCAGCAGCGCAGTATTGGGCCATCGCATCCTCGAACGGCGCCTTCAAGTCCCCAGCGATGAAGACGGGCTCCTACACGATGGTGCTCTACCAAGGCGAGTACAAGGTGGCGTCAGCGACAGGCGTAAGCGTCAGCGCGGGGGGGACCACATCGAAGAACATCGCCAGCACCCTGACGAGCCACAATTCGCTCTGGAAAATCGGCGAGTACGACGGGCAGCCGACGGGGTTCCTCAACGCGGACAAGTTCCTGCGCATGCACCCGTCCGACACCCGGATGAGCTCCTGGAACCCCGTGACGTACACCGTCGGCTCCTCGTCGCTCGCGCAGTTCCCAATGGCCATATTCCAGAACGTCAACAACCCCGTGACCATCAAGTTCAACCTCGCCTCCGCCCCGGGGGCAGCAACGCTGCGTATCGCGACGACGTTATCCTTCTCCGGTTCTCGACCGCAGGCGAAAGTGAATTCCTGGTCTGGCCCAAGCCCCGCAGCGCCCGTCAAGATCGACAGTCGGGGAGTCACGCGCGGCGCGTATCGTGGGTATGGTGAGGTGTATGATGTCAGTATTCCTTCGGGGACCCTAGTGGCTGGGTCGAATACCATTACTATCTCCTCTATCTCCGGAAGTAGCGCGTCTGGCTTCCTCAATCCAAATATTGTAAGTCGCTTATCCGAGAAACGAGTGAGATTTGCGTCGCTAACGCACGATTTGATGTAGATCTTTGATTGTGTTGAACTCTTTACCTGAATTTTGTACCTAAGCTAGGGCGTAAATCAAGATAAAAAGGATCGGAGAATACATTTACTCTACTTAAAATGTACTTGAAGTGAGCTCCGTACCTACTTATCAATATTTTAGCACTTGGACATAGTTAAGATTAGCAACTTTTTAAGAAAATAAATAAACGTTGTCTGGCATCCAAAAATAGCCTCACAGCGCAACTGTCCCACTATATTAGTAGTTGTTAGTAAAAAACACCAAATACACCTGAATTGTCCCGTGGGCCGAAAGGGCTTATTTACGAGTGTAAAATAGTCCGATATGACAGTCACGCCATATTATAGTTGAAGGTTTGAAAAATAATATCAGTTTAGTTTTCTATCTAAGCTCGAATACATTGTAAGATGATACCGCTATGTAACAATTATTCTAAGGCTCAACCCCCGCCATCCCCTGTAAAATACGACCACGCCAGCGCACACAGGCCAACTCCAACCAAATACAACCACCATACGAGACCTACCACTCCCTCTTCAACTCCAAGGGCAAACACATAGCCCCCAACAGCCGGTCCAACCGCGCGCGCAAGACTAGCTAGCATATTTCCCGCTCCGTGAATAGTTCCAAGTACCGTTCTAGCGGGAGCGGCCTCGGTAAGCAAGATGACAGTACTAGGGATAGCCATGGTGCGCGCCATAATCTGCGCGCAAACGATGAAGCCCAAGAACACCCATCTCGCTCCATGATCTCCAGCTAGCAGTGAGAGATACGGCGCTGCGAGATATGTCACTGGGAAGATACATAACGCGATGCGAAAGACGCCCCGGGTGCCGATGCGCTTCTGGAGACGGGGGTAGATGAAGAGCTGTAAGAGAATGCCGCCTATGCCAAACGTAGCGAGCCATATTCCGATCGTCGCGGATCGCAGACCGAGACCGCCGGAGAAAGTGAAGAATGTTGCCTCGGTGTTATCTGCCGGTGGGCTGCTTAGGTATACTGGGAAGATGTGCATAAAGGCAGAGTTATGCAGCGGCAGAAGACCGAACGAGATGAGTGCCGAGATAACTCTCCGTGTCCAAATGCCGCGAAAGGGCACTTTCGCAGAATCCGTCGTAGCATTTAAAGACTCTGTCTTTTCGACTCGAAGTTGGCTCTCAGTTAGGAATGTAGATTCTTCACTGTCTTGCATCGCAGTGTATTTATGATAGTTCGGCCCCCTATTCCATAATCGCATTACAAGTCGACTGATGGCCCTTCCGGTTCGAAGACCCCAGTCACTGCGCTCTTCTTTCCCGGGGAGGGTTTCTTTCAGACCCAAAACAGCGAGGAATAACGCAGTGCCCAACAGAGAAGCATTCAGGAGCGCTGGCAGTGCGTAAGGATACATCAGCGCCCATACCACGCCTTCCGGGTTACCACTCGAGTTAAAGATGCCGCTGGGACCAAAAAATGCCGGGACATTCACCACCGGCTCCGCGAGGCAGCCGCCTAGCGCCAGACTCAGTACCATGCCAGAATTGAACACCAGCGGCAAAAGGAGGAACGCCTTGGTCTGGTATTTCCGCTCTCGTACCACCTCTGCTGTGACCGTCCGCATGATGCTCACGTTACCGTTGGCTAGGCCAGCAAGTATCCTCCAAAACAACAGTGCCCCAAAGGACTGCGAGAGTCCAAAGCCGATGTTCGCGATCACGGAGATGAATAGGCCGCCTATGATGGAAAACCTCCTTCCGTGCTTGTCGGATAGTCGGCCCCATGGGAGACTGACGATGCATTGCGCTAGGGGAAATGCTGCCACGAGAACACCCGAGTACTCAGAAATGCGGGCGGCTGGTTTGTCGTCCGAGTTGTCGTCTTCTGATGTGGGCAAGACGGAACGCACGAGGTAGAAGATGTAGGGAAGAAGACAGACGTTGGATAATGGCTCGGATAATCGGCATAGGGCAAGTATGAAGAGTTGGTCTTTATAGGGCAAATCTCGCCAACGTACTTCGGTGCCTGCCTTCGTCTTCATAGCTGCGGACTCTGGATGTCGAAGCTCCTCCAAGTCCGCGTCCGTTGTTATACTTGAAGCCTGTCTACCGGAATCTTAAGGGTACCGATAGAGTCAGTTTCGACGTACTTTTGCCATCTTCTCATGATTTGCGCTTACAATTGTGGGAGGACGACGTCCCTTCTCTCGAAATTGCATGTCGAGTCATACTGAGCCTCTTCCAGCGGCGGGAGAACTTACTCGCGAGATCTTCGTTTCATTTGATCATAAATAACTTGGCAATCGAACTTCGATTTTGTCGATTATCAGCGCAAGGATATCAGCATATAACACTTCCACATGAGCGCTTAAGCAGGTGCTTTAAGTCTTAACCAGTTGAAGTAGCGACCGAAGAAGATCTACTACAAAATGTTATATAGGAGCTCCTTCTCCCACCTCACTTCGGTCGGCTATTGTTATTCTGTAATTCCACTCTTCGCGACCTTGGCAGCCCCTTTGCCCATGTAATCTCGAATGCCATGTTCCAATTACCCAGTCCCGTAAAAATAAAGTGCACGGCTCATCCGATTTGAGTAGCACCTAAACACACAGTTCTTATGAACACGACGGATTGGGCCATCTCGGTTGACTTCTACACATTTAGCCGGGGGGGGGGCGAGCGGCTCTACTCAAGGACTTGGTCATCCAGATTTTCACACCCAATCAATAAGCTCCTGGATATATATATACCAAGAATCCCCGCTCATAAGATCACTTCTTAAAGACATGTGCGGAAAGGAGTCTGCGGAGCATTTCGCACCCATTATGTAACTCAGCAGCTCGTTTCCACGAGATCGGACGAGACAGTGTACGTCTGCGGGGAATAGGATGATGAGACTTAATTAGGATGTTGGGGGTGGATGGTAAGGCGGGATATGCCAGTACCGCAGTTACATTGCACGAGAGAGGTGTCCTCGGTCATCTATCTTATATGAGCTTGGTGGCACTAACCTCAGGAAGGAGGGATCAAGAAGAACTCAAGATGACAACATGATCGCAAAACTTTTTCATAGGAATCCCGTTTTAGATTTTTCATATATACTGAACTAGGCTTCGAACTTTGAGATGGCTAGGCTGAGTAAAGCGGTCTGGCGACTGCATCTCCTATGCGCCTACTTTGCCGTCGGGTCCTTCGTATGGGGGTGAGTCTGTCTCTATTTCAACAGAGTGAAGTCGGCATCTTTTGCTGTATTGAAAAATATTGGTGATTCATCTAGACAATACAGAAATTAACTTGTCCTTTAACATTCTAGATATAATGTCGGTATCCTTTCATCAGTCCTCGTACACCCGGGCTTCGAACGTGCCATGGGCCACCCGACAGCCTCAGAAAAAGGGGTTATTACAGGCATTTACTATCTGGGCACTTGGGCGAGTTACATATTTATATCTCATCCTATAAGTGACCGCTTAGGACGCCGATACGCGGCACTTATCGGCATCGTCATCGTGGCTGTAGCTACAGCCATACAGTCCGGTGCAAGCGGTCCCGGAGCATATTCCATGATGATCGTGGGACGCATCATATCCGGGCTCGGCGTCGGGATGGTATCTACCTCTGTCCCGCTTTATCAGAGGTCAGCTCTTTCAGTATTCAAGATTTATCGCTCACTTTTCTGTGTCCTCAAGACATCTTGAACAGCAGTACGACTAGCATGCTGTGCACTTTGCCGGGCGCTATCACTTCTATTCACACAGGAAAAGACAATGCACAGCTTGCTAACAGCAGAATAAATGCAGTGAAGTAGCACCGGCCGGCAAGCGAGGAAAGTACGTCGTCTTGAACCACGTCGGGTTCGTCGCGGGCTTAGCAGTCGGTTTCTGGGTCGGATATGGTGTGACGTTCTGGAGCGACACGGCCTACGGTCGATATGTCTCCTGGCGATTCTCACTTGCCATCAACCTCGTCCCGAGTTTCATCTTCGGCATCGGCCTGCCCTTCATTCCCGAGACGTAAGTCACGAAACCCCTTCCATCTCCGCTGTCAAGGTTATTCTAGCCCCTGTTTTCAAGACAAGCTAAGTAGCTAACTGTATTTTCTCGTCGCATAAGACCCCGCTGGCTGATAGAGCACGGCCACCACGAAAAAGCTCTAAGATCCCTCCACTGGCTGCGCGAGGGGAGTTTCACGAACGAGCAGATCCACGCTGAGCTGGGGCGCATCCGCCACGACATCGAGGAATACAAGGGTTCTAGCACGAGCTGGCTTACGCTCTTTCGGGATCCGAATCTGTTTCGTCGTCTGTGGCGGGCTTCGCTTCTTCAGTTCATGGCGCAGATGGTGAGTTCGCTTCGTCAACTTGAGTCAAATTCCCCTGTTTCGTCTCGTCCGATTTGATTCAGACTTTGATCTGTTCTGTATATTGACTTTCTGGATTATAGTGCGGTGCCGCCGCGATGAAGTATTACCTTCCCACGCTTCTGGAGAAACTCGGGCTCTCTACCCGCATAGCGCTTTTGATGGGCGGCATCGAGGTGAGGCTGACCCTCGTTCCAAATCCCTTGATCTCTTGCTTGCTATTCTCTAGGCGTAGAAAGCACTTGTGGTAGAACGTTTCCACAGCGTTTCACTCCCACACGTGATCAATCCGTTTCCCACTCATCACAGCCTCCTAACGTCGTAATTATAGTCCACTCTAAAAATCGGCATGACCATCCTCGAGATGCTTCTAATCGACCGCCTCGGAAGGCGAATCACGCTCGTCTCAGGAACCCTCGCCATGGGTTTTGCGCTACTAGTACGTTCCATATACATACATATATATATACATCACCAGATCCTCCGCAGGCTAACGAATCCGCTCTCACCCAAAGATAAACGGCGTCCTCGGCCAAGTGTACCCAAATAACACGAACCGCAGCGCCGACATAGTATGCGTCGTCTTCGTCTTCGTATACTCGTTGGGTTATAGTATGGGATTCGGACCAGCGTCGTGGGTGTACGGGGCAGAGGTGAGTTTCCTGTATTCATCTCATCGTCCTTTAACCCCTTTGAATGGCACTCCATTCATAAATCAAGAGAGAAACCTAACAGCCAAGCAGATTTTCCCCACAGCGGTGCGCGCACGGGGTCTCAACTTCTCGGCCTCTGGGAGCTCCATCGGCTCGATCGTGGCGGCGCAGGTGTGGCCGGTAGGCATCGAGACGATCGGGTCTAAGATCTACTTCTTCTTCATGGCTATCAACTTTGCCTGTATTCCTGTACGTTAAGTTTGCCTTTTTTTCCTTTTCTTTTTTACGTGTACTCCGCATCCGCGCACCACTTCACATCTCTTCGCAGCCCTTCGCAGCCCTTCGCAGCCCTTCGCAGCCCTTCGCAGCCCTGCGCACCCCAATACACCCCCGCGCTACATCTCTCTTCCTCCTCTATTACTCATATAGCATCCCCTTTTCAACACAAAAACAAAAAGAAAAGAGATAGAAAGAGAGAAAGAAAAGAAGTCAGAGAAGTCAAATTAAACATGTGAGTCAAGCTTAACAGAAATACATCTCACTAACCCTTCCACTCCAACAATAGATAATCCTCCTCTTCTACCCCGAAACGAAAGGAGTCTCACTAGAGGACATGGACATCCTATTCAAGAATCCAAGATTCCTCAGTACGCGCGATGGACAAGAAGAAGAAGAAGAAGGGGCCAGCGATGACACCGGCGTTGCTGCGGAACAAGACCCCCCTAAACACCAAGGAGAAAGGAGAAGAACGCCTGACGGCGAGGTGAATTAAGCCGCACAGAAGCAGCTATTAGTTGTAGGTTATTGAATATTCAGTTGGGACGTTTACGTTCGATATTAGCATGTGGGAGATTAAGGCATATAGACACAGAGAAGAAGGCAAGGGATCGTATTTACGGCTAGTTCAATCATCTGTACCCTGTGATTCCGTATAATACCAGCAGGACACCAGCCAGGTCGTGATTCTTCGCACAACGCCAATCAAGACACCGAGTGATAAAAGTTAAGAGATAAACAAGTAAACCAGTAATTGAATATGGTATCTACCAGACGCCAGGTATGCCCACCCCCCAACCAAGAATAAAGCCCACCCACAGTGAATCATCTTACAATATTTCTACCGCCGATTCCGTCTTCCTACATTCATTCGAGACCCATCTGCGCATCATCGCCAATCCCCCATTGAGTGAGATCCCTCTGATGTCCATGAATTTCCAGCTCGAGCGCAGGATTCAACGGGTTATCGTCGTCGTTCGACCGCAGACTAGCCACCTCGCTCGTTCTCCTAGAGCGCTGGGTCCCGCTCGTGTTGCGGCGGCGAAGCGAAGGAGAGGGGAATCGAAACCTCGCTGACTTGGATGACGTGCTGAGGAGTGAAGCCGCGTCATCCTCGTTCTTTACTATGTCCTCTGGGATTGTATTCTCGGGAGCCGATGTTGATAGGGGTGCACTCGGCTCGGTGGTATCAGGGATAGAAGGAGCCACAGGTTGTGGTTGTGGTCGAGCTGGCAATGCTGGTGGCGGTGGTGAAGGTAAGTCTTCCTCTTCCGAAACTTCAACTAGTTCCGCATCCCGGTACCACTTCCGCCGCCTCGTCCAACGACCCCAGCCGTCGAGGCCTCTGCGACCATTCTGCCACTATAGAGATTTAGTTAGTCAATGTGAAGGTGAAATCCTATGTGAAGCTCGTGACGGCGACATACCTTATTATCGTAAAAGATCCAGCCCGTCTTCCCAGCTTCGCCATCATAGTCCGCTTCATCTAAATCGGGCACACCGTCGACGCGCCACTTACTGCTCTCCACCCACCTCCACTTCGCGCGGCCATCCTCTACTTCAGGCAACTCAAACTCGTCTTTAGGTGGGACTGGGTTGTTCTGCTCATCGGTCCAGGCTGCTCGCTCGTAAGCAAACAGGCTATTCGTCCACCCTAGGCCGAGCCATCGTCTTTGATTCTCATATAATATGAAAGTAAAGCGAACACCCGAATCCTTGCCCTTGGCTCCCAGCCGACTACGTTTCAGAGCCTCCGTCAAGGCTGAGGAGGAGATCTTGGCCGCCTCATGCGCTCGCTTCGGCTTAGCTTCGCCATCAACAGCTTGGCCATTCAGGCTCTCGTTTTGACCCTCATGCTGTTTTGGTTGTCTCACTGGCCCTTCAAATTGTAAACCGGTTATCCACCGGGCCACTTTACGTACCGTCGCACTTCTCCATAGCAGGGTCCGCGTGACCCTACAAACCTTGGAATGCCAACTGAAAACCAAGGTGCCAAAAACAAGAACCACTCGCTTCGTCGTGATGAGGCGCAGGGGCGGCAGGGTGAGGAAGATCCAGATGGGGGTGACAGCGAGGATGCGGACGAAAAGGGTGGTGAGCGCGGGGCGGGTTGTTGCGCTGGTGGCGGTTCGCTGGGTGGACAGGAAATCCGTCAACTCCATCAGCGGTTCGAGCAGGATGTTGCAGCGAGATGTGAAAACTTTGAGGGTATCGACAATCTCGTCAAGCGTCTTCTGATGCCGCGTGGTCGTCGCCTCACTGGCGTTCCTCTGGTGGCCAGGACCGGCCGGGTTGCCGGCCGAGACATTGTTGGCCTTCTTCTTATCCTTGCTACTGGCGAGGCTGGGATGCTCTGTCCAGCCGCTGCTGGAAAGGGGACTATAACGGCGGGCGTACATGCCAGCTATGATACCGATGACAGCAACGATAGGGCCGGCAAAGCGCACGATGTTATCGCCATACTGGACGACGGCCCAGAACGCAACGAGCAAGAGAAAACTCTCCCAGGGGTCGCCAGTGGTCCAGCTCAGAAGTCCGACAAGCTTGTTCAAGGGAAGCAGGAAGGGATGACTGTAGGCGAGGGCACGGGTGACCTGAGGAGGGGTGGCAAGGAGTAAGGGCGACTTCTGGTGGACGAGGATGGTCGAGGTGCGCTTAGCGGCGGCAGCGGCGACGGCAGTGGAGGAGAGATTAGCCGGCGAGAAGGAAGCGTAGGTCGGGGGCGCGTTCGAGGGCGAGGCGTAATTAGGAGCTGAGGTCGAGGCAGAAGTAGGAGCGGGAGTGGCCGGGTTGGGAGTATTGGCGACACTGTCGACGTCGATGTCGGCGCGGGGCGTGGACTTGGGAGCCGACATGTGCGTCATCCAGGGTATGTCCTACGGGGCACAGCAACAAGAGGCCGCATGTCAGCCTTATCGAACGCGAATGGTGGGTGGTGGGTATGACAACAGGACAACAATGTTGCTGGTGTTGATTTGTAGTGATGGTGGTGGTGATGATGATGTATAGTGTTGGTGTTGATGTTAGCAGTTTGGCGCAAAGAATGACGACAATAGTGTGATCATATGCCGAGGCTCCGCTGCTGCCAACTAACCAACCAACTTACAAGTACAAGTGGCAGGCAGGGGTGGTGGATTGGGGTATCGGAGGAACCGCAGGAATACCTAAGAAACCCAAGAGGAAAAAGAAAAAGACACGGCCAATTGTATTATAGCTCATTCGATAGACATGTAAGGATGCATCAACTTACTATAGCAGCCATTAAGAGCTGAGAGGAGTGTGAAGAGGGAAGAGGGAAGCGGGAGCAGGTGACGTGAGCAGGCACCAGAACGACATTCCCAGAAGTAGCGTCTTCCGGTTGATGCCTATAGGTAAGTGCCCAGGTGCCTAGATGCCCTAGGTAGATGCCGGGATGCCTTTGTAGGTGCGGGTATCGGCTGGAGTAGGTCGAGGAGGAATGAGCGACCGATACCGTCTTCAAGCACTTGTACACGTCGCAGTAGAACCAGATGCATAGATGGTTACTGCCCACTATCTAATACGTCATTTGCCGCTTGTCGTGGCCCCTATATAGCGTGCATAAGCAACATCATCCAATTGTGTACCTAGGTATGAGTAAAAGCAAGTTAAGCAAGGAGTGTAAATGACCTGCAAACAAAAAGGTAAAAGTGGTGTACCGCTTTCTACCTATCCATGTACGTAGGTACCTAGTGTTCGCGAACTTGATTCAGGAAACGCAATGAGGAAACGGGACCTTAACAAAGAGAGCTATCAAGGTCATGTCGGTTTTTAGACAATTGTAAAAACGATGGACTGGCTTACATATATATACCTACAAATAAAAGCAGTTTTAATGGGATTAGCTGTTTATTTTACTTGCTTCCTTTCAGTAAGTATCGTACACAAACGCCTTGAAAATGCGGGGGCCGCGCTAGAACAGAGAGCTCGGCATTATCACATGCCATTTACCTACTACTAGTGGGTCAAATAGCGCTCGCTGTACTAACTAATTCGGCAGCGTAACAACATTCTTTAAAGTAGCAATCATTTATCACAACCTACACCACATATTAGTAGGCAGGCTAATAGATCATACAGGGTTAGGGTTACGCCGTCTTCCATTTCCATATTCGAGCCAGATATCATAATTGACTAGATACCTAGACACGTAGGTAATTGATCGGCAGAAGGCAGCGCATGTGAATTATCTCGGACTACCTACCTAGGTAACCTACCTAGGTTCTCACTCCGACCATCCGGACGATAAGCAATCCGTGCAAAAACGCGCACTATGTTGTTCCTCATTACCAGCAGTAGAAGTAGTATAATCTGATCCAGAAGGGATAGCAGATCTACTCACCCCATTTCGCCTATTGAGCATCTTAGGTGTAGGGCCCAAATATCATTAGACTCAGTCCAATCCAACCCACGCAATTTCTTAACACATTACACCCTTGATCGTTCCTCCAAGTAAGCCAATTAATCATTGATCTCGTCCATCAGCTGCCTCACATAGCTTGCTTGCTTCGCCCTCAGCGAATGGCTAGTTTAAACGCGAGAGAGTAGGAACAATCCTTTGCAGCCAATAAATAAAGCTTCGCTGCTGGGTTTTCCCAATCTCTCTTTTGCTACCTCTGGTACGATCGAAGACGAATTGAACTGGAGCGTCAGCCGTGTTCTTAGGCAGTAGTGTTAATTTAAAATTGCCTCTAGACTCTGGAATTTCTTCCTTAGTATAGCCTCTCAGCTCTGTCGGGTCGATGACAATGTTCAACGAGCCGTCTACCGTCGCGACTTTTCTGCCGCCTTCTTGGTAGTAGAGTTCAATAGAAAACTCGTCACTTTCTCGCTGCCATGAAATGGGGCCCTTGTGATAAAGAGACAGCTCAAATGCAGCAGGGCCCATCAGCACACTAGGCAAGAAAGAGTGTACGGCACGAGAAGCTGGCTCTTGTGCTGTACTCGTTGCCACCGGGCTACTGGAAGTACGTAGGTCCAATCTAGCTTTCTTAGATGCGACAGTATTCGGCTCAGTCGTCCCCTCGGATCTCACTCGCTTCAACCCTTTTGGAACTTCCTCTCGCTCGGACGGTACGGGTGGTATGGGAGTCCTTAACAAGTTTGACGACGAATGGAGAACAAGTGAAAGGCAATTTCCAGCGCGAACCTCAGGATTAGCTTGACCTGTTTGTACCTGGGAGCCTGCTCCTGGTTTAAGAGATGGAGTTGCCTGGTCTATGATGTGCATAGCATCTAGGTCTAACGTCGATGTACTGCATGCGGTCTGACTATCCTTATCTTTAGCCGTATTCTTTGTCGCTCCTTTCAGGTATGATAGTTCAATGATGGATTTTTTCTTCGTCAAGAAACCATCTTCTTGAGTGTGCGACACCCTTTTGGCCTCATGGGCAAGCAGCGGGGTCTCACTACTTTCTAGCGTGGCCCTGTCTCGTCCAGCTTTCGCGCATTCTGCATTTCGCAAAGGATAAAACGTCCATGGACGTCCACCAGCCTCGGGTCGTTCCCATGCAGCCCACTCATCTCCCAAAGTGCTGTCCATATCCGAAGAACCAGAATAATCACTATCACCCTCTATTTCACCGGCCGTTTCCTGCATCGCCAGCAGCTCCTGTTGCGTGGCATCAGAGACGGAGGACTGTGCGTCGCCGTTAGTCTCCGAATCATTGTGGAAGTCATCCTCGACATCTGTAATAGGCGATACCAATGGGGTCGTAACAGAACCGCTTCTCGTTTCTAGAATCATTTTCAGTTAAAGCAGTCATCAGCTGAATTTGCTGACATACCTCTGGCGTTCTTCTTTTGTGCGGCTTCAAATTCCCCCCAAGAAGGAAAGCCGCCTTTTTCTTTGGCAATCCATCTCCGCGCGGCATTAAAAGGATGGTCGTATTCTGTAGAGGGGACTGGTCCGTAAAGCGGAAATTTGCTCAAAGACTTTGCGGAAACCCAGCCGCTGTTTCCTCCCTCATCACTAAACTAAGTCAGTCTCATCCCAAAAAGGATGGGAAGGGAATATTTGAGTAACGAAAGGACTGGGTGGGGGTGTCTTGCTGAGAACGTACAAAAACATGACAGGGAATTTCCGCTGCTTTACCATCGGGCCACCATCTTCGAATCCCGGGGACCAGCCGGTGATTGAAGCATTTGTAGCACTGTCAATATTCTTGTAGAGGTAACAATTAGGGAGATTCTTCGCATTGAGCAACCCGGTCTTAGCGAGGTTGTGTTCGAGGCCACTCGGTTTTAGATCGTCCCAACCAAGGATCATGACCGGATAAATACGGCGGTCATGATTCCAAAGGCTATAATAAACATGGAAAGTTTTTGGATTTGTAATGATCTTATTTCCAGCATCATGGTGGGTTTTACGCGTTTCTTGAAAAGATGACGTTGGACTTGTATTCCGATTGTTCATGTGTGGTGATGTGCTTTTTTGTTGCGAAATAGTAGCAGTGTCTGTCTTCGGATTGGAAAGGACTGAGGCTTCCTGCGCTGCATGCCCAGCTACTTCGGTGGTTCGTTTTCGTCTCCCTCTTCGTTTTCTTGACTCCTATGATTTTATCAGCCGCCCTAGTCCGGTACCACACGGTTACGTTCAACTCACAGGGTTTTTAATGCTGATTGGTTTATAGCCTGCTGCATAAGCGAGGTCTACAGCCTCATTATTAAGAGCGGCGAGCTCCCTGTTGCAGTCAATCACTTGATAGCCGAACATCCGAATAGCTATATCCCAACGTCTCCGTTGGTGTCCGTGGAATTTACTATCCAGATGCTTCGCAGCTCCCCTCAAAGGTTCCCGTTTAAACCTCAGGCCATGCTCCTCGCATTTAAGAATGTACCAGTGACAACTGTCAGGTGGATACTGTACGATCACATCTTTGCTACAAGAGAAAATAGTAAGTAAGAGATTGAATTGGTCGGGTAAGTCATGACTGAATCAATGCTACAAAGGACCCCACGAGGTGGTGTAGCGGCAAAGAGCTCATCGGCAGAGGAAATAAAAGTGGAGAGCACGTACTGTTTAGCTTGTCCGTTTTGATACACCTCATGAAAAGTAATGGTTTTAGGAGCACTGGGTTCATAGGGAGCAGTCGGATCTGGAGAAACAGGCGACAGTAAAGGCGCTGCTGTATCTATACCGAGAGGTCGTTTTGCCTTAGATTTCGTGGCTTCTTGTAACGCTTTGCGATTCTTAGTTTTATATCGCATGATGAATTGTTCCTTTCCATCGGCAAACTCACGTTGGACGGTAACAGTGAAGGCCTTTTCAGCTGTTGTCGGCCGGTGTTGCTCTCGGGAAACCGCAGAGGCTGGAATAGCGTCCTCGGCAGGAGGTGACCGGTCGGGGCAAGGACCGGAAGATTGACTTGGTTGTGATTGTGATTGTGATTGTGTTTGAATCTGTATTCGGGCAGGTGCAGTTGTGTCTCCAGAGGTTGCTATGGTCGTACAGCTACTGGTCATGTCAGTAGTCGAAGAAGTCGTAGGAGCCGCAGTAGCATGAATAGCAGGCGAATTGACAGTTAAAGAATCGACCATGTCTATATCGGCGTCCAGAAAAGGTCTTGCATCTAAGGCATTGCCATACCCCTTCCAATAATCCTCCTTCTCTATGCGCTGGGCTTTATCGATGTCACGTATTCGACGACTAAGCTGTTGATCGATGGTCTCTATGATGGCGTCACATTCTTGGTCGATCTTGCGAATCTGGGTGACGAGATCCGCACTGCCAATATTAGTACGGCGCAAGCCTTTACGCTGAGATCTGGCGTGGTCTTGGGCGTTTTGTCTTTGGACATGGGCCTTTTGTTCTACCGCCTGACGCTCCTGAGAGTGTTGCTCTAGCATCAACTCTAACCGCTTGTTCCACCGCTGTTCGAACTCCTTGAACTCAGAGGAATTCATGGCGTCTTCCCCTTGTGCTCAACACGATCTCTGTAGGCAGTTGATAAGATGTATGAACTGGTAATATGCGATAGAGTTGGTGGCACGCAGCCAGTCTCGAGCCGGTTGGGGATACACTAGATTGACTCTCTACTATCCAAGGCGGAAGACACAGGTGAAATCTGCCTCTGTGTGTTGAACTTGAAAGACCTTGAGATGGGAAGCGGCAGAATGAGTCAAGGAAGAGCGAGAGAGTTTCCACGAGGGAAACGGGAAACGGGGGGTCGAAGTCAAACAAAACGGATGACGACCAAAGCTGTAAAGCTAGAAAGTAGATGTCCCTTTAGGTAGGAAGGCGCCCTGTATAAATAGGGTAACGACTCCATCCGACGAGGTATGTACTTTCCTACTATGTATGTACCTGGCGATTGCCACAACAGACGTCGATAAGTAAGTACATATGTAGGTGTGGGATGAGCTTCCCTTAGGTACTTTAGACTGCTTGTAGAAAAGTAAGGTCAGAAAAGACATCCATATAGGCCACCTATACCTAGGTATGCAAACGCCTGTACAGGCAATGGCTCTTCTGAATGTTAAACGAAAGCAAAAACTAGGAGATAAACCAACCTATGAATAGAAAGAGAGCGTTGTGTGAGGAAGAAGAATTAGGTAGGGTATAAGCAAAATTCACTATTCACAATAAACTCCGCAAGAATTACATGGATCAGTGTTGATCGAGCTTTTGCAATGAGACTAATATCTCCTAGAGCTGGGGGAGCATGTGTTGGTTGAGACCAGAGGTGTGAATTGTGCGTAGGTATATACCCAACGGAGGGGAGGTAAATCATTGGCTAAGATCTAGGAGACAGAACAGGACCGGCCAATTGGTGGCCATATTCACTGGAGCTTTACCTGACTTGTCGCATACAGCAGCAGATGCCACAATGTAACCATCGAGGTACTGTATACCCAGGTGCTGTAAATACGATGAATAATGCAGGTAGGGGACTCGAAGCTTAGGTTTTATTTATGAACAATATCTCTGGATTAGCAATAGGGGTTGAAAAGCTTTTTCAATCCATGATAGGTTTATTGATTATAAACCCTGGTAAACTGGGACTTCTTGTTGGTTTTGGTTAGCATGCAGCAAGTACATAGGTAAGCACTCCACATACCCAGACAGGCCTAGTCTTAGGTAAGGATACACACCAGGACAAAACCTCAGCTTGCAAAAAATCAACAAACCAAAACTTGGGTCGCAAGGATTTTTTTTATATAACTTATACCGTTTTTTTCAATGTAAATAGCTATGCCTGCTTATGTTATGCTTTAAACTAAGTTTTTAAATAATGAATGTTTATTTAAAGCTTATAATGTTTAAGTAAAAAAATAAAATTATAAATATTATAATATTTAATTTTCCTTTTTTAAGTAAGGTAAATAACCCATGTAAAAAAAAGGATAGCATAAAAACCATTCATTAACTCCAGCAACATACCAAATGTTAAATGTACAAACTCTGTACATGGTAATCTGCAGGTGTGCATGTGGCTGAGCCAACAAACCAAACGGAGAAAACGAGCTTTAAGCGAGATGGGGCTGTTCAAGGTAGCAAACCTACCAGCATGAAAAATGCCTGCATGTGTACGTATCGGTGAACACGAGGAACGCGAGGAATCACAATGGCCATCTACTGACACATATAATGTTGACTCCCTCAACTACCGACATCAATTGAGCTTTACCAGGGAACAGTCACAGCTGCAGTAGGTATACCCCTTCAATCATTCGCCACCAAGATCGCGTTTACCTAGCATATGTTGGTTCCGGACAGCTAGACCCTGTTGACTGTTGGTTGCCATGCAGCATATCCCCTGTGTCTATATGTATGCTATGCTGGTCTGACTTGGCCCAAAAATGTGATATGTCATCTCCTCATCCAGCTTATGGATGATCACTTGGTTCTTTCACACAACCCCCCCCCCCCCCCCCTCCCCGGCGAAATCTACCCCGTCCTTCAGTCTACTAACAGCGACCTTTGCGCAGGCCTTGACCTTTCTAGGTTACATATCATGCCCTTTTAGCATAGGCCATGATATTTATGAACGAGTTATCGCCAGCGAATATTTTCTTGATACTATTCTACGCTCTGTAGCCAGACGCTTAGAACTTATTCCGAATTTCAACAGCATAACGTTTCATGTCCGACAGGTTTCTTGAGAAAGCGCTAGCAGCTATAGCTATAAGGACTGTTCACAGCACATTAACTCAAGGTAACGCGGAATAAATGACAGCCAGGCCTAGCGATCGTCTGATGTACTATAACAGTACAACCCAAAACAAGAAGAGGAGCCAAAGTTTTAATGTCTCAAAGCAAAGAAAGTCTCAATTACATATTTCATATTACTGTTGATAACCGTATCGTTGGTGGCGACGAAAAGCTGCGTATTTTCTTACCCGGTGGCACGTCTAATACAACAAAGCCACTTCTAATGATAACAGTGTATAGCTCTATCATTGAAAATCCAGGACTATTGGTTATTCATGGAGCAAACTGATAACAACTCAGACATTTCATCATTATGACTATTCATTTCTCGGTCCAGATTGGTCGTTCCTTTGCAAGAATATCCAGGCTAGGTTAAGGCCATAACGTCACATGCGTCGGCACATTACGGGGCTGTCTTCCGTGATAGTTCCGTCGGTCTGGCCCACAACCCGGTCTCCGGAGGAGCATTTACTATGCATGTAGTGGTAACATCAATATAGGCAGCAGTTTCGATAGATCTGTTTTACGGAATGGACAGGTTGGTGTTCCTTGAACATTAATCGGGACTGATCTTTGATAGAAATAGGCAAAGGCGGGTATACCAAACCAATAGGTAGGACTATGCAGCCAGCCGGTGAACTTGGGATCGGCCTACCATGTCTCATCTCGGATGGTTCCCCTACCTATAGCGAGAGTCATAGGCTGAGAGTTGTATTCGTGTTTTGAAAGCAGTGCAGACGGAAAAGAACATAATGATACGAGTGTACTCTTTACACCGACTGCAGTCTGAATACCATGCCGCTTAACCATCCTGTGCTGGTTAATGCTTCGGCTTTCGTCAATACAACCTCGGCCCAGCACACGTATCTAGAGCTTATCATCCCTACCTCACCATACCTGCTTTTTACTTTGTTAAACTGCACAAGTTATATGTAACTACCAATGACTCATGCTGAAATGTTCCACGATGACCTCAGCATCAAGTCCGCAAACATACGATATTCGTCCGTTCATATTTAGGAGACAGCAAACTCGCAAGTTCAGTACACCCCGAAGACTTGGGTTGATTGTCTTTGCGCCACTCTATGAACGAGAGAGCGAGAGTGGTGACTGGATTACTACAACCAATCTACGCATCGACCCAAGCCGAGCCACAGCATGAATGGACATCAGAAGCAGAGGCGTAAAGCGTACATGCAAGGATCCCCAATCAGTGCCAAATTCAGAGAAGTTGTGATACATCACTGGCCAGGAATGGTTTCACCTGGAGCTGGTTCACTAGAGAAACACCTTAGCGAATCATTGTATAGTCACCCTACCGCGATCTGTTCGGTCCTTCTACGAGTGACCGGGTATGCCACATTTGCTGCACCACTCGATCGCACAGTGCTACCTGGACATGACTCCGACCCGCCTCGTAAATTCCATACTTCCAAATAAGGTACTATACATACTATCTACCTTAAGGAAGCGGGTTCCGAGAGGCAGTTCAGAGAATCATGACTACTCATACAGTACCGCAGTTCAGGAGAAAAATTACGATTCTGGGTTAACGATGATGGCCATGCTGGAGATTAAAAGGCCGCTTGATGATGCTAAAGTGTACAAGTTGTCTATTGCCGACTTTACACAATTTCCATCATTAGCACGTGTCCTTCCCAGAACAAACAACGGATCACACTGTGCCAACGTGGCAGCGGTGGCTTTTCTCAGTCTCACAAAAAGCAGGGTTGGTTCTATCCATGGAAACTCTTAGAACCGGTCTAGTTTAGACAAGGACACCGAAAAGACGATATCCAAGGCTATAGGCAAGATTGAGTACCAATGATGCTCCCTAAAGCCAACTTGGCAGCGTATCGACTTAGTACCAGTCTAAGAATGGCTTTCATGTGTATCTTCTAGTAGACTGTCGAGAATCCAAGTAATAGGAGGCTCTTGTTAGGTTCTTGGGACAAAGTGGCTGCTCTATACAATATCAAGATTCCAATCTGCTTCTTTCAAGCAGCTAGCTGCTGTCTCAAATATGTGTGGCTAAAACTAGTGAGAGAAAAGGTTGTTCTTCTGGTGTTTTCGTGGAGCAAACCCTAAGTAAACTGAGGCTACCACTCCACCAGCCCAGCCGCAAAACCAGCATACCAGCCTCAACCAAGCCTCCAATCTATACAACGTCTGCGATCCGCCGATTTCGTACCCATTTTCCAAACAATCTACCTTTTAAACGTTGCACATGCATAGGCCCTTGCTCGCAAGCCCGTCGTAGACAATTTCTCACGATCTATTAGTCACTTAGACTTTACGACCTTTGACTAGATGTACTTCACGCTTCAAGACACAATTTTTCACTGCTCTAGAAAATAACTATTCCACATTGCAGCAGTACCATCACCCACCCCTTGGCGGGACCCCCCAAGGGGGACCGCCAAACTAGCCATTTTCACCCATTTTGCTATTATTTCAGCCGTAGTGCAATCTACCAATTTTGGAGCTGTAAATAACTGATGTATATAACTTCGTAGATAATTTTAAGGGCTACATTTTTATATAAGCAAATAATAGGTGAAAGATATGTTAACGTTGTAGACTTTAATTAAACACGTTATATGTCGGAAAGGCACTTTGTATAAGAAATTATATAGGGACCTAGAAAATATATAAAATAATAATTACCTATGTTATATATAGCGCTATATATATGTGGTTTTAATCCTAAAGCTATAATTTAAATTTTAAGTGTGTTATGCTAATCGTTTGTTTTCTCATACAAAATGCTATAAAAATATATAGCCAAAATAGCAGCAAAAGTTACGTTTACCTTTTAGTCAAGCCTATAGTACTAGTATACTGCTTATGTACTTCTAATTTATCTAGGTATATAGCCCTTGAAACTATTTATATAGCCCTATATATAAGCGACTTATAGCCTCAGAATTGGTGAATTGCGATGTATGTGAAATAGTAAGGGGGGGGGGGGTCCCGCCAAGGGGAATGGTAATGCTCACCCCAAACTTTCTAGCTAAGTTTTTTCTTCCATCCATAACGAGGGATAACGAGGGTTTGAGCAGGGGCTTGGAGACATACATAATCTGCGATCGGCGGATGGATCCTACAGCCACTCGGGAGCCTTCCGGATCCCTTTTGGTTCTTTTGACGCCATATACACATGTTATCACTATTGCTAGCCCCCAAGGACTGCCAATATGTCTCACATAAACGAAGGCTGAATAGCCTCAGACAAAAGATCACGGACACACGCATTCAGCGCGTCTCAGGACGTGTGAGTCTCCCGTACATCATTACCGCCTATGTCTTCTTATACACAGAAATTTCCTGTATGTTTCGTTCCAGCTATTGTCAGTATTGTCGTGTCTCCTACGCGATAGATGACTCATGCAGCTCGCTTCAGCCATTGCCGATTTAAGTTCGATTTTGAGTTGTTATAGGACCAGATTGTCTGATACAACATTTCAGACTCATGCAATGTTACCCAAACCCATATATACTAGTGCAAATGCCGCGGGGATGTGCATAAACACCCCCCTGCTTTTCTCTCCCCATACAATGGTGGCTGCCTTGTTAACATGTACCTTCTTTGCTTCTGCGGCACATTCGTTACAGCCTAGGTACTAAAGAGAGTGACCATTCCATACTGACCTTAGTATTTCTACCCAACCTCATCAACCTGTCTCACACAGCGGCAGCTCTGCGCCTGTGCTTTCAGGGTGCCATACACCATCATTTGACACCCATCGCCGGACCCCGTTGCCGCGATAGCCACCTGAGATACTAGTAACATCGATGTGTACTTACCCCGTATTCAAAAACAAAATAAAAAGCATTTGGGCTTCTTTGTGCCACGGCAACAAATCATGTGTATCTATACTTGGCTTAAGAGACCCCAGCACAAATGAACTTGAGCACCATGTCCATCTTTGTAGCGGGATGGGATCCCGGTGATACAACCTGAGCATCTGCAACCTACTGTCCCTGATGAGTCACGACGCCTCAACCGACTTCCTAGGAAGTCGTTGCTGTTAGGACGAGCACAATTCTAGCCACAAAGTTGCCAGATTGGGCATCAGTAAAAGTGGCATGACGCTAAGTCTAATCAGGAAACGAGCATACAGTTTGGGATCCGTGCATCATACACCATACGCCAGACGCAGAAAAGCGAATAGGTAACAGGTCACATTGTCGACATGCCTACTTACAGGTATAATGCAGACACATTGGATTAGCACAAATACATTTTCTCGGAATCTTCACTCTGGCATATTCCCGATGATACCTATCAGAATGACACAGTTAGCTTAGACACACTAAGATGCATTCAAATCAAGGATGACTAAATCTTGAATCTATCCCTTCTAACACACTAACGACATGTAATACCATAAGTATAAAACACGCACAGAACCCATAGCCGAGTCTTCGCTAAGTAGGCTATCTCCTTTCGGAGTTATTCCACTAAAATATAATGTGAAACGCTAATTGAAAAAAGCCATCCGTGGGCTAACTAGACAGCCAGGTGCATATTGAGGCTCGCAGATATCCTCCCAACCCGAGCGAACGCCTCCCAGTGGATTAATTAAATAAATCAATGCAAATCCTACCAAGTCGTGAGTCCTAACCCACGGCCCCTTTGAATCCTATATGAAATCTGATTTCTAGGTTTCGGTTGAAACAGCCTACTTGAAATCCCTTGGTAATCGCGGCCGTTAACGGGGGTGAATAGGTTTCTAATATTACAAACTCTGTGCTAGCCGTAGAGAGTACTACCAGAAAGAGCACCAACCGATATAATGCTGGCAAAGATTCTCGAGCTTCGTAGCCTCTATGATGAGTTTGTTGACCTGTTGAACCACTTCTAATTCTTCGTTCGGTTTGAAGTCACGGCCCGTCAACTTCTGGTTAACCCGGTCTAGCACCTCGATGGCACGGGCGTTTTGAATCTCAGCCATCTCGCCATCCAGCTGTGCCGAGCCGTTGAACAGGCTGGAATTGGTGCGTGCTCGGCCACGCACAGCCGGGGGTCCGCCTTGGTGCATCGGCTCAGCAGCCAGCTGGGCAGCAAGCAGCTCTGAAGGTGGATGCTCAGCTTCCAAAATGCTGGGTCGACGAGTGCGTTGCGTGCCAGCCTCGAGAGCGGCCTCACGTTCAGAATGGAAGTTTGGACCATTTGCAGAAGCTGCGTTAGTCAAACGCCAGGTCAGAAGAGGGTCATGGATGAACTATAAAGAGATTGTGTCGTTAGTATCAGTGGCGTGGAATCTAAATAGGCCGGGGAAAGTTGTAACTTACAGCCTCCAGCACTGCCATCACGCTTTCTTTGTTTTCGCGAAGTACCCGCATAACATGTTCACATGTGATGCGGAAACTTCCCTCAATATTGCTCACCTCCATCGCATATGTGAGCATACGTGTGAGGCGGAAAGGTACTCTCTCGGGATATTTGTCGCGCTTCATAGCCACTTCAAAGCAATCACCGAAATCAATGTGAATGATCTTGCCCGTGATTCGATCGAGCATCAGATTGCTAGGGTGACGATCACCCAGACCAAGAATGTAACCAACCATACTCATAACACCAAGACTACGTGTGTAGTTCGTACGTCGTTCTAGCCATGCTTCGGAGCTCTTGCTCTTCAACCACAGAACGCGGTATAGATCCTGGCCAGTCGTATTGTCCAAGGCGTAGCCAAATACCTCAACCTTCTGCATGAGAGTGAGGTTGTCATAGTCCGGCGCCATCTGTAACATGATGCGATGTTCGATGTTGAGTAGGATCTTACGACTCTCACGGTACTCCCGAATCAAAACATGTAGAGTATCGCTATTCGGTACCCAACCCAAAAGACCAGAATTCTGGCTGAGGGGAATGGCCGGATATCGCTGGATTCCCAGGTGTCTCTTGTAGCATTCCGAATCGTTCGCAAGTAGCGTGTTGCATAATCCAAACAGCTGCATCACGCGCTCATCTTGGCGGATGTCTTCGTGTCCCTTAAGGAGGAATGCATAAGGTTTGCCGTCGCTACCTGTTGTGTTGAGCTTCCGAGGACGTTGCTTTGAATTAATGACGCTGAATGTCGTCTCAAATGACATGATACGCACGATTGGAGCGCCACTGCGATATGTACCAGGCACGGCAAGGTCAAGGTTCCGGGCACTAAGTAGTTTAGGAGAACAATAGGTGAGTTCTAGTGATGTCATTTGTGGAAGTTGTCGGCCTATACGGCGGAACACTTGGTAATACAAGTCCCATGCACTGTTCATGTCGTTAGCGTCATGGCTCTGTTCGTACTGGCGACACCATTCCCGTGCTTCAGTGAGATCGCGTCCAAATGTTTGCGCGAAACTGATTTCGCGTAGTGTCTCTGGGCCTCTTTCGAGCATTTCATGCAGCGGGTTTAAAGCAGCAAACATGCCCTCGGGATTGTGATCGCTAAACCAGAGCCGAGATGCCTCCTCAATGGCTTCGTGCCATAGCTCATGCCATAATACCGCAACACGAATGAGCTCATGGCTAACGACATCGGCTTGCTCGACAAGCTTGGTGCTGTGTGCTCGCATGCTGTCCATAATGAGGGCCGCTGATTTTGATCTCCTAGTGTTCTGGGTTGATTTCATGGCTACGGTGAGAGGGTACACCAGCGCTTGAGGATGGTTACGGCCGACATCGGCAAGTAGGTTATGTATTGACTGTCGTACCCGAGGATTCGGCTGATTGATGCGTGCAATCAATTGCGGGATGACTTCAAGCCACGTATCGACACTAACTGTACCGAAGCCCTGAGTAACCGCGCCTGTGACCTCGCTGCTGCCACCATGTGCAAACCAAAGGGTGAGGAGACGGAGCGTGTCTTGTAGAGAGCTACCGGAAGATAGGGCGATAGATTTGAAGAATCCCGTTACAGCCGGAACGACATGGCTAATTACCAAGGCTGGGTCGGGTCTTGGAGCTTTCCGGTCACCTGGGGAGGTCAAAGTCTGAACAATCTCGAAGTTCGCCAAAGCCCAAGCATGCCAAGCCTTGTACCATTTGGGATTATACTGCGTGGCTTTCGAGTAGGAAGTGAGGATATCCTGGACGCTTTGGTGTTGCCAATCGCTCTTGTTCAAAGCTACCTGCCACTCTCCTTGTCTGAGGAAACACTTTGCCAAAAGAACAGTTTGATCCTGGAACTCTCTCTGAGATCTCAAATGAGATACGCCAGGATCTACGCCGTTATGGAAACTATAGTCACCCATCACCTCCATACCGTTGGGAACAGACTGCAAGGAAGCTCGCGCCATTTCTAGACGCTGTACCGTGTCATTGGTGAATTTTCGGAGACAGAACAGCGTCTTTTCAGCGTGGCCAGTCTGGCGCATATTTGCTTGCTGACCGTATTCCCAATAGAATTTCAGAACAGCGTAAACAACTTGGGGAGGGATCCTCCAAGTCGAAGAGGCCTGAGGTGGGCCGTTTTGGCTCCAATAAGGGATGATGGTATCAAGAGGATGGTCGCTGCCAATGAGCCCTTTTAGAGACTTCTCAGCAAGCCCCATACGCCCAGACTTCCTACAGAGGTTGGCAAACTTAATCCACATGTGCATATTTTCTTCGGGTGAAATAACAAGCGCACGAAGTCTAAGCATGCGTTGCCAAACCTCAACATTTCTCTGACATCCTTTCAAGCGAATTTCCCAAGTCCGTCTCATGGTCGCTTTCTTCTTATCATCTGCTTGCTTGTAGACGATAAGCTCCTCGAGCTCTGCAAGCATCTGTACTCGTACGACCACCTGGTAAGCGCGGTTATAAGACTCGCTTACAAGAGCACTGAGTTCAGTGTCCAGCCCCTCTCGTGCCTGTTGAATGCTTGTTGTTGCTTCCCGGAACTGGTTACGATGAAGGGCGAGAATGGCTCCGAAGAATGAACGATCTGGAGAATTCCGCCTCATTGATGACAGGTAAATCTCCATTGCATCCCACTTGCCCAAGCTCCATGCAGCAGCGGTTGCAAGAGGCGCGATACGTCGCTGCACATCTGGCGCCGAGTTGCTAAACGTATTGCCCGCTAGCTGGGCGAGCGCGTCCCATTCGGTAAGTGCATGCAGACATCGCATCTTGCCCATAACAATATCAATTGGAATAGCTTGGTCTGCTGGAATCTCTCGCTCCCTTTTATGGTAGAATGCTAGAGCTTCCTCCCATCGCTCTAGTTTCTCAAACCAGGTTTCTCTAAGCTGAATGCCGTCTTTGTATAACTGTGCCTTGCGGAGGATACCAATAGCTGCATCATATTGTTGTAGCTGGTTGTTAATGACGATCAGAGCCTCTACCGCTGGCCCACTCTGATCTTGGAGAAACTCCAACTCTTTGTAGTGAAGAGCCTTGGCATAGGCATGACAGCGAGCAGCTTCCCGACCCAGGATTCTGATATCGATAGGTAGAGCCTTATCATCATGTTCCATGAATTCTGCAAGGTTAAGAAGAAGACCGAGCAGGTCAGGAGGTACGTTTTCAGATCGGATAGCATTCTCGATGTTCTGGATTAATTCTTCCTGAAATTGTTCGTAGAGTTCGCTCCAGCATGAGACAAAGGCTGAGTTAAACAATTCCCTTGCAAGAGGGAGGTACACGCTAGCGAGAGAGGCGCAGGCCCGCAGCGCATGGTTAGGAGACTCAGTTAATAACGTGGTGCTGAATCTTCGTAGCCATTCTTGCCAGTCCTCTTTCGTAGATTTGCCTCTCGTATCCCAGGCACCCTTGAGATGAATAGCGTTCATCTCAAGTTTCTTGTTACCAAGCTCGGCAAACGTGGGTTCGTCGGGTTGGTCATTGAACCGTGCCTCGGAACTCAGATCTTGTGGTAATCCCTCTCCTTTTTGCAACTTGGATAGGAGCAGATCGTAATTTTGGTGCTGGATGGGGCTGCTCTGAAGTACCTTGTTAACCGTACCAGCAAAATGCAGGTAATCTCTGCCTAGTTGCTGAATAAGAGCGCAGAGCGTATCTAAAGCGGCTACACGCAAAGATATCTCACCGGTCCCGAGTATCCTGGCCAATGGATGGATTATTTTCGCGGCATAATCGTTCAAGTTCACCTGTCGGGAGATTTTCCCAATCGTCTCGATGGCATATTTTCTCAGAAAGGTCGGTTGACCTTGTTTTTCGAAAGTGCGCACGATTACGGGGATGATTAAATGCATATACTCTTCAGCGCTAGACCCAAAGATCAAAAGAGCGTGCAAAACCTTCTCCGAAGGAACCCTCTTAGTAGTTGAATCTTTCTCCAAGATGCCTAGCATCATCGGCAGCAGGCCAGCCAGATAAATCTTGAACTCTCCTTCTAAGGATCTGGAAATTGCCTCTACCAGGGATAGGATCGTGCTTTGAAGAGACGGTGAAATGTCCCAATACTCCTGAAGTATTTCTACGATGGACGGTAGATAGGTCCTAATGTGTTGCCGCACAATACTAACCAGTGTGGCTAGCTGATTGAAATATGATTCCAGTCGATTCTGAGGAGAGCTTCTGATGACCAACAGGAATGCGGGAATGATACGATCTAGGAATGAGACGCATTCTAGTCCAAGAGTTCGAAAGATGTTCATGATAGCCTCAACGACAGCAGCATGGTGCTGTGCGAGAGACTGGTCCTTCAGGATATGTAGTAGAGAGTTGATAACCACGGTAGGATAGTATTCCTTACTTGATGGGGTAAGGCCGGTCATCATGAGTGAAATATCAGTCATTCGATTGCTCTCTACGCTCCTCTTTGCATCAGGAGTGCGCTCCTCAACTTGCTGTTTGGAAAATTGTTAGCCATACTTGAGAAATATAAAAATAAAGAGCATCACAAAGGGTAAACCCGTTTCGCACGAGTTGCAACATATGGGAAGGGTTTTTGAACTCCATACCTGGTGTCTGTAAGGGTCCAAAGCGCCGAGGATACCCATTAACTTGATAGTCTCTTGACGTAAAGGACCACGCTGGGGTTCGGCTCTGATGATATTTTGCAATAATTCTAGGAGTTGCGGGTATTCGAGATAGGGGTCTATAACGTATCCCGAGTTACTGGCAAGTTGGCCAAGTGTATGAAGTGCTGCCTCGCGCTTTGCAATCGAGCTTTGGTCTTGCAAGGCATCAATGACGATGGGCATCAATTTATCTTTGTAAGGCAGCATATCTTCACCGCCCACCGTCGCTAGCTCACCGATTGCTTTCAGTATCGTAGCAGCAACAGAAGGATTCGGTTCCTTTGCCTTGGGAAGGAGTACCGATATCATAGGGTCAACATATGGTTTGACCAATCCCTGCGCATTTTGTACAAGAAGGCTCAGCAGTTTAGCACTCTCTTCTTTATTCCGTGGCACATCTGAGAATTCCAACTCTGTAAGCATCTGAATGAGTGTCTTTCGTAATGAGGGAATGACATAGGCGGGATTGTGGCGGGCCAAGCGTCCTATAATAGCAATGGCTACCTCTCGAATACTAAAGACCTCATCATTCAAAGCGAAGAAGAGCGTCCTGATATTTTCCGCCTTAGCCAGATGAGGATCGAATCGTTCATCTAGTGCAGCCAGAACAGTTCGTCGGATATTCGGTTGAGGATCAGATACACCAACTGTCAATAGCTTCTCAATGACATCGCCCACGACTTGGAGCGCATGGTGGCTCGTTTGATTGACAATTGGGTCCCGAACGTATAGTTGACAGCAAGTCAACGCAGCTGCTTCTCGAATTTCATGGTCGTCATCCTCGACATACTTGATAGCGACATCACGGACGAACTCATTTAATATATGACCTGAGAAATCAAAGCTACCTAGTGTATTTAATGCAAGTTTAACTTCTGCTTTGCGGTGTTCATACACTCCGGGGTCTTTGGCGTCCTTCGGGATGATCGGTACAGCACTGAGAGTGTTAGGGGTAGGAGCACCAAGCGGTTTGAAGGGTTCTCCGCATAGCACCTTGCTGAGCATATCGAGCAATCTTTCCTGGATAGTGGCCTTGACAGGAGGGATGTAAAAGGCCATGTCAACAAGAGCCTGTGTGAGCTTAGGAGTCAGCTCGCAGGCAAATATGGGGTCTAGCAGAGCCTCCATATACTTGCTCAGAGTCTGACCAACGGCAACAGCGAGTCGACTGATGCAGTCAAAGACGGGGTCAACAGAGCCTCGCTTGCGAGACTGAAGACTAAGGCCGTCCCGTACATAGATCAAGACTCCATCCAGATATGGTGCAATGGCGCTCTTGACCGAGTTGGCTATATTACCGATAGCCAAGAAGGCGTCATTACGCTCTCCTCCCTTCTTGAGCATACCAGAAAGAAAAAGCATAAACTTATGTAGATAAGTTAGAGCAAAGTCGGAAGGCGCATAATTGGCCAGGTCTGGTATAAGCATGACAACTGTCTTCCGAATGGTTGGGTCACGGTGATCTTTGTGTCGAAAAACGATCTCGCACGCTTCTTGATAGTGGTCTTGCATGAACATGCCACCTTGCTCCAAGAGTTCCCTTAGCACCAGTAGAGAGGCATGGACACTCTCGATGGTATTCAGCTTAAGACCCACCAGAGTCTCGTTATACATCTTACTCATCCAAGTTTGCTTCATCTCCTGGTCGCGTTCTCGAATGATGCGGAAACAGGCGCAGACGGTCTCTCCAGCCGTGGTTCGGATTAGGTTGCGCGGATCTCGGAGCCCAACCCATATGAGATCGAAAATGAGGCCAACATAGGCATACATCAGAGTTGGAGCGTTTCGAGCAAGTTCACGGAGTACAAGAACAGCGCTATATCTCTTCTCTTCGATCCTATCGGACTGGAGCCATTCGAGAGCGGTTTTCACCTCAGATTCGACGAGCTCAGAAATGAGAGATCCGCCTGGTCGACACAGCTTCCCCAGGGCAATGGCAGCGGGCTGCATGGGCACGATGTCCTTGCCCCTCAGGATGGTCTTGAGATTTGCGGTGAAGCGCGTATACTTGGCGGTGACATCGACGCCCTCGAAATCGACGAGTGCATCGAGGGCGTACACGCCGCCCAGTCGCTCGGAGGAGTCATTGCCGTGGAGGATCAGGTTGGTGATTTTATTGTTGACGGAATTGTAGAATACATGGAAGTTCTCGCTAGGAAAATCTGGAGGACGCATGGGCGCATTGTTAGCAAATGCGATGATCTTCGACAGCGGTGTGGCCGGTATTGTTGGGAATAGAGAGGCAAGGGTCGAATAGCTCACCTCGATAGCACACGGCCACCAAGTCCCTCAGCTGAGCGGCAGCTCGCCTGCGTACTTCATCGCCAGCCCTATTGAGAAAGAATAATGTCAGTTTGAAGTTTCCGGTAGCCAGCCTCGGAGCCTCGCATGAGAGAGTAGCGGTACAGAGCGGGACGGGGGAAGGCAATGCGGCGACGCTGGGGAGGCTCACCTCGATTTGAGCTCTCTAGTGATGGAGTCAAGGGACTCAAGTGCCTGTTGCTGTTGTTGCGCCATGACGGGCTATGGGAACACGGACACCCTCAGCCGCGCGCAAGACAGCTTCAGGATGGTGGCGGTTTACACCGGCATGAAGGACGAGGCAAGTCGCTTGCGATGCTGAATCGCAAGATGGGTCGCGGAACGAGGAAAGCGGAACAGGCCTGGCGCAGGCGACAGTGGGAATGCACGGCGGACAACGTCACCGGCGTAAGAAACAGTGGTCGTAAGGTGGTGTCACGGTTGTGTGTAGGAGCCTTCAGGGTGTGTTGAACCGTGAGGGCGAATCGTCGTGGTAAATCGCGGGTGTAAATCGTGATGGGTGGGTAAGAGCTCTAGGCCAAAGAGGACCCCAACGTCGCAGGGTAGGTGGTGCAGTTTAGTCAATCGGCACCGTGGGGAGATCCTAAGCCCACATGTACATACGTAGACAAACTTCGAAGAGCGGTAAGAAAAATGTTTGCTTTTGCGGCCTGCCGTCTTAGATTGGCTGACTGGCTTGCTCACTTGATCATGTAGGCAAGACAAGTGTCTCGTGTTTCGTTACCACCTTGAACAAGTCTTTCCAATGCCACAATAGAGCATAGGTAGGTAGTTCAATGCAGTAAAGATAGCATCAGGGCCAGCCATTGAAACCCTCCGGGCAACGTAGATTTAGTACCTACCTCCCAATACAGTGCTCCATAGGCGCTTGTTAGTACCTAGAAGCATGCAAGGCCAAGGTAGTGGACGATACCTACACACAGCTACCTAACCCTATTAGGTTCATCGATGTCCGGCTAGTGCACTACGGCCCTAAAACTTAGATCACTAGCCGAATGAGGTATCCAAGTACCACACTACCCAGCTTTATCTTATCAGCGCAAGTGCGAGCATGGAATCCCGACATTAGGTTAGGTACCATGGCCAGGTGACATCCTAAATGGGCTGCTAAGCTGAGCCACACCGTTGTTAGCCTGAGCTCGGCTGGCCCCGTATTTGCACGAGCCGTCCGCATACAGTACATAATTGTAAACCGTCGGGAAGACGGGAGTGAATAATCTTTTGTAATTTCTATATAGTTAAACGGTTTGGTCTGAGCAGCTCAATGAAGTCAAACAGTCAATAATTTATTTCATTTTATTACTTTGTCCCTGTTTATCACACTATTGGCAATCTCTCTAATTGATGCCATTTCATAGCAACCCGAAGCATTCGACATATCTTAATCTGGTTGAAGATTTATAGCTCTGGCTAACAAAAAAAGAATTTAACTTATACGTTTGACGAGATTACTGAGCTTGCAGCGCCTTGGAAATTTGTTTTTCATGTCTCTGGACGTGTGATACGATGTGGAACAAAGAAAGTTAGATTATATATAGCGTGAGGGCATGGAGGCCGCAACAATAAAAGTCTTATTGTACCCCCATAGTTGGTTCCTGACAACATAGGACGCGGCCTGAATTACTTCACCGAGAAGCATTATATAGCGCTTCAGCGCGGACGACCCGCAACCTCGCATACAACCTTCCATGCTACAACATATTCCACCCTCTGGTAGAATCTTGATCCCTTAACAACGGATTTCCAGGTCGTAACAAAACAACTAAAATCGACAGGTTTTCATAACGAGTTAGCATAATGTATTTTAGGGATCATATAGATAGCCCAGCCAAGGATGTGGGTAATGGAGGACGACGCCCATGTTGTTTGAAACTATATAAACGGCGGCATCACTTGAAAAAAAAAAAAAGCTTATAGATATGATTCATATTTAACTACCCTTTTTTACGATTTTTTTTCTTTTTCTCTATTGTGTCAGAGGCCTTTACAAAGGTATAGGGGTTACATGAATTCTTGTTGTCGCACGAATAGGTAAACTGCTTCGTGATCTAGGCTGCAACTATATACACAAAAGGTCCTTTTTTTTCAAAGGTTATGGCATATGGTGTCCAGTCATTTAACAGCTCACGCTGTTAAATGATGTCAATAAAATAACTATTACTCCCATCGGCGCCTGTTGCGACATCGACAAACTCAGACCTCTGATCCTTACCTACACTGTCACACTCGGTCAAAATATCTCGCAGGGCGTGATAGGGGCAATTTTTGAAGATCATCCAATGGCCAATTCTCTTGTATGTGCCCATACTGTGGTTTGCGTCAAGAGAGGGCGATATGACAAGACCCATGCATCGATGCACAGATGGTCGAGGAGGGCGGTTTTCCAGGCCTTGCATGACAGGTAGAAGATAGACAGTGTATGGCTGGGTCTTAGACGCTTTGTTGGTCCCAACATCGTCCAGCTCAACCTCAATCTCGTTATAGAGTACGAAAGATGAATTATCATCCATAAGAAGGATATGATAGCGCTGATCGACTGGATTGTCTGTCTTGCTTCTAGGTAGTTGCATCATGGTCGCTCTCCATAACGATTCGCACTGAAGACGGAGGCGTGCGAAGCGAACCGCTCCAAACTTGTCGTTATCCGATTCGAGTTGAGAATATGTTCGGTATGCCTTGATGCATAGGTCATATTCCTGTCTCCAGTGACGGACGTTAACAGCCCCGTTTATCGACATCCAAGACCAACTTGGCGCCATAGCGGGAACGTCCCTTGAGTTCGCACGGCCATTCGAAGTCCAGCAAAGTTGTTTTTCAAGCTCTTTCAACCACATACCGCAGACGTATTCAGACTTAAGCGCCGTTTCGAACCTTCTCGCAATGCCTCCAAGGGCAACAAAGAGGTCGCTTCGCTTCGTAAGCTTACTCTCAGAGTATTCAGACACTACGTCTGTCCATCTATCGAAATCGAATGGCGTTCTTATCTTACGGAAATCTTGGTACCCGAGCACCTTGGAATCTTCAAGTGTCGGATAGCCTTCGGGGAAGACTTCACACGCAGGATTTCCGTCACATTCCCAGAAAATCTGCTCGTCGCTAAAATGTAGCATTCGGCGAGCCAGATAACGCTCTTGGACTACCCAACCTCGAGATCCGAGCGGATTCTCTCTGCTTCCTGTCAATCCCGGGTACACGTCGAATAAGTCACTAGTCTGCGGATTGGGGCGGATTTGACATCGCCACCGCGGGGATCGCTCGAAGAAGCAACCTACACTACCGTCCTTAGCGGACGTAGCAGAGATATTGACTTCAGCATTTCCGTAGACATCAGCCATGAGGACTGACTCTTTCTTCCAGTCCTCTACACTGTCCTGAATGATGCACATAGAATCAATCCAGATATAGTCAAGTCCGAGAGATCTTGTAATCTCCACAGCATGCTTGAACGTTTTGGTCAGTGCTTCCACTGGTATCTCGTTGAGACACAAACCGAGGTTATTTGCAGTCAGGGTTGTAAACTTTTGCAGCCCCCAGCAGTGACTTAAAGTAGCATATTGAGATCGTTGTGGGATGTGCTCAGTTATGCATAGCTTGAGGGATAAACCCCCAACGTAAATCAATCGAGTTGGCAATGGACCAAGCGAGGTATGACTGCAAGTTTTATGACTAGATTGACAAGTCTGTAACCATTTCTTACACAAGGAGAGGGCATCTTTTGTGAAAAGTCGATTTCCGAAAACGTAGTTAAGGGCTATCTCCGGACATTATAGAGTTAACTGCAGTTAGAGGTATAGAAAGTATACTGACAAAGAATGAATGCTTACCTGGTTTTAAAGCTGGGATAATCATGACAGTAGAATACGCAATCCTTTTATAGTTCTCATTATGCTGGTATTTACTTCTTCCAGGAAGAACAACAGTCCAACCTCCTCTGTGAACCTGATCCCTAGGTACTTCATAACTGAGCCAGATCGAATGAGCCGAGTTCGGGTCTTTAGCATCGACTGTTATTGTTCCCGACTTGGTGTCACGTTGCCAGGTTGGGTCCTTGTACCCGAGACCTTGAACGAGTTGATAACAGAGTGAACAATCATTGATAGAGGATGCGTAAACCTCTGCTAGAGTCTGGTGATGTTGAAACGCAACTTTCTCAGACTTAGAAGATGTACCACGCACGGTATTGTAGCACGCAGTATACCAGCCAGCCACGAATGCAGCGCATTTATCACAAAGTTTGGCTGTTAGGCGCAGTTTCTCGTCAGCCATAGTGGTGCGGCGTGATGAAATGAGTAGGGTATGAAAATGACAATGAGGGGAAAACTGTGAGCCTGTTTCAGCGGACTGGGCATCATCAGACGGATCAGCTAGGTCACGTTATCTATTCAGTCTAAGAGTCGATTTCTAGGCAGAATAGCTGTCGATTGGTAACTAGCCGGCACTACCATCAGCCGCATTGGCACCACCACAACTCCCAGCAATGGCCGTCTAGTGGCAGAGATGGCTGTGCAATTCCTAACTTTGCACAAGATAGTTGGTTCAAAGCTTGACGAAGAGACTCTAGGTTTTATTTCCATGGCAATTCAAACCTAGGACCTATAGTATCCAAAGGTATAGATTCTACTTTCCGCCTAGGATATCCGTGATATTGTCGCGATTCGTCAATATGGATATTCTAGACTAGCGTATTTATATTTTTAGTACAAAATCTTTCGGAAGCCTATTGATGGGATATGCTTGATTCACGATAATTCCCTCTAAATAGAGACTCAAGTTTTAAAGTAGCCATTTATTCATGCATTAATTGTCTAGTACATAGCCTTCCCTCTGCCAAAATTCCAACCAAAGTACTAGATCTCCATGTAACTTGAGTATTAACGCCCACCTACGCAAAGTTGAACCCTCGGCATAGAGATACTAAAACATGTTGCCTGTGGAAAATACAGGAAGTGCCATATGTAATTTATTCGGGAAGCATATTATCTTACATGATCGGCATACTAATCCTATACGATCTGTGTCCTAAACCAGACCGACGGAGATCAGTTGGGTTCATCGTAGACATGCGAGCCAAAGAGACTATATGGTTTGTCCGATGCCTCCTCAATCAAGTCACAAAGCCACAACGCTTTAAGGTGCAATTTGGCATGCTGCAACTACTGCCGACATATCCCAGTTTTGGGTTTCTCTCGTGTTTCAACGCTATTTAGATCTAAATATGAAATGGAAAAGTCAAGCTGATGATTTCACAGTAAATATCCTTTCATTCTACTAAATCACTCATCAAGTAAACCTCAGTTCCTCATCTTTCTCTTCTGATCTGTTGCCCTCGTTTCACTGCCATCATCCACCAATATGGTGTGAGTTCAATCTTGTAGTATCCGGCTGATTCCCTCTGGCTGTACTCTCGGATGTCCATTCTAAGTGGCCTTTCTAATATACATAACTAAATCCCCGAATGACTCATGACTTGGGAAATCCAACATGTAGTATTCTTGTTCAAGCATGGTATCAACCCTTGGTGAGTTTGGATCTGTACTGTGAAGGGTTAGACGCTATAAGAATATACCATAGCTTTCGATTACTTACGGTAATATTGAATCAGCTTTATATTTCCTGTCCCATATAATAATACCTGGACGACAGAGATCTGCCACAATCTGTTTAACCGGGACGTTGGGACTAATCGAAACAAGAATGCTGGAATTATCCAGCGTCAGAAAAGCCTGAGGGCCTTCGAGAACGGTAAACCCTGCTGAGCACAGGACATCCTTTTCTTGTTGCGTATAGATCGGGTCTTGCACAAAACGTTTGGACGACGCCGACAAAACTCCAGTTTGGAGTAGGATGGAATGAATAGCAGTGATTAGCGCATGTTGAATGATTGAATGGTGATTGACTTGGGTTATCAGGACGGGAGGCCCCAATGCAACGCCAATAACTTTATCCAAAACAAAATCAGTCTTCACTGCGGCGAGTGCTGCTTGAAGCTGTTCATAGGTCTCGCTCATCTTCCACTTCTGTTCTATGTCACAGAAAGCTTCGCGCAGTCCTTCTGTAGAAGTTACATGTAAATCATTCTCGTCGTCAGGGCGAAGGCGTAACTCCATGGTGCAAGCCAGGATTCTCATTGGAAGATATGCAATTGTAGGGTCAAAGAATTCGACATCTCTCTCTTGAAGGAGGTGCTCAATCGAACAATAATTGATGACCCTATCCATTCGGTTAGACTGTTTACAATAAAATGAGGGTTGCTGCATTTACCACATCGGACCCCTGATATGTTGCAAATGTTTCTTTCTTTTATGTGTATATTGTGACGGAGGAAGAGAAACCGAAGTCTTATAATCAACTCCATCAATCCCTGGTAAGATCACATTTCGGTTGCGACCTGAAGCATCTTTCTGGCAGTTTTCAAGCTTCTCGCTAACCTTTCGTATAGTATCTTTTGTAAATAATGGGATGTTGTCATCATACAGAGTCCTGACCTTGTTTAATATCGATTTCATTCGAGCGACTTTCTCATCATGTTGCAGCTGTTCCCAAGTAGCTATATCTTCCGGTTGAATGCCGAGTGACATGATGAAAATATCAGACAGTGTCACGGCAAGAGTGTTGTAGCGTAGCGCAAAGTAGATAAAAGGTAGAGAAATTTGGTTCGGTTAGCTGTTAGCGTATCTGATGAATATGCTCACGATAAAAGATGGGCGGAAGGGGGGGTTGTATTGCCAGTATTGGAGAGTGCTGAGCCAGTAGAAGCTTATATAGGCAACTCGGGCCATAACAGCATGATCGGAGAGAGAGTCTAGGTACATGTTAATAGCGAAAATGATCTGTTGGTTCTTCCCTGCAGGCTTAGAGAGTATTTTGCAGTCAGCTTTTCTCGTCCGCCCTCATGCAGCTAACACGCTAATGTGAGGCGCACTCTCGGACATGGCTACATCTAACAACTCTACCGTAGCGCGCTAGGGAGTTTTATTTAAGAAGGATGTTCGGTAGGCTGCAGAAAATGAAAAATAGTGGTTAACGCCAAGCAAGCTCATATGACCTACCCATCTTGCACTTCACATTCTTGTTCCTGCTAACTCTTCAGACGACAGCAAGGATACACGCAAAAATGCCAAGCAATACGACACCCGCCATCTCAGACGGCGCTGATGTTCCTTGACTGCCAGAACATCCTCGTCAACATGGTGCCGGGCCCAACCAAAGAGATGCTCATCGCAGCGGCAGAAACGCTCCTCTCAGCAGCTCGGAAGCACGACATCGTCATACTGCATTGCGTCTCCAACACCAGCCTCGACCCGCCTCCGACCAACAAGGCGTTGGCGACGTGGGATGCCCAGTTCAAGCCCGTATTCTCCGCCAATCCTGAGCTGGGCGACGAGTATGCCGCCTTTGCCCCTACCAAGGATGGCAGCGCGTCCCGCGAGACTGTCCACGCCAGACTCCCAGGGCTCCGGTCTGTCTTGCAAGAGGACGTCGTGTCGTATTTGCGAGGACTCGGAGTCAATCATTCGATCCTCGCCGGCATTGCCACAAGCGGTGCTATCATGGGCACCATGTCGCATGGCACCGACATCAACTTTGTCGTCACTGTCGTCGCCGACGCCTGCTGGGACCCGACCTCGCAGGTTCACAGGGATCTCATTGACACGGTTATACCCGGTCTGGCGTACGTGTCATCTGCTGAGCAGGCCGTGGCTTATTTCTCTTGTTGAGTTTGACGTTTATCATGTCGAGCTTGGTTCGTGATATTACGATGAATGTGAATCTGTTTCCTGTGTTGATTACTTTCATGCCGGTTTAACCTGGCGAATTACCTAACAATTCATTTATGATCATGCTAAGTGTAAGGTTTAGGTAATCCTTCCCAGTGTTCTGTGCTGTAGCTGCCCGCCTGTTATGCTCAATTTCTCCTACGCTCAAATCTGTTGACATTGCAAAAAGTAAGGCACTATTTCGCTTGCATGTGACAAGTTACAATTCAGTCCACCTAGGGATGCCATGAAAATATCCTACAGGTGCCCAGGTTTTAACCCAAAGGCGTATAGCGTATCCTTACCTACTGTAGCGGATTTGGGGGGTCCAAAAAATGATGTCCTAGATCGTTACTAGGTTTGAATAATGTTGCGGGCATTTTCGACCTTAATGTACATGTTTGCAATCATTTGTGGCCAGAATATTTACAAGTTATAAATTTTTTTTGTTCTAAAGAAAATATTTCGAAGCCATTATATACGGGCTATTATTACCAGAAATCTTTTTGGCAGAAACAACTCTTTTGGGTATTCTTTTGGCGGGCTAATTCTTATGGGCAAGTACTCCTCTTTTGGCTGGTCACACCTACATACGTTAAGAAAAATGCCTACAATATGTGTACCTGCTGGCCAGAGTGCCTGCTATAATTTTCACTAATACTTTGAACAACCCCCCCCCCCCTCCCCTCCCCACTAACCCTGGCGCGTTATGGTACCTAGCTAATTCGGGTACGCCGCTCTAAAACAAAGTCTCCACATCTTCCGCGCTAATGCAGTAAAGTGCTAAGTGGATCGCAGCAAGGAAGGCGTAGGTATCTTCTCCATCACCATTGAACAAGACATCCTATTCTACAATTTACAACCCGCCCTCTCTCCATCAGTCGCAACTCGACACGACAGCCTTATACTATACCCAACAGAGCAGCACTGCGATTCAAACAAACAAACATAAAAATATCCCACAATAAGCCAATCCATCTCCACGAGCCGGTCCGATGGGTAACGACGGAGGCTCGATCCCAAAACGCCGCGAGCTCGTAAAAGAAGCCGCGCGCCTCCCCACGAGCTCAGAGCTAAAAGCAACAGCCCTCGAATCCCTAACCCACGCCTGGTCGACATGTCCCATATCCTCAGAGCCGCTAGACCCGCACAACACAGTCTCCGACTTCCGCGGGCGGTTATACAACTACGAGACCATACTCCGATGTCTAATACCCAATACCGACGCCACCACCAACAACAACAATGAGTCGGGGCCCGAAGAAAGTAAAACGCAAGAAGCAGCCGAGTTTGCACGCTCAGGCATCCGCTCGCTCAAGGACGTCGTCAAGCTGCGGTTTAACATCCGCAAAGACGAGAAGCGCGGCGAGGAGGTCCGTACCTGTCCGCTCAGCATGAAGGAGCTGGGGGCTAGCGTGCGCGCCGTGTATATTGTGCCGTGCGGGCACGTGTTCACGGAGATAGTGATGAAAGAGTTACTCGCCGTCGAGGCGAATTCGAATAATACGGACACGGCGGCGTTAGAAGAGAAAAAGACGAGTCACTGCCCGGAGTGCAGCGAGACGTTCTTAGTTCGCGATATGGTCCCCATCCTACCGGTAGATGAAAGCGACGTTGAGAAATGCACGGCGCGCATAGAGGAGCTGCGGAGTGCAGGCTTAGCGCATAATTTGAAGAAGGATAAGGCCGCGGGCGGCAAGAAGAAGCGCAAGGCGGCCGAAGAAGACGGCAGTAGGTCACTTGAGAATGGCACGGATGGGAATAAGAAGGTGACGCAAAAGGAAAAGAAACAGAAGCGAGATCGGGATGATATCTCGAGTCGCATTAACAACTCTATGACGGCTACGCTCACAGCTAAGGTCCTGGCTGAACAAGAAGAACGGAATAAACAGAGAAAGCTAGCAGCTGCGGTACGGTGAAACTAAACGCCTGAGCTAGGAAAAAACATATCGTGAAACAAACATCTGCGTTCGAAAAGTATATCGAGTCTGTAAATCCACAAGATGAAGTCTGGTGGGGAACGCATGTGTTAAATAAGTCATCCGCTTTCTAGTTTTATCTGCGCCAATACCTACCACCGTACATTTGTAGAGCATATAGAAGTGTATCAACCGCCAACATAACAACTCGACTCCAGGTTCCAAGTCGCCGTGTATTCATAAGCCATTTGTTCAATTATCACAATTCGTCTCTCACATGACCTGGCTGGGCAGGCGCCTCACAAGCCGCCGGTGTACCCACTTCCATCTTGTACACACATTTCTCCTGCTCGCTAACACGCCAAAGCTCCTCGGTCTCGGCGCACGCGAGCCATACATCAGTACGGCGGTTGGGGCCGTTCCAGCAGTGCTGGCCATTGGTATATTCCAATACAATGCGTTGTCCTCGGCCGAGTCCTTTGCCGTCATGGCGCTCCTCTTCGTCCGATTCCCTGAAGCTGATCTTCTCGAAGTTGCCCATGTTTGTGCGTGATCCACCCTTCTTGCTCTTCTGCATCGTCTGGGTGAGCCAGCACAGCTCGTACTCGTACTCGCCGGCTTCAACCGACGTGCACTTGCCGTTGAGAACACGGAAAATGTCGTCGGATCCATAATCCTTTTCAAGATCCTTCTTCTCATCGTTCAGTGTATTCCGTTTAGACTGTACATCCCTGGTTGCGGCTTCATGGGCTTCCCGAGCAGCCTTGACCAACTGTGACTCGCCTTCTTTGGAAACAGAGTCGGCCAATATGCCGTTCTCGATTAACCATACCCGAAGGTTGTTGATTTTCCCATGAAGGAAGTTCTTTAGGGGCCCAGGGAGATATGACTCGATATTGTATACTAGTCTGTGTTAGCAAAGAAAAGCTGCCAATCATAGCTTCCTGTAAGGTGCATAAAGAGTACATACGTATATCAGTATCAGTGACTCTCTCGTCTTGAAACTCGTTCCAATTAACGCCAGAGGTTTCGCTATCCTCTTTCAAAACTTCTTCGAGGTCGTCGTCGTCGACCTCCTCCACTTCTTCCGACTTCTTAGCGGCATAGTCCTCCCACGCTCTGACGGCTTTCTTGACACCCTCGTCGTTGAAATTGGGGTTATACTCCTCTTTAAACGCAGACAGAATACCCTCAAGTTCAGTCACTTTGTTCTGAAGCTTTTGACGCTCGCCCACAATGTCGCCCAAGGCCTCACGGAGCTCTTCCACTCGTGCTTTGGCTAGACCTGCTAGCACGCCGATTTTACCGGGGCCCTGGTTTTTCACAACCTTGCCACGCTCGGATCGCTCAACCTCCTCGAACTTGGTTTTCAGCTCTGCCTCCTTTTGCTCCAGGTCTTTAATTTCACCTTCGAGCTTAGTAACTCGAGCCTCGACTTGGCGCCGGAGCTCCTTAGACTCTTTTACCATAGTACGGCGTTTCTTGTTTGCCCTCTCGAAGTTTTCGGTGCGCTCCTTCTCAATACGCCGCCACTCTTTTCCAATCTCTGCGCATCTGTTCTCACATTTTACTCCGCCAACCTTCCCATACTCCTCGGAGCCATCGCAGCATAAATCGTAGTCGCAGACACCGTCATTAACGAAGGTGAAGGGTACGTACGTGCCAATGTGGCCCTCATTAGCACACCAGAAACCGGGCAGGGCATTTGTTGTGTTGGTAGTGCCTGACAGAGAGGCGGGGAGAGGTTGTACGGGAGATAACGGATCGAGGAGGGCGCAGGCGGCCGTGCCAGGCTCATCTGAGCCGTCGGGACAATCGCAAGTGTTGTCATTGACTTGTGAGGCGTCGAGAACGATGGAGGGGTGTGCTAAACAAGCGAAGGTGTCCTTGATCTCGTAGAATTTGACAACTGCAAATAGCCAATTGGTTAACGTACGGCGTTTACAACCTCCTTATGTGAGTCGACTAGTCCCCCGATGAGGTGTTCGCAATTGTATACTCAATAGAAGCGGTGGGCGTTGATAGAGCGTGAGGCAGAGAGAGGGCCGGGGCTGTCGAGTCGAACACAAGTAGCTTACATTCAGGACCAACGCCTCTCGGTAATGACGAGGCTTTGGCAATCCCATTCTGTGCGATGATGCCCCAAAGCACCAAAGCTTGAGATTGCCGCATTTTGGAATTGTAAAAATCAGGACGGAGATGTTATGGTGTACAGAACATTTCAACAGAAGATAGCTATCCAAATTGAAAGTCAACTGGACAGGTAGGTCAGTTAAGGTAACGTGCTAAACCACTTGCTATTCGAGGGGACCCCCACTGTATCCAACGCCAAGGGACCCCAGAGCCCCAGAGATACTATATTTCAGCCACAATATTTGACAGGGTAGGTAGTACAAGCCACACACAGAAATGTCCTTTTGTCTTTATATCTACATCCTCCAGCACCTATCCAAGTGCTCTTAAACCATTACCAACATTGAAGTATAGATAACCATATTCGGGGCTGTTATGTCTCTTCCTGCCTCTTAGCCTCACTCTTGTGCTCCGGCTCTCCCTTTTTAGGTTCATTTTTAGACCCGGGCTGATTTTCGTAATCCCCACCTTGCTTCTCGTACTCTTTAGCTAATTTGTTCGCCTGTCGCAGCCATAAGGTTAACAACACATCCGAGAACCAAGCTGTATGCATATCGAACAAACAAAGTAGGCGAGGGGCGATAGTGGGACAAGTATAGTGACAAAAGTGCATGAAACAGATACAATGCATAAATACCTTCCAAGCAGACCACTGCCCTTCTCCCCCTCCGGACTTATTAGGTTCTTGCTTTATTTCTGATCGCTATTTCAGTGCTCTATGCTTCATTCCTAACGTGAATCAGAACTTACCCTCTTTAAGGTCCTCCCGGAGCTCAGGGTCGGTTGGCTTTCCCTTAGTCGACGGCATTCTATATCGAGTTCGTCGGGCAACTTTTGGAATTAAAGCAGTCGACAAGATCATACATAGAGTGATCTTATGACAATCAGACTAGATGGGGATTGGGATTTTATGTATTGTATTATCGCAGACTATTGGGTGAGTTAGGAGATGTCATTGTCTTAAGGGTGTCGAAAGAGGCTAAGCCCTCAGTCTATGACGCTTGATTAAGTTTAAACATAGGTAGTTGGCGTAGTAAATTACATCACCACTTACAGGAATGCTTTGTTTAAGACGCCCTTCACGATAGCTGAATCTAGGAAGTGCGCAGCAGTTCGAAAAGCCGACTGTCTATAGTCTCAAGATACATAACTTATAACTCTAAAGATTATGTCCGAGCTAAAAAGCACTAGGTTCGGCAAGACTTCTGGTGATGTACCCAGGTTCAAAACCATAAAGTAAGAGGGGGTCCAAAGATGTTGTATTAGGTTAGGTTTTAGCTAGGTTATCTGGTAGTGGGCTAAGCCACCTATCTACCATAAGCGCCTTTTACTTCAAGCACATATCTCGAGCTTGCTCTGTAGTTCGACGCGATCCATCCTTTCCGCATTGATCACACAGTCAGAAGGTAGACGCTCGAATCCACATACCAAACCAGTGCGACCGTTCCTCTTCACGCCAGAAGCACAGTAAACACCATCACCAGATCCCAATGCTACCAGTTCTTTATAAACCGCTTCATAGTCGCCCAAGAACGGATGGGCGCGAGCATCATTCCCAGCAATAACGCCATGACCAAGCGTGACGCCCCAGACGCCACCGATACTGATAGCATGAGCGTCGACGTCTCCATCGGGCTCGAGCAATACAGAGTAAATAGATCCCGAGTAGTTATCTATTGATTCCGCAACATCGGCAGGAAAAACCCATCCGGACGCGGATTGGCTCATCTTAATGGGATGCCAGGGTGTGACGAGCAGGTTTCCAACACGACACATCTCGACGCCACAACGTGGCTGAGTCTCCAACAAAGCGCGAACGCGACGGGAACCCCGCGGCGTCTGCACCGCCATGCCCTGTCGTAGCATGCAAACCGGCAGCGTCTCGCCCGAGGCGAGCAGGACAGGGCTCGAAGCCGCGAAGCACGGGTTGCTTTGGCTGTTATACGACATCATGGAGAAATCCTGAGGCATCTGGATTGCGTGGGCCGCCTTGTTGGATGGCTTGGGAGGCGGGATGTTGTTGAAGGTCTCGTCGAGCTTGTCGCGGAACTCGGTGAAGTATGGGTTGTCGTTGTACATCAGCGGACCCGGGTCTTTGAAGGTGTTGCAGCTAATTACAGTTTTACAAAGTCAGCAATCTTTTTCATTTTCGGCTTCCATGAGGAATTGATGGGGAAACATACAGTTGCTTCTCGTGCGCGTTCCTCAGGCTGAAGAAGTAGTGTCGACCCCATCGGTCGAAATACTCCGTCTTCGACAGTGCTTCGGCGATCTGACCGTTCAAGTCCTCCATGAGCGATTTGTTGTGCTTGTCCTTGTAGTCCTTAGCCGGGATGTTATTGATAAGTCCCTGGAGACGCGATTGGTAGTTGGGCACAGTGACATGTCGTTTGTCCACATATTCGGAGTCCTTGACCATGCTACCCCACGAAAGCAGGTCACAGATCGCCGAACGGCTCTGGTGGTATGCTATCTCCGAAGGTGAGAGAGGCGATGGCTCGAGCATATCCTGCTCTACAACAGTGACGTATTCCGGCGACTTCATTCGCGAATATGTAAGCTTTGCATACATCGTTCTGTTCCCCTCGGATACTTCGTATTGGGTTTGCTGCCCAGATGCATTGACATGCTTCAGATAGATGTCCCGGGTCTGTCCATATTGCAGGTTACCAAGCTGGAGCGTTAGCCTTCTGGGGTCTACACCCTCATCACCGGGTTGTGGATCGTTGATAGACTCTCCCGTTGACGACTCCAAAGTTACGCATTCAGGGGTCGTTATCTCTAGCGTACATCGTGTTGCATACGTAGATATCAGATGCGCAACAGCATGGACGAATACGGTTCCCTGAATTGGGTATTAATAATTAAGACCACATGTGAGAGGAGAGATACATACAATCATGCCTGCGTCGGGAATAAACGCATAGTTTCCATCACACGCTTCCGCAATGGACTTGAGTAATCCCGATCGAATACTATATCCGAAACCGAAGGTATTTATGCTCGCGGGTAGAGCACCCATGGTTCGAAGTTTCTTGACATAGCCTTGGGGTGGACACCTTTACGTATTATTAGCATATCGTTCATTCTTGCTAGCAGCCCGCATCAACATACATATGGTTCGGCTGCCCATCAGTCAAGACCATTAGAGCTGGTACACGGCCACTCGAGCCTCCAGATTCAAACAACGCGAGACCTTTCGTTATTCCGGCCCATAGATTCGTGGCACCTTCTGTTTGCATCTTGTCGACCTCCTTGCCCACTCTTATCTTGTGAGATTCTGTCATTGAAGTAAGCTCCTGCACAACCTAAATAAGAAATTGTCAGCCCAGCCCAAAGATACCCGGTTTCTTTAGGGGTTGTACCTTCGCCTCATAACCAAAGGTGACAATGCCCAGTCTATCTCCCTCGTCCAGACTTGACAATATGGTTCGAGCAGCATGCTTGGTAAGATCCAAAACTTCATCATCGATAGTTAATATATGAGTCATCAATGCTGACAGATGCTGGGAATCCAATAGTTACTCACCTGTCAGACCAAAATGCTCTTTGGTGGCATTCCCTTGTTCGTCAGCTATAGCAGCTGGGGCATCTGCACTCATGCTGGTTGAAACATCAATAACGAGGACGATGTCGCAGGGAACATGACCTATGGTAGGGCCCAATGGCCGCATAGGCGGCTGAACTCTGACTAGGACACCGTCTTTGCTCTCAAGAGGGTGAATGGTCGTAACTGGATCATCGTTACCAAATACTTGAGTGGTAACCGAGATAGTGGATTCACTAGCCCAATCCATGGACGGGTTCGTGGTCGGGAGTTGGTTCCTCATTGTCAATGTTGACTGTAGTGCGTTTCCTCTTGACGACTAATAAGAGCCAGTAACTTTATCTGTACAGTTATGGAAGTAGTTGTCTCCGTGGTACAAACTCTATGGAGATACAGAAGAAGCTCTTGGTTGATACAGATGGAGGATGCGTACGTTGAGTTGGAATAGGAAGAATGATCAAAAACTTATATGGGACCCGTTGTAGCCAAGATTTATATCAGTGATGTTCACTTTCACGCATTCACACAGATTCACAGACCGTCTTAAGGCAGACTGTATCCTAGGACGATCAGATTCTTAGACACTGATAGGCTGACTACCTAGGTCACTAGGGCAACTTGTAACTCGGGTTTGCCATCCCTTACTTATGAAGTTGTCTTAGTTTATGTGGGGTTCTGAGGCTGATAACTCTGTGGATTCTGCGGTCTGACTCGTCGGTAGAATCTTAGCCGCATGGCGGGGATATGTCCAAGTTATTCTAGATTGGTTATGAAAGCATTGCTAGCGGAGATTCAATGCGGCACAGAAGGTTCCCTTGCATTTGTTTGCCCCCTAATGTGCTTGCTAGCTATTTGTTTGTGCTATGCTTGTAACCTACACCGATCACACCGATCATACTACCTAAGAAAGACATTCCTGTGGCTATGCATAGGCTGTGCTGCCTACCTCCTAACAGTCCCACTTAGTGTTTACTTAGAGTAAAGTTGGAACCATCATAGCCAGCGTTCACAAAGAGCGGATAAGAAAAAAACACCATAAAGGTTGAGCTACAATGTTTTAGATCGGAACTAGCAACTATGGATTCTTTCACCAGTTTAGTGAGCCCACGCCAACGTTGCCAGTACAGCCTACATGTGATCGGATTACGATGCAGGCAAGATGCAGTGGATGGTGGAGTGAGTATATTTGTGGGGAGAAAAGGATGAGAATTCCAATTGGTTACCAGTACCTTGGCTAGGGATTACTGTAGTCCTGTGTATGTAGGTACCTTAGGCACTCCAAGATGCGGATATTCCACATTTTAAAGTGCGACGATGACAAAAAAGCTAGTCTTTAGAGGTCTTGGTAAATTTAGTCCTTGGAGATCGTGAGCGGCCGCAAGATATTACGAGAACGCACAATAGGAATCTCACTCATATCCAAGGCATTTTGTCGTCCTACTTTGAGTATTTCTGTACATACACTTACACGGTTGTCTTCTCGCTTGTCGGAGTACGGGCCGGGGTCATCGTTGTTCTTGATCCTCCTCCTATTTGTTTAAAGTCCCATGCGTTTGATATTGCCTATGACTGGCCGATATGAGAGAACCAACTCAGGGTTCATGATGAGCCAACCAAACAAATAATTTTGAGTACCTTATTGAATGGAATTTTGTCATGGTTGAACGTGAATATTGTCTCTGTACTCATCGTCCGACTATAAATCGGAAGGATGTCAGCAGTAGCAGTTATTCTTCTGTTTTCAATCATCGCCTCTACCTGGATCTGGGCCGCCAACTGACTCTGGCGTGCCGTCTTACTGCAGAATAAAGTAGAATATATACCCACTCCAGTTTCTACCCTCATCCCTCGGGGCTGCCTGGCTAATTGAAACAAGCGAGATCCAGTAGATACTGCATGTCTATGAACCATCCGCTTATCACACGTACATGCGACGAAATGAGATGCGGAGGCTAAGCATAAAATAGTATATTCGCGCGCCATGGGCACTTTTCCGGTCATCTTGGATATGCCTATAACTGCCTTTTTCGAGGCCTTCGGTTCGGGGTCGGCTGGTGAAACCGGGTACGTCCGTAAAGAAAGCGGCACTTTGAAGTTGTGCATGTTTCTGCAAGGGGGGATGGGCTTTGATGACATGGCGGCGGGGACGGGTTTATTGTAAACAACGCCGAGAAAAGGCATCCTTGCCTACTCTCGGCAGCCGGCAGCATGGCATAAACGAACAGTGTTCCAGACCTCACGATACCCAACCCACAATTTGCGCTTTTCTCCCTCCTGCCCGCATCGTTTAGTGTAAAGTCCACTCGGGGGTCCGGGGGTCCTGTAGGCACCGATCAAGATTAGACGGAAGACCCGTCCTTTCCAACTTCCGCTGTTGAAACGTCCCCTGTTCGACTCCAGTACGTGCGCCAAGCGCATACAGACGGGTGCACACACTAGATACTGTTGCGGTACTGGTTGCAGTACGGCTTACAGCTGTATGTGGACGGGTAAGCTGCCATGGTATGATGAACGGACCATCAAATTGCAACGAACGGGCCTACACCGGACTCGTATAACGGCAGCTGACTGTTGCGCACAAAACCGGTGTATTTGAGGGACGAGACAGATTATCTTGGCGGTAATTACTCATTTTTGCGACACGTCGAATCTGACAGTTACTGCGTAACGCATAATAATACATGGGAGGAAGCACAAACTGTAACCTATATTGAAAAGAATAAGAGGGGTATCTAAGCGCTGTCGACTGTTCATTCTCTTACATCCTGGCGCCTCTTACCCATCACGCAGACTAGGGATGAAAGAATCCCAACGCCACATCCAAATAGATTCTGGTTCTCCCCCCCGCAAAATACACTGTATGCTTTCCCACTTGTGGTCTGAGGCCCAATCTGCCACTCGCATTTGCCTGTAACGACGAACCTGTCGTCAGGCGTAACAATCACCGCGCGGACTTGTGGTATCTTTCAAATTTCCCTTTCCTTCTTTACAGCACTTTTGTAATGCGTTCGTATATTGTGCATGGATTTTGAAACTAGGTTGTATTAACGGGCTGGGGTCGATGCGGCGAATGGAGCAAATACTGACCAACATGTTTACTTATACATCCGTTAAGAGCATTGGCGAGGAATAATTAGGCGCATTTTGCACACTCCTCGTGCTTGCACCACGAGCAGCTCGTGTTGATGACGAATACACCGCCGCACTGACAACAGTGTGAGGGATACATGGCTGCTAGTTATTGTGGGGTGGGCAAGACGGCTTTGTTCGAGATGTTGGGATTCTTTGACGACGCTGAGTATGCCGTGGAGTCGCACTTATTGGATTGATATTTATAGTTGTTGGTTACTTAGGACGGTATTACTGACTTGCCTCTTCTTGAGTGTGTGTATTAGAAGAGAAGGAGGAATTGCCATCATGAAGAGGTAGACGATCTGTTCCTCGCTTTATATATCCCTCAAAGGTGTCGTAGAATGTGAGCGCTCGTGGTATAGTGTGGTCCCCCACACCTCTTTGATTACCTTTTTCCTCGCCGAGAGTCAGCCAACGCCAAATGTTTGGTTCGCCGAGACGCCATCGGAGTGTGATGGTTGGCCGGCGTTGGTTCCGCTTCCCCAGCGTGGTTTGCGTGGCTGTAGGGAGGGTAGGCTGCATCCAACTAGGTAAGCATTGCATGTGCCTAGGGATCTGCTAGACCGTTATGCCGCACGTCAATCCTTCGTTGGTAGAAGCCTAGCGACAGCCTAGTGAGGCGACTACCGGTACCACAGCTGTCCCATCTTGGAAATCCTGCACGGGGGAAAGGCGAAAACCAAAAGCTACCCCGCAGCCCGCCACCCCGGTGAGCTGCTGTCACGACGCCGATTCTGAATTCACACGAATCACAGCTGCAGAAGGGAGAGCCTGGGGCGGCGTCTGCCCGACTTGGCGAAGGCTTGAGTGCCCCTTGCCTGCCTGATCCCACTCTGGTGCTTGATGTCTCCTTGTGATCCTACTGGCGCTTTTGCTTTTTCGTTAGACGATGAATACACTAATAGGAACATGTTATCAAGGGGGATCTCTTCAGCCAGCCCGACCTCGTAGTCGCTTAAATAGTCATGGCGAATAGAGTCTCTGGAGCATCGTCCTCGGCATTGTCCTTCATTGTTCCGGTGGACTGAAGACAGCGGCCGTAATAGTCATACGGCAAGAGGAAGAAGACAAGAAATACTACGAGAAAACATTCGTTCGAGGGTTGAAGCAAATATTGACCGGTATGACTGACCCAGTACTATAAGAAATCTGGACGAGAGGTCAGGTGCGAGTCCTGGTGGTCAGCTTAGAAGTGGTCGCTTTAAGCTGATTGACCAGACAGCAACCAGGCAGAAGACCAGGCATAGCGCTACACAAGAGATGACGGTCGTCGCAGCACTAGCTTCATGTGATTCGACCGGTGACGTACGTCTATGTACGTCGCGGGAAACGGCGACATTCGGAAAGGGAGACACGATATTTTTTTGCTTGGACTGTTGCTTGGATATGGCGTACCAGGCAGTTTACAAAGTGGTGTAGGGCCAGAGCAGAGATCAGATCTGGATTGGACATAAGCCACCACTAATCCTCTAAGGTTTACGCTAGGGATTCCTACAGTACACTACCCCGCGGGGAACCCAACAGGTAGGTAAATAACGAACGCTGTAGTGCAGGTATATTCGGGTGAGGTATCGTTCTTCCCTGGATGGGATTTGGGCAATACGTACGCATGAACATGTGCACTCCCTACCTAGGTATTAATAGACTGTAACTTGGAAGTTCACAGCTTTCGACCACCTGAAGCTTTTATCCTGGCCAACCACTGGTAAGAGGGTCTCGGTATCGCATTACCATCCGCAATTGAACGAACGGGTGCTGGTGGCTAGGTACAACGTATAGGTAGTGATTTTGCACTACGTTCATGGCACCATAAAACAGATGATATAAACGTACGAGGCATTCCTCGACATCCATATCAAAAACCTCATCCCATACTGTGGGCATTCAGATGCGCTTGGTCTAGCGGTAAGCTGTGTGGCTTACGCCAGCGCGGCATTCCGTATGCTGGGCATTGTACATATAGGTAGTCTTTTAAGCTGTAAACTAATCAGCCTACCTGCATGCTATTGTGTATTTTGGTCTTGGATAACCGACTGCCATTTTGGTCACATAGAGCCGCGTCGCCGACCATTGCCGGCCTGGGCCGTTCGTGTGCGCTTTGTAAGGGGCTAAAGAGCATGCCATTGCTTGAGCCACCCGACTAGGCGTCGTCTTACTATGTAGGTGTAGACTGGCTCGACTGGGTAGCATCAGACGTGTCGTTCCGCGGTATGGGGTCTTGGCGACCTGCTAATTCGGGTTCTCGCGGCTTGGTTGCATTGCTCCGATGTTGAAGCGAACGCTGCAGTCAGATCAGAGAGAAGCCGACCTAATGTTTTTGGAATTTGGCGTGTTGACCACAAATACTTACTCGGTATGTATACGCCTGTGCACTACGTCTCTACTTAGGCTCTCGTCCGTGAGGCCAATACTTTCATGCTACACAAATCTGGTTGGTGGACAGAGAGTTTAGGTTACCATAAGTGGTTACCATTAGAGAATGTAAGCTTATCAATCCAAGGTGACATTCTTACGAGCCGCAGAAATGGTAGAGGCGCCTTATGACGACAGCACATTACCGATGGTAGGTATATGTTTCAGACTCTCATTTCTGAGGTCCCCACGGTAGTTCGTTTGATTCGCATTCAAACAACAAGCGGCGCCCATTTGGAACAGGGCGGGTAAAAAATGGCAATGCCGTCATCCGTCAGCCTTAAAATTACCTGAGGCCGATCGCCTTCTCAACGAAGATGATGCTGTCCCCGCAGGAACGGGGCAGACAACGATGTATTAATAAGACACTTAATTTGCGTGAAGTCATCATCGTTGTTGAGATGACGCACTTTTTCTTTTCTTCTTGTCTTCTCCCTCCATTTGGAGAGAGAGAGAAAGAGAGAAAGAGTACGATTTTTGCGTATGGAGCATCGGGGGCACACACCCATTCCACCGAACCATATTAGAATTGTTATGAACAAGTCTAGGTGACTCCGTTAGGCTGGGTCAAACGGGGCGAAGGAATTTTCTTTGCATGTTCGAATCCCATGAGGCCGACAGATCAACACTCTACTTTCCGCCTACTTGCTAGGTCGTTAGAGCTAAAGTCGAATTTGGGATCGGCGCGGTCGGGTCACTCGGGAAGGGTGGACTCGCTAAATACACTATCATCTCGATCCTGGTGTGAAAATTCGTTATCAAATTCGCTCCTCGAAAATCCCAGAGCTGCACACGCCTGATCTGCTGCGATGGTGTGGTAGGTTGTATACTAAATCATGCTTGGTGCATACGAGTTATTCGCCTTTTGAACAACTCATATTCTAGGGCAGATGAGAAGAAACCATTTATGTCGAGCTTCCCTGCAACGGCGAACAACGATTGAGAAAGTATTAAGATGAGATGGGGCCCATCTCCACCCGCTTTAACATCGATATTGTTTTCCCTATTCATTACGGCCTTGAGGCAGGTTAGCACAACGTCCGCTCAAATCTGTACGACTATCCAATCAAAGCTTTAGTAATGATGATACAGCTGAATAGCGCACGCTTGGTCGAGATGCCTGTGGTCTAGACGGAGTCTGGAAAATATATGGTGCAGTGGCAACATTGAAGAGAAAGAAACACGAGTGAGGAAACAACAAAGAAGTGAGTGACTTTGCGAGATGCCTCCACGCAGCCATTTTTTTTTGTTCAGGGGTACTGCAGTAGTTACTCGCCCGATGCACCTCTAGAGCTGTGGTGTAGGGATAGACTTGGTAAAGCGCCAGGAACAGAAATATAATTGGCCCGCGGATTTGTAGATTGATCCGAGATAATGGGACTTGCAGACCAATTGAGACTAGCCCTGCATGTTTTTACGCACGCCCTAGCGGAAGCAGGGGTTGCGTGAGAAAGGAAGAGGGGCATCGAGGAGCATGTCTCTTCGTAGCGAACACTGTAGGCACTGTGCTGTCTGTTTTGCGACACCGACGGCTCCCCCATCGAGCCCCTTACACAACACCTACAGTACTTACATGTAGAGGTACTGTCGTGTCCTTAATCGAAGGCTTAATATGACTGGCTGTGGTGCTGGCTTGGCAGATTCATTTGTATCGGTCATTAGGTAGTATACAGGTACTATACTAAACTGCATTTTGTAGAGCTTCCCATGTACTACCGGTACTAGGCCGGAGATTTTTGTGTGTTGCAGCTGCGAGTGTGAGCTGCATTGGCCGGAGAGAGCCCGCTGGGTTAAACAGATAATCTTGTGATGAATCAATGAGGAGAGGACGGGGGAGAAAAGCAAAGACGAAGTATGGTCACTAAAGGGGAAGTGTTCAAATAGTAGATGATTGGCTTATTGGCTTGATACACGACGAATATCAACGGCCTATGACGTCGCAAGGTGGCCGTTCCTGGGCAATGATATTTATTGCGACAAACAAGAGCTACTGCTGTGTAACAAGCAACAGGGAGATGGATATGGGGGTTAGATGGCGGATTTAGAAGTCGGCTCAGCCAGCTTACAGTAGAAGGGGATAACAACTGTAGTACATACCTACTATTCTTAGCTGGGCTAGAAACTAGTAACAAGACAAAATCAAAGTATTACATTTCAACCACAGAGTAAAAGATGCACTTGTGTGAGTGCTCTAATGTTTAAGACACTCTGTAATAGAATACGGTACTAGCAACGAGGTATAAGTTTATATATAAGTATCCGCCGATTGCAACCGGCACCCTGTTTGGTTGTACTATATACTACGTACACCAGATACCTAGTGTAGTCTTTACACAGGCGCTGGGCTTAAAAATTGAAATAAAAATAAAAATGGCCCCAAATCCGTCAGCTGCACATGGTTAACAAGGACCGACGGCAGATCGTCTCGGGGGAGACTACCTAGCCAACCAGAGTTTGAGGATTCGTGTTTCCGTCGCCATCGTCGTCCGGTAATGACATCCACCATGTTTTAATTGAATGGAACATCTTCCGAAGAAACCTCCTACTGCACAGTTCATCTGAACACTACCTTGGTTGGTATCTATATCTCGTAGTATTCATTATTTATCTATTTAGCGTACGTCTTGACAAGCTCAATGTCTTACATAGCTACTGTAGAACTACCTCCAAGTGTACACCTCCATTGTCTCGGTCCTTTAGCTGTGGCCGTTCTCCCTTTTGTTTTACAGCACTCAGTAGTGTACCGCTAGACTATGCTAGTCATCGACGCTTGCTTGATACTACCGAGATATATCTCTATATTAGAATCAGGAGCGGCTGTATGTGTGCTTGTGCATTAGGTCTCTGTTCTGATATTGATAGCCGAGACAGCAATCATGATAATATAAGTAAAGTGCAATCTGTGGAGTGTAAGCACTACCTATCTGTTAGTAAGTATAGTAGATACCTACATACATACCATTGTATGTAGTCGGCCAGCATTGCAGTTTCCCCTATTTTTTGGGCACATGCTTCCTGCAGGGGAGTACACCATTCCGTCACGGCACAGTCTTATCACACAGTTTGAAACACTGTATACAGTCTCAGTTATGAGAAGCATGCCCATCTGGTGGTACTGGGAGTATACACTGTGGAATGATCAAACGTTCACAGCACAGACCGGTTGCACATGCATCATGGGATACAGATGATACCTAAGGTACCTTGACCTGTGTAAGTGGGTACTTACATGCTGGAGTGTAGTAGTGCCAGGCTCGCCAGGTACACCTGGTCTACAGCTTTTCAGCGCAGACAGATCAGAGAGTCGACTACAATACTTGTCTACCTTAGTGTGCGTACACTTAGTCTGTGCTGAGCACTCTACTTGTAAGCACTCTATGCCTTACTGTAGGTAGTGGATGTGGTGTCTGTAGTGTAGCGTAGGACAAGTTCCAGGACCGCTACACTAGATAGCTAGGTATTAGCTTAAGGTACCTGAGACGGCGACCCCAGATCCGTGAGCGCCTTCATTTCCCCTGGTCGGGTTTTTTGCTCCTGATTGTTAGTCAATCTAAGCAGAGCCCAAGCAAAGCATACCTACTGCGTACTGTATGTAGGTAACTGCAGAGCGCCTAGACGAGGTACCGGGTATAGAATTCGCTAGTACTTAGACTCAGGTACTGTACTTAGATCGGTTAAGGTATTCGTCAATTGCTCCTGCACTGGCTTAGCGTCTCTCTCCTTCCCGTTTCCCTCCTGCTCTTCTTTTTCGTGTCAAGACCCGAGACTTCGCTCGTGGGCTAACCATTCATTGCGTGCCGTCTACCTGCCTGCCTCCTCACTCACTCACTCACACTCTTTTTTCGAAACCATCTTCTGCACTTCGTCCCGACTGTAGTCATTCCTTTCTAGCCTCTGCGCAAAACTGCCACCGAACCCGGCCACGACTAATTTTACAAATCGAACCCTCGCCAACCATCCACTCATTTATTTTCGCCCGAGCGACTCGAAGCGCACATATTAGAAGCCCCAAGGCCTCCCACCACCCAGCGCCTCCAATATCATACATAACAGTTGTCCAGGAGAGCACATCGCGCACAAGAGCGACAACTAGATAATCGAGTCGATCTCCTCGACCGGCCAACGCTGAATCGAAGCAATTTCCCAGCTCCTCTTCTCGGCTGGGTCCCAGACCTCAGCTGGTACGGCGTCGGGCCACCGCATCTCCCTGCCTGCAGCCGGCCTACTGTGCAGGAACCGTTGACACCTCGTGCAACACGACCGGCCCAGGACGAGCGCAACAAGACCCCCCGCCAACCAATTGCGATATAAATCCGACGTGATCTCGTCCTGCCTTCTTTGAGAGGCAATCTCTTGTTCTCGTACGTATGTGCCCCTCGACCAGTTTGTTGGTAATCACAAATCACAAACGGAAATCCATCTGAATCCCTCAATTGTATGATCCCCGCCTGCACACTGCGTTGCTTGGTCCTGCTGCGCAGACTGGCCCGGTTCTCCTCTACCTGTGAAACACTCCCGGCACATAATCTGCACCGCATTCCTGGCTCAAGTGACGCTGCCTTCTGGCACGACCTTAATGCACCCAAACATAATTGGCGATCCTGTGAAAGCGGATCTGTTTGTCCTGTGGTTGGCTCCATCTTAATTGGGCCTGAACTGTCAGGTCCCATTTCTATCCTTTTGAATCCCAGGTTGCCACGCCCAGATCCCCTGCCACGACTACCCCTGGACCCCCTTAAGACCCCAGTCGCTTCCACCTACTGTATACACTTGAAGGATATACTAACTGGAGTTTCCCCTGCCGTGTAGAAATACGACTGGACCAGCTTTAAGTATCCTGGACGGGCATTCTCCCCCCCGAATTGGGACGTTTGCTGTCGGGTCTGTACCTGGCCGCGGCCTTTACATCTATCTCATCGACACGTAGACCGACCCGCCTCGTTCGCAGCGTTGGGATTCTCCACTCACCACTCCTTTGATGGCGAGCCGTGCATTGTAACTTTCAGTACACTATAGCAAGTCGTTGTTCCAGCTGACTCTGCGGCTTTGCCACACAACAATTCACACAACCCACGACGACTCATACTCAAAAGCACCAAATTAATACACAATGAACCGATTCAGGACAAAGAAGAAGGGGAAAGACGAAGATGGAGCTCCTCGGCCTTCGCAAGAGTCAGAATCCTCAATGTCCTTTCGTGGCTTTAGGAAAGGGAAGAAGTCTCAAGAAAGTGAGAAGAAGGAAATTAATATAGCCGCGGCATTACCCTCCAATGATGACTTTCGCACCAGTCTGCTCATGACTGGATTATCCGCACGATTTTCTATGCTCCGAGAGCAAGACGATCCCAACACCAAAATCGGCAAAGCAAGCGACGATAGTGTTTTATACCCCAAGCGGCAGTCGAGGATGGATTTAGCCTCGTTCCGCGACCTAGGAGACATTGCAGAGGTAGAATCGATCAAGGCCACTCCGCCGTTCGCTCGAATTGATTCGTACCATTCAGACGACGCAGACTCGTTAAATACGGGAAGTATCATGAGTCGTGCCAAACCCACCGAGGGTAACAACCTTTTTGGTGGACGCCAAAAGATCTACAAAATTCCTGCCAGTGCTGGTTCTTCAAAGGCTTTAGATGGTGGTATGGGTGGCCGTGCGCTTTACGATGACGATGTTGCGCAATCGGCATTTCAAAAATGGAGACGGGCTGAAAAGGAGCGGGAATCGTCGCAAGATGAGTCTGATGCAAATGACGATCAAAGAAATTCCTCGGCAGACCTTGATCCTCCTCGCTCAGAATCACCAGCATTCAGTAGTTATAATCGGAAGCGGGAAACTTCGTCCACACTGTCGTCCACACCATCTGTGGCTAGGCATTCGTCGGCCGCTACCTCTATTACATCTTCCCAACCTACACCGTCCTTAAAAGACTGGCAAGCACCAAGTGGTTATACCTCTGGTCCTGAGCGAAGTGTCACTCGAACAAGGCGTCTGTACGAAACTGGCTTCTTCAACCAGGACACCCAAGATTCAGGACCTGGTGGCCTATCGCGCATGGATACTTTGAACCGGCAACGGCCATTCGGCACGCGAACACCCGAATTAGGTCAGCAATCCCCCTCTCTGGGATTCGCAGATCGTTTAAGTGGCGAGCGAAGGATTATGACTAAGGCTAGTGCCCCCAATCTTCGCTCGACGAGCCCTCCTACAAGTGCCTCGCCAACAGGACCACCAGGTCTTGGTATTCGAGTTCCCAGCACAGGAGACAATAAGCCAAGTTTCGGTGGCGCTCCGCCTTTAAGCCCGCCGATTAGCGAAACAGATGAAAACGCTATCATATCTATCAACCCGAATGATCGAGGTAAAGCTACAGCTCTGGGAGTTTTCCAGAAACCTGCGCAACCTTACGACGAATCGAGATTTGCAGAAAGACAACTACAGCTTCAACGAGGACGGGAAACGCCAACACAGAGGGCTCGTGATGGACCCAATCCATCTACATCTGGGAACAAGTCCAGGTCACCTTCTTCTCCTCGAAAACAGATGGTCGATTCGCCAACAGCTCCTGTATTTACGGTGACACAATCACCCAAAAAGGAGGAAATGCAACCCACGTCATTTCTGGTTGATTCTGATGGGAGCGAAACGTCATCAATAGTGTCGCCCAAGCCCTTTCCATCTCCTCAAATCCATCTTCGAAGACCCTCGGATAGAGAACATCCAGCCTTGCGAGATTCATCTTTACCTACGCCACTCTCTCTGATTATCACGCCCCAAGACGAGCCATCTCCTATCCCGGAAATGCCATCCTCGCTCACGGTTGAGCCTAAAGGCGCTTCACCCATAGATTCGCCAACTCTTGGCCCCGTAACCAATGGTTCGGGCCTGAGTGGTATGGTCCGGCAACATCTGCGAGCTGACAGCAACGCCTCGTCGATATACGGGGGGCTGCCTCCTACAGCTAATTTAGAGTCTCGGTTCCCCGCTGACACTGCCAATTCGAAATCCAGGCAGGACTACGGCACAGGTTCTAATCCGTGGCAGGGCGAAGACAACGGCCGGGATTGGAACTTGGACTTGGACGTCAACGAACCCCTCGCTGATGCCGAGTCCCTCATATCGGAGTCTAGTAGGGCTGCTGAGACCAAGATGGACCAACCTACTGTAAACAATGAAAGCAAAGACGAATTTGCAAGCCAGCTTGCTGATGGAGCTCGTCGCATACGCGAAAGATTAACCTCATATGTTGAGACTGATAGCCCTTCTTCATCCCCACACGGAATTGGAGAGCAGACTGAAGTCAATGATCTGGCACCGTTACCACGACCTACTGGGCTTGGGGCCATATTGCGTCCTAGAAGCAGCAGAGGTTCTCTAGTTGATCGTGGCCGGGACCCATCCTCAACAAAAGCATTCAAGATGATGGGCATTAGCCCTGGAGGGTCCAGAACGGCCAGTCCAGGAAGTGACGGTGAATTGGCACATGAGAGGGGGGAGAAGGAAGGCGGTGATGCACAGGCTCCAGGACTGCGTCAATTTCGACAAGCAAGACGTGAACTTCAGCGGCTCAAGGAACTAGAGTTGCAATCACGACATTACCCAGCACCCACAGGACCTCCACCAGATATTCCATCTCCGCAGCAAAGAACCATGAGGGAGCCTGGGAGTCAGAGGACGAGAACACCCAGTCGAGACCATAAACCACCCCCTGTTCATTACCAGCAACGTATTCCAAGTGAGGAGTTGTGGAATGGAGACTCCCCTAACAGTCGCGTTCAATCGCACAGTGATCGTCAACGCAGCGAGTCAGAGTCAAGTTATGAAGCACGATCCAGCAACAGAGTAGCACGCTCTAGAGAAAGGCTAACTACCCAGGAAAATGTACACCCCAGTTTTACCGGATCTGCCCCTCACCCGGCGATGCGTGCAGCTGGGTTGCCTGGGACTGATATTAAACGCTCACCTATCATGCCCCCACAACCTCATCCTAATGTGTCATTGAGGATGAACCAATCAGGCATGAAGTCAAACGGCAAACTAAACATTCCTCGTGCTTTTGAATCAGGCCAGCCTTCTCCAGTCTCGCCAGGGGCTTCGCCGCTTTTTAACTCTGGTCCACCAACTCCTGGATCTTTGCCGTCTCCTCGAGTCGCACCCCCTCTTCCTCCCATCAACCCCAGACGGCGCCAAGATAGCACAAAATCCCGTTCAGTTCTAGAGTCGACCGCTCATCTGGACCGTGACAGTCTTGACCGTGATTTCAGGGCCAATTTACCAAACCGTTTAGATGGAAATTTCAACGGCGTAGAACGTCGAGCTACTACCACAAAAGGCGATGGAAATCAGCCCAGCACTGATACGAGGCGGCCTCAAAGGTCGATGACGGATGCTGCAGGTACGAATATGAATTTCAACAAGCCGCGGGTCAACAATGCCCCTATCAATGTTGGCCCCCCTACATCAAGAACCGTTGTGACCCAGGGAAGAAATTTTCCAAACAACGCTGGCTTGCCAGGTGGCATGATCTGATGCCGTACTTTCGACGAAGACCTCGGTCCCTCAATCTATGCAACACCTACATCAGATATGAATACGAATTGTAGGAGACGATACAAGACGTTTTTCTATTTCATTTAGCTACCGCAGGGCTGCATTTCCCTGGGGGTTACAAATTCCATATTCCATGCACATTGTCGTTTTTCAGCGTGTTGATTCTTTTTCTACTCTAATTTTTATTTTCACCCATAATCAGGATGGTTTAGGAGTTGATATCAAAGGCAATATTCCAGGTTGGTTGGCCGGAATATAAATACCACCAATGGAGTAGAGGTGTTGAAAACAAAGATCGCATGCAATGTCACGATTGGGGTCCTTCCAAAGAGGCAGTGCTTCAGGCGGATACCACTTGTATATTAGTCGTGATATAAAAGAGAAAAGCAAAAATATCTAAACTCTTAGCAAGGGACTCGCCCATCCTTAATCATTTGTCGTGTTAATCAGGCTCACAGCCGCTTGGTGTATGGGCACTGCTTTGATTCCCATGAACTCCGTTCCAGCGGGCCATTCTTCGTTCTTAGTGTTTTGTCTGTTCCTGGGTAATAGTTCTTACATATTATCTATATACTTGCGTCTGCTGCCAGCCAGCTCCGATCTGAGGGGATTCTTCAAGCCAGAACAACGTAAGTTACATCATTAAACCATACGAGCTTGATCTGCCGTTTCGTTAACCGATGCCCCTCTTGATATTTCAAACGGAGGCATGTATAACTTACCGTTATCACCAGCATGGCTACAAGCAAAGCGAAACCTTTCTACCATAAGCCTAAAAATGCCTGGCGGATCAGAGGTGTCTCCTTACCAGTCGCCCATACAGGCGGTAGGCCAGCTACCTCGGCAGCGATCTGGAGAACGGGGAGAGAAAGCACGATTGCGATTGATATGCTGGCGAGTGGCCATGACGGCGATTGTGACCTGTGAAGGTTTGGGAGGCTGTGTAGATCTTGGAGATTGAGGAATTCTCGCGGCGCGGCTTGTTGGTAATGCATTTCGGTCAGAAGACGAGACGGCGATGGGATGAGACGATGGCTGGGTGACGGATTTGAATACGTAAGTTTATAATAAACTGTATGTGAGGATCTCTCTTGCTAAGCTCCTGTTTAGATAGATAGGTCTATCTGTATATATGTGTGCTGTTGGAGCGCCGCGCACTGAAACGGTGGCTGATCCGGGGATGATGTAGAGAACGAGTGCCGCCAATTGATTGATAGCACGGCCCCGATCTATAAATATCTTTGCCAGCACTTCGTACGGCTGCCTAAGTACCGGTAAGTCTTTTGTGCGATTAGGATTCTGTGGCAGCCTCCTAGTTACGCAGTCGCTCGGTGTGTTTCATGCATAATGAAGCCAACAGCTTATGTTGTGCTACCGGGTAAGAATTGGAAGATTGGTGCAGTAGTCATATCGGGACTATGTGTACTTTGCTGTCATTTGCGCAGACGTTATGTTATGTAGCTCGGGTGATGGATTGGGTGGGAGTGATGGGTTTCGGAATACCGAGACATTGGTAAGTACGGTAGGTAGCCCAGATGATGGTGGGCAAGCGACGCCCAGATGCTCAGATGACGTCTGTGAACACTCGGGGGCTGCGATGACGTAGAAATGCAATATAGTTACAGCTTTGCCGGTCGGCAACTCCAATGAGAGTCAGTCGCCGCTGTAGAAAGCGAGACGGAGCTGTGGTGCTAGCAGTTCGTTGGGGTACAAATATAGAGCACCACCCTACATGGCGTTGCACTCAGCTTTGATAGGTACTGCGACTCACAATTGCCCAAGGCCTGGTAAATAAGTAAGCTGACTGCATCCTATGGCAGAAGGACTGTACCGTAGAGGTATGTATGGCATTTTACCATCATTAGCTCTGTTATACCTGCTGTAAGCCAGTGAAGCGGTTTACCCCCCCCCGCCTGTTCGAGAGTATACTGAAAGCTTTCGCAGTATACTCTCGTGGAAAATCCGCTTACACTACTACTTGCTCTGCATGTCATGTACCCTAGGTAGTATATACTACACTGCTAGATAAGCATAACTCGAGGTTTCTGTGCATTGCAGCTGTTCCGGAGCTTTGGGTCGTACCCACAGCAATCCTACATACAATACCTCTTACCAACGTTGCATACCGATGCCTGTCTAGGTACAGCGCTAGGTGGAATATTGAGGGGTAATGACCATTTATCCAATTCAACAACTTTCTATCTTTTCGTTTCAACCCGGCTCTCACTCCGAGGACATCTAGATCTGCAGTCTGTATGAATAGGGTCTTCTATTCGTTTCGTAGTCATATACAGGATATGCAAGTTCTAGTCGGTATTTCAAGCAGCCGACCTCCGTTACCATGTCTCAAATAAGTGACGTCTGATAGCTTCACGCGAGACATTGCCAGTAACACCGAAAATATTCGCGTGTGACGCGTGTAAGATCTCCGTAACTTCATCTTAGTGAGGTTTCAGAACTCGCTTAATTTTTGCGCGGTGATTATAGATAGGCCAAGATACATCTTCAAGCGTATTTGCAAATTGTCCCTTTGATAAAGCTAAGATCTGGCTGTGGAACATTTAAGATGCTACATGGTTCTTCCCTGTTTCATATTGTGAAAAAAGTTTTATATCCGAAAGCTCGGAATATCGCAATATATGATAGATGTTGATGGCTCTACCTTGTTATTCATAACCCTCCACACCAAAAGCCAACTCTCTCACATGCAGACTTATACTTGGAACGTTCCATCCATTCTGAATTCTTCTCCTGGGTCCTGAGCCATTCTAGACATCTGTCGCCCAAACTCAAGTAATATTGGTCCGGAATATGAGGAGGAAGTGCTTCATTTGGTTCGATCTCCAGTTGGTTCAAAGCCGAGCTGACTTTCTCCGCTATACTGGCGAAGGATTCCGTGCCCGCCTTCAACGTCCAGGCAGCCTGCAGAACATCTGTAATGGGGCTTGCGTCGGGTTGGACTGCATACCCGCCGCTACGGACCTTTTCTCGGAACCTAGTAAGGTCTTGTAGATTTCTAAAACCCGAGGCTTCTTTGTCCGGGTCAACTCCACTAAGAAGATAGTGTAGGCAAGAAGCTAGGCGCTGATGTGCCGTTTGTATGTTTTTTCCGAAGATCTCCGTAGGGTGTAGCCTAATGTTGTCTGCTTCGTATCGCTCGATCTGTTCTGCTGATGGTGGACTCGGTGAAGTGCTAAAGCCAACCAACTTGAGTCTTCCAGTTCGGTCAATGCCGAGATCGCAGACAGGTATTCGTTGGGATACACCCAAGTTCTTCGAGGGTCACAAAGGCAGATGTAAGTTCTATAGCCCACCTGCGCCGTCGTGGAAGGCTGGCATTATCCCATAGCAACGATACAGGTTGTAGCCGTTCGAGGAATGTACATGTCAGCGACAAAGCCCGCAAGGGACAATTCAAGGTAAAGTTCGCCAGAGGGAAGCTCGACATCGGCCACACGAAACTGGTTGTACATCTTTACGACGATATCATCATCCACGAACAAGACAGTCGACTTACATAGATGGCGTCTATGTAGGACGTTGCTTCCGTTGATCTTGATCGGAAGGACTGGAGAAGGTGCAAGAGGAAGAAAGGGGAGTTTCTCCGAGACAGACCGACCGACCATATTCGAAGGCCTCGAGAGAGTTCATGATGTTTTATGTGTAAATTTGACTTATTATATGTCAATGTGACTCAAGTTGAAAAATAAACGGAAAGCATGCGCTGGATACAAAAAAGTAGAAATTGATTTCTGAGGATTCGAAAAGGAAAAGATGTTATATATACCCTTACAGCTCCTCCTCTTCAGTGACACATCTATGCGAGCTGCTAATAGTTGTTGGTGATATCAAAAATGCCATGCATCAGGCAGGTCACACGCCTTTACTTTTACCAGGGGTGAACAAGGCAACTTCTGACATTTCCAACCTATCATATTACACTCTTTTCCCTTTATCTCCACAACCTGGACAGGATTAAATACCCGCCTTCATAGCTACACGCCCCATCGTTCATCATCAGCTATATCTTCACGCCCCTAAGCAAAGACTATATAAAATCAAAAAGAAAGTCATAAAGCTATCGAAACGACCTACTTTGGTAGCAATAGGGAAAGGATGTTTCTGTCGACAGCAAATACCGTAGGTGAGGTATAACCAGTACTCCAACGTGGGATAGAAATTACGATACTCTCACTTAAGTATTGATTGGACTTATCAGTTTACTCACTATGCAAAACCATTCGTACGTTCTTCATCGCCATATGTAGATCCTACATGAATTCATTGCAGATAAAACTTTTTGATAAGTGTAGTGATCCCTAACATCATCTAATGTTGTGTGTCAACAGTTGACAACTTGAGGCACCACTGCAGAATGAGGATCACAGTCCTAATTGTTTACACTCAGAACTTAAGACGTCTATTCAAGGCGTCAAGTAGGACACGTGACACGCCACAACAGTATGCTTATCAGTAATTCAAAACACAGGATCCATCCTCCGGGCTTCTTGGGAGGCGGAGTCTTTCGACGCCAGTCCTCAGCTCTTACGGTAGCCGGCGTAAGCATCTTACATCGCACGAAACGATTAGGCTGACGCCGGCCTACTAAAAGTCGCGGGACTCAGTAGCGTCTGCGCGTTCCTTGAGACTCTGCGTTTATCTTTTAAACTCTCTGCTCGGTCTTCAGCGCATAGTTTGGATTATCCGGCAGGCTGGGAACAAATATCTCAGCTATCAGAATTAGAGTATTCCAGAGCGAAGCATTTAGTGAGAATGTCTTCGCAAGTGCCTACGATGCCGCCATTTATATCATTGCATGTATTCTATGTAGGTCACCTGAATTGTCTATATATTCTGGTATCATGTGAAGACTGCGCTGATGCAATTCAAGGGCATTATATGGACGGGGTTCGCACTATGCGTCATCGCTTTTTCTAGCCGAATCAGTATTCGAGCTATTTGCTTTCGCCGGTTGTTTGTGGAGGACTATCTCATGTTGACCGCCCTGCTTGTCCTCCTCGTTACTACCACTCTTGGCCAGCTATACTTGCGATATGTATATGACCTCATCGACGTCAGCAATGGAGTCTCGCCGTCGCCCAACTTCCCAAGTGAGTTGTCGAAGGGGCTTCGCAGTTTCGCCGTTTTCATGGTGCTCAACTATGTCGGTGTTTGGCTTATCAAGCTCAACTTTCTCCTCTTCTTTCGTCGTCTCGGTAATCACGTTGACAAGTATCGCTACTTTTGGTGGCTTGTCGTTCTTTTGAATCTAGCTGCCGTTGCCGCTTGCATCGGGCTTATTCAATATCAATGTGTCTCGGCGCCCACTGAATTTATCTTGGCACATTGCGGCGGAGCTACCACTATCACCAGAACCAAGATTTCGGCATCTCTAGATGCTATAACTGATGGATTAAGTAAGTGCCACATGATCCCATGCACAAAGTAGAATAAAAGGCTGACCTAGAGCATCCTAAGTTATTGCCTTTCCACTCTGGGTTCTTTGGGGCTGTAAATTGAGCATTCACAAGAAACTTGCGCTTTCTGGCCTTTTCGGCCTTGTCGCTTTAACCATACTCGTGACCATAGTTCGCGGCAGCATCCTTGGTGGTGTTTACCAGTCTGTCTCCGAGCACAACATGAAAGAACTAAATATTGCCTGGGTCTGGTTATGGTTCAATATTGAATTCATCGTCGGTGCGTGCTGCGAAACAACTCAATATTCAAGACGACTCCTAATCGCGTGGTGACAGCATTTATTGTAGGATGTCTAGTTTCATTCAGGGCTCTCTTCCAACGTAATGGTAGCTCGCTGCAGGACACGGACCTGCAAGAGCGTCGGCGTAAAGCTGCCTTGCGGGCTAGATCTAAATCAGGAGAAGGGCCACACGCCAGGCTCCGACGCTTGCAAGAACAACTTACTACTACTTTTATGCTATGGGAGGCCACAATGATAGATGGCGAGGGCCACTTCAATCTTCCATGCCCTGAGGCTGGGGAAATGAGTCTGAATTTTGAGAGGGGCTATAGGCCGAGCACTGATTCCAGTTCTACAGAGCCTATCGTTCGAGAGACTGCCAGCTTAGAACCAGTTCACTTCCATACAAGCACTCAAGCAAATTCTTAGTCATTGAATCGCTTATCGTAACGAAGCGGATATGTAAGAGGGTTGGATGAAAATAGTTATTGTTTTATGAATTCAATTGTAAAAAAGTTAGACGATGTAAATATCAATAGAGATGTTCAAGCACAGATAAAAAGAAATAGGTATTAAATAACAATATTATAGTTTAGCTAGGTCAGCTATGATCCTAAGCTCGATTGACTACCGAGTTTACGTTATTATTTCTCTTGCAAATCGCAAGCCTCTCCCGCACTCATGAAATCTGTGCCACTGTTGGACCCTGCGATGCTCACCGATGAACAGCTAGCTTTATGCTATTCAACAGCTCCAACGTAGTAGACGATAAGATCATCTCCAAGATTCTGAAGTAGAGTTTCAACTTGCAAGCTAGGCTCCAGTGACAAAACAAGAAACACTCATTACCCCTTTTGACTTTCAGCGAACGTAGAATTCACCATAAACTTGATTTCTCCCTTGAACTTCAGGTATTACGCGTACAAACTTGCAGTATGGGACGGATATAGAAAGGCCATGGCATCCGGATCCTCTGACTATAGGACCCAACCTACTTGTCTTCCACAGGACATTGTTGACCCATCAGTACCTGACCAAACGGCTGTTCACAATTCTCTTTACTTTTGCAGCTCTATAAAGGTGCGGAATGAATCAGATACTTTCACCCCTGTCGTTCTAACAAGAACTCATTCACCAAGAAGATCACGTGAGAAAGGAGGCAGGCCGACAATACCCTTGCCACAGCAACAGCTTTCCAGGCAAACGAGTCAAGAAACTAGCTCACGGAGCAAGGCGATAAGAACAGAGAGAAAGAGACCAAGGTCCTTTTCATTCACAGAGGGCTTATCGACTATAACCCTACGACAACAACTACTGCTCCGGCAAGCAGATCGGCTAGCAGACGGCAAAGAACCACGGACATTACAAGAAGAGCTGTCGGAAGAGAATCATAAATTGGAAATAATCCTGGGACAACTGCTGCCCAAACTGCACACTACCAGGCATAGAATGGCGGCAATTCACCAAAAGCGGGCCGAGACAGGCAACACAAACCACCCAGTGCCACATGGTCGTTCTGTTGATGTTGAAGCTAGAGAAAGTGATAATGGTGGAGATGGTAGAAATAATGCTATCGATCCCATCATGGTGGCACTCCTGTGGTCAATCTTGCTATTATTGGCGCTGGGGCTTGCAATGTGGGCGGTTCTTCACTTCCGAGTAGATGGATGATCTACTGCAAGCACGTCATGGGATGTCCAATAACCATAGTAGCAGCTTACTTCCTCTGGGAGGCCTCTATATAGTTTAACAGAAATCCTTGTAGCAGATATCGAGAGATTACCGCAGCTGTTTACAATGAATATATTAAATACCTACTCACGCCTTTTTTTAGCGGTTAGCTGTTGGGCGCCCCTGCCACTCATAACTAAGAAGAGAAAATGCAACTTAACAGAAAAAGAAAACTTTAGAGCGAGAAACTCGAATCTACTTTGACTGCCTGGATAGGTCCTACGAATTAACGTTCCTCTCTTCTCTCCTTTCTGACCTAGCCGCAAACTACTGGCAGACTTACTATATGGCAGTAGCAGCGGCAGTAGTATACTAATCCACAAGTACAACGACTACGACTACGACTACGACAGCAGAATGCTTAGTCTTCATGCCCTCGCCGCCTTCCTCCCCTCTTCCTTAGCATAGCCTGAGGAACCACTATGCCAGCTGAGTCCGACCTGCGTGCAACACACTTTTAATCATCAAATGGATGTTGAGAGTGAAATATCGGAAATGGTAATAGAAGTTCCATAGAGAAGGAGAAAGAGAAAAAAAAAAAGAGAGCTTTAGGAAGACACTCTTGCTCTCACTTGCTAGTATTCTGGATGGCCTGAATGTGTCTGTTTTGGTGACTTCTACTTGTTGAATTTTAGCACTTATAGATCTTACCATATCAAATTTATTGGATCGGGTTGTTGCTACCAAAAGGGAGCAGTGGGGTGGCCACATTCCTTCCTCTGCTCAAAGTATACCCAAGCCTGGCCCCGCGAAGAAGCAGCCGCCTGTGCCCGCTGTTACGACTCTCCGTGCGCAGGACTAGGATGCCTCGACAATGACGGTGTCAGGGGTCATAGTTACTATGGACCCTAGAGTGGAGATAGTAGCCTATGGGTATATATAAGGGGGGTTCTCCCCCTTTAGATATTGGAAGGCCAGGGGCCAATTGACTAACCTTCACCTACCCTATGGCTATTGACCCCTTATACCTACCTGCTATGTGACTGCTTCAATGCTTCTATTCACTCTGGAACCAACCCACCTGACAGACGGAACGACGAACATGGCGTGTTACCCGCAACCTGGACAAACATTGCTCTGACGATGTCGGCACCTCTACTTCCTGTACGCCATCCCTTGTTGATTCTTCTAGTACTTCTAATACCTACTTACCTAGTATAATTACTTGGTATATCTTTTGGAACAACACTAATACTACACAGTTTTCTTTCTGGCGATAGCACAGCTTCTGTTTATATGTCTTGTCTGGGCACAATTAGCTACCATTACAGATGATTCGACCTCTGTAAAGCCGACGAATGGGCCCACGAGGAGGAGGACGACGGAGACGAACGTGACGAGGTCGCCGCAGTTTACAAAACGAGCTCCTCGCCATACACGGTGATTTCGCTCGGCAACTCGAAGGCGTAGCTCGACATCAAGACACGACAGAGTCACGGTACAACGACTTACGATCTGTCAGGAACCAACTACGGGGGTATAATAAGACTTTTATTGTTGCGCGGCGATATCTAATAGGCTCTGAATGCCCTCACGCTATATACACTCTATCTCTTTGTTCCACATCGTAACACGATCCAAGTACATCAAAGCAGGCTCCCAACGACGCATACATACGCGCTGCCCTCTATGGCTGTTGTCGAATCCCCAGTACGTCGCCCACTTCTTCGGGGCTAGGAAAGACCTTGTCAAAACGGGCTGTTGACCGTTTACCAGCCGATCCAGTCCGGCTATGATTGCCAACCTTGCGTCTTTGAGCTCTCCCTACCTGCTGGTCTTATTCTTTGGCTATTGGATTCTCTACTCCAAAACTTTCGAGACTCTTATTCTCCCCTACTTCTTAAATATTTAAATGATATCGGTATCGAAACATCGATAATACTTTATAATTCGCCCGATTACCAGAACAAGCCTTCTAAAGCCTTTTTACGTTTATATGACCTTGTCCTCGCAAAGTACTGCAATCGTTACGGATTCTGGTTGAAGCTACCTCGGCAAAATTGCGGCTTGTCCAGTAGGATATATCATAAACCATGAGCTTCATCGCCCACTATGAACAGACTCTCCAGCAAAGAGGCAAATCGAACCGCAACTAATAAGCGGTAGAATAGATGATACCGTATACGATACACTGCGGCTTAGGGACTTCGCAATAGAGAGCGACAAGATAGAATATCTTGCTCATGGCGGTAGCGAAGAAGAGTTTAGAAGCCTCGAGTCAACAATCAAGCTTACAGCGGCAATAGAGGCGCATAAGAAGCAAAACCGTCTCTACGAAGAGCATAATAGCAGGCTCAAATCGTCAAGTTCCACCCGCCGTGTTCTAATGAGCATCGATATCTTTATCGGTGTCATCGTTAAGCTTTTTTCATATACTCGAACAACCTCGACGTGAACTACAACCTGGCTCGTTCATCATATGCGACGAGCCCAGTGCTACCTTCTTTATTGTTACAGATATGTTGCGGGTATGACCTGCCAAAGGCATGTTTTTGCTCGTAAGCGTCCTGCATGGTAAGTCATACACTGATAAGTCTGCCCTGCACACATTGATTTAAGAGCTGAAGAATGTTGCTGAAAAACTCGGATGAGCCGATGCACATATCACCGAGGTTGGAAATTATGACCGACAATTTTGTTTTTGCGAGTGCAGATAAAGACTGATTTGAGCGAAAAAGTTCGGCCCCGAAGATAATAGACCGAAGACCGAAGTAGCGGGATCCCCACCTCGGTGATACGACGGAATCTGAGACCGGGGGCGGGTGAGCAACAGGTCCGCCGATGAGGGTGAACGGGAGCCACAACACTTCCTAGAGTCGTCCTCATTAGGCCGCTCCGCGAGACTATAGCTCAATTGCTTGCCGAGAGCATCTATTTAGTATATTGCATTGAGTTTGAGGACTTACAGGTACATACAATCTACACATCTCACAAAATTTGGTATCAATTTCGCATCTGGGAGAGCTTTAATTCAACTAGTTCTATACACAATCATATCATATTGATGTCAATACCCCTGTATTATGCACTCCTCCTCGCACTTTAGGGGTCGCAATTGGCAAACCAGACGCCTCCCGGAGTCGTAGGGGGAATCGTGTCCCACTAAAAATAGTAGACTTAAAAAGCAGATTGCTGAGTAACTCTCTGCCTTAAACACGAGGGATTACGCGCTTCAAAGCCACCCAGCACCATCGTTTTCTTTTACTTACAGTAGTCCATCCTTAGTTAGCACACAGTTGTCAGCTTTAGGATCAGTCACCAATTAGATCGGCCTCGGCGCTATCTGCACTACCCAGAACGGTAATAGCGGCGCGCGGGTATTATGCAACGGCCTGCAGCAGCGTTGCCTAGACTAGTTCTCGAGTCTCGACCTTTAATGTTCAATTGCCTGCCTACATCATTTTGCGCTGTACTACTAGAAGCGCATTTCTGGTAACGGCGTTTATAGATCATCTTAGCCGATGAGGGTGGCGGGTTGAAAGCGAGTCCGGTGTATGTGTTCGAGATCTATATAAGTACACCTTGGCAACCCAGCTTCGATTTCATTTCACATCTCAAGCAAGCGACACCAACTCTTCAACTCACCACTTCTTTGATCCATCTACACTCACCTCAACATACCACACATATATCACCATTCAACAACTATCCGAAATATCAAAATGCATATCGCTCAGGTTCGTGACTGGTCCGAAGGTCCACGATACGTAAGTGTCGATGACCTCCCGGCACCCTCCGAAAACCAGCTACAGCTCCGCGTCTTGGCAACCGGTCTCCACCAAGTCGTCCGCTCCCGTGCCTCCGGCCAGCACTACACATCTGGACAGCTGCCTCATCCCGTCGGCGTGGACTGCGTCGGCCGAGACGTCGCCACCGACAAGCTGTTCTACTACTCCAACCTGCAGCCCGGCTACGGCACCTTTGCAGAGTTCCTCAACGTCTCTAAGGACGCCGTGATTGCGCTGCCCGAGAGCGTCGATCCCGTGTCCTTCGCAGCCAGCGTTAACCCGGCCATGAGCAGCTGGTTGGCGCTGAAACAGCGCACATCGAACCTACCTGGGAACTACACCGTGCTGATCCTCGGTGCTACGAGCGCGAGCGGCCGACTAGCAGCTACTGTGGCCAAGGGGCTCGGTGCCGGCAAGGTCATCGGCGTCGCCCGAGACGAGGCCGCGCTCGCCAAGGTAGCCGGTCTCGACCAATTCGTCGTGCAGAAGGATCCCCTGACGGACACCGACTTTTCCCAGGTCGAGGCGGACGTTGTCCTCGACTATGTATACGGAGATCTCGCATTGCACGCGCTCTCTACCCTCAGCATTCAACGACCCTTGCAATACGTCAACATCGGCCTCCTTTCACGCAAAGAGGTCGCCATCCCTCCTGCGATTCTCAGGTCGCGCGATATCACGATCCGAGGATCTGGTCCAGGCGCTATCGCCCGCAGAGCTATGGGTCAGGAAATCAGGAGGCTTGTTCCGGCTATGACGGAATGGAGCTTGCCGGCCGGGTACAGTGTGCCGCTGAAGGATATCGAGAAGGCATGGGGGGACAAGTCGCTTGAGAAGAAGGGAAGATTGGTTTTCATTCCTTAAGTCAAAGGCTTGAGACTAGAGTTGGGTAATTTGTGAATTCATCTCAGCGGAGGCAGAGCGTCGGATTGTACGGCACACGATAGATTTGACATAATTTTGATTTCCATATACATAAATATTCACCTTGGTGTCATTGTCATATATCTTGTAACCATTTACGTAAGCAGGTGCTCTGTAGAAGTATTAATCCGGTGTACGTCGAGTATATGAAGCTTGCATATTCGCATCAATAATATGCACTCAATGATTGCATACAATTAGAAGTCTGTGCGATCATCACTCACAGTAGACGAATATTCCCTTCAAATAATTAGATGCCATGATAATTATTTAGTCACAGAAAAGAAGATGTACATACCAGTCTCACATCTATGCATCTTGAGAATAAGCAAACACCCCTGCCCAACTTACCTTTTCATAGCAGCAATACACGTGTCCATCGCGATACTCAAAAAGCATTCCCAAAGGAGACAGTCCCTCACTATCAATAAAAGTCAAAGGTACAACGTCCTATTGAGCCGACTAATGATATTCAAAGAGAAGCGATAGGTGTGACAATTAGCCAAAAGGGGAAAGTGGAGGTTTCGGGTCTCACAGAAACTCGATTGTGCTTTGGATGATCTCCCATCCGAACTGGCCACCTTATTCCAACCTCATCTTGCAAGTAGGGTAGGGACGGCAAAGCATCGATATCTCACGGCGAAATACACCACGATTAAGAAACTCGGTGTTGAAATTACATAAGAATGACGATGGCGTTCATCCGACCCTACCAAGAATCTGACTTCGACGCTTGCGCGGGTATTGTACGTTACTACCCTACAGTTATGTATCCCTCTAGCGTTGGTACACGCCTTTTCACGCGGCTCCATCAGTTTCATGTTGTCTAGAGCGATAACCCGCTATCTACCATATCAATACTTCAATACAAGCGAGGGATATTGTGAATAGGAAGCATATTGATTTTCCAATATAGTGTATCGCGACTCTCCCACCAACTCTCGCCGCCTCCCCCGCAGCCGCCAAGCTCTCGCCCTACCTCTGGACGCACCCATACACATTCCTCAGCCCATCTACCTGCTTCGTGCTCGACGATGGCGCGGGAACCGCTGTGGGATATTGCAGTAAGTCGAGCTCCAAGGTTTCGTCATCCATGTGAATAGCGCATACATGTATACGCAGGTAAGGGAGAAAAGTACGACAATTCCGCAACAGGTCCTACCTACTCAGAGACTGCTTTCCGATTGATACGAATGATGAATATAAGCGCTATAAAAATTTCCGAATAGGACAGAGACGTTAGCGCCTAATGAACGAGAACAGACAAGATCGAGACTTCCAGCCCGACTCGTTCTCTCTCAACTGTAACCCGGGCTAACATCAGGTGTCACAGTCGGCTGTCCAGACGTGTACGCCTTCGTAGCAGCCTACGAGCAATATATAACGGCGATTCTATCCCGGGACGTCGAAGCTCCTGATCTCGACGCCCGGGAGCCCTGGATACTCAAAGACACCTCCACCTCCACCTCTACAAACAGCGAACAGACAAACGGACAAGAACGCATAAAGATCAACCCCCGAGCATTAGCGCAGAACGCCTACCGCGCCGACTGGATGCTCCTAGAGGGCAGAGAAGCCGTGACAGTTCGCTGGCGTGCGACGATGCACATCGATCTACTACCGGCGTGGCAAGGGCTGGGCTGGGGGCGGAAACTGATTGAGCGGTTTGTGGACAGCGTCAAGGGTAGCGGGGCGGACTACGGGGAGGGGGAGCACATTGGTATTGCTGGCGAGAACAGCAAGGTCGTGCCGTTTTATGAAAAGGTTGGGTTTCGGGTTATTATTGGTGGGGGTGATCATGAGGGGAATATTGTTATGGTAAGGGACATTGAGAAGGTTTAGAGATATGACTATTGGTTTACACAGATAGTTATGCAAGAGATTGTTTGAGAGCTTATTTGGAGAAGGTCTTGGACTTTGGTTAGTAATAGGAGGTTACATTAACCTATATTCCCTAGTTCAAGAAAGCTGAAGAGGCGCTGGACTAAAAGACAGCAGATTCAAATACGTGGACTTCTTCATAGGCACTTTTATGTATGCATTTATGTCTATTACCACTAATGATATGTAAATTCAAAGAGTCATTATAACGCCGCCCAGTGCAGATGCCATCATCAAAAGGGTACGATGCAATGTCGCCGCCCGGTCTCCGCTGTCACTATCTATCTATCTGTCATACGTGCTGCATTACATACATAGCATAGCCATGTCACAAATGGCCTGGTGAGGGAGAAGAGTTTCTGCGTTGTTTTGTACATAAAAGTAAAACAATGCCGAAAGAAAATTCTATGAACAATCAAGACAGATTGATTCTCAGTCTCCTCCACTTTGTTATGTCTATGTATGAAAATGTATGTACGCGTGTATATACTTTAGCTTTCGCGTGAAGGGAAATATATGCTCTAATGGTGGCGAATGAAAAGAGGATATCCTTGGTTTGGGAATCATTATTCCAAGTCTAAAAGGGTGTAGTCGAGTTTAAAGAAAAACGAAGGATGGCGTAAGGCAAGGTTGGGGTTTGGGGTTTGTTTGCGTGGAATTTGTTTCTTTACTCCTTCTTCGTCTTCTTCTTGTTAAAGTTCTTTGGCACGCGGGTGAGCCAGTATAGGAAGAGCGCGCCAGCGATGTTGACACCAATGTAGACGAAGAGAAGACCGAAGTTGCGCCAGCGGTCAGCTGAAAAGATTAGATGTTAGTCAATGATCATAACACAGCGGAAGGGGGATGAGCCAGCGGTTGTGTTGGCAGAACTTACCGAAAATGACACTGGTCGAGGCCAGGTAGGTGTTGGTGTCCTTGATAGGGCAGTACTGGCAATTGGCCATGTTGTTCTCGGTGCCGGGCTGAAGATAGCCGGCAACTTTGAGCTGCGCTGCCATATACGTCATGCATGTCTCGTTGGCAGGTGGGTCGAAAGTCAGGAGCTCGTTCTTGGCACAGACGACTTCTGTGTTGCCGACACTGAATGACAAGAGAGCCGAGACGAGATAGGTAAAGGGACTGACGCGATACAAGAAGATCCAGAACTGTGGAAACTGGCCAGGACGGGCGAGGACACCACAGAAGATGAGGCACAGCGTGAAGAGAAGATTGGCCACGTTACCACCAGCCTCAGCCGTTTCGAATGCCGCGATGATCAGGTGAGTGAAAGTACACGTGAAGAGGAGGAAACAGAGGATAAGGAGGAAGACAAGAGCGCCTCGCTGTGCGGTTTCGCCATCCTCGTACGTGTTCCGGTATAGACCCAAGGGATAGTACCACCCGAAGAACATGATGACGGCCATGAGAGTGTTCCACGGGATCTCCGCGACGATCTGCGAGAGCATGAAGACCGGCCAGCTGTAGACTTTAGACGGGCGCTCGCGCACTTCGTAGAGCGATCGCTGGACGACGAAGTGAGGCATCGTCTGCTGGACCATCTGGCCGAAAACGGTAAGCAACTGGAAGACAGCGAATGTTTGATTCTGGAGACCCTGCATGGAGTTGGGAGAGCGGAAGAAGACGAAACCGATGAACAGGGAAACGAAACTACACAGAGCGGCTTTGGAGTAGATGTAATTGGGATTGCGCCAGTACTGTTGGAAGACACGGTGTGACACCTCCCTGAACTGCACCGTAAATGGAGCGGCATGTTCGCGGAAGGATTGGGGTTCATGATTGGCGGGCTCGTTGGCAGCATCATCCTTTAGTTGTTGCAGCTCAGCCTTCACGTCGCGATATTCGGGACTCTCGCGCCACGTCTGGAACCAGTCACGGTCGGTAGTACTACCGGGAGCGGCACCAATAGCATCCAACATCCATTCGGCAGGATTAGCAGTCTTGGGGCAAGGGTGTGCACCGTGGCGTTCGAAGTAGCTGGTTAGAGTGTGGGAGTTCTCGCCGATATCGCCGAAGTAGACCGTCTTGCCACCCTTTGCCAAGAAGAGCAGTCGGTCGAATCGCTGGAAAAGCATGGCGGAAGGCTGGTGGATTGTGCACAGAACGGCTTGGCCAGCCTTGGTCAGCTTCTCTAGTAGATCCAAAATGGCCCAAGAAGTCTGCGAGTCAAGACCAGAGGTGGGTTCGTCAACGAAGAGTAGTAGTGGCGGCTTAGCAGCGAGCTCGACACCAATTGTGAGACGCTTGCGTTGTTCAACATTGAGACCTTCTCCGAGAACACCGACGACGGCATCAGCATACTCTTCCATTTCCAAGAGCCTGATGACCTCATCAACGTACTCCAGCTTTTCCTCGCGCGGTACGTCGGCTGGCTGGCGAAGAATGGCGGAGAAGTTGAGAGCCTCACGAACCGTCGTAGTGGCGAGATGTAAATCCTGTTGCTGAACGTAACCAGTGTTGCGCTGGAAAGAGGCATCACAGGGCCGACCGTCAACGAACATGTCACCGGTGATCACACCCATAGTAATGCGGCTTGCCAGAGCATCCAGAAGTGTTGTCTTTCCCGCACCAGAAACACCCATGAGAGCCGTGAGCGTACCGGGTTTGACCCAACCATCAACGTGATCGAGAATGCGTCTAGGCTCACCCTTAATCTTAATATCGTAGCACAGATCATCCCAGTGGAAGACACTTTTCTGCTCTCCCAACACACCTTCCTTGTTGTCCGGGGCCGGGCGGCTGGCGTTCGTAGCGGTTGGGCCGACGCGAGGGCCCTCGCCTTCTTCAACATCACCCTTGCGCTCCTTGAATTGAGCAGGTTTATGGCCACGTCGAAACACAAGAACCTCCCCCTTGGATTTCTTCTCAGAGACGATTTCAGCAAAAAAGATGTAGGTGGCAAATGAGGAGATCACAAAGGCGATAATAATGCCCAGGTTTCGCCATTTGTGAATGGGGTAGTATTCGAAAGCCGTGGCCAGGTAACTGTCTCCATCCACCGTCCGTGAACCGGGAACACTGCCTAGGGCACTGCAAACTTGGTTTGCCGGAGCAACGTTTGCATATTCGGGGAGTTGCGGTGATGGTATGATTTCGGTACATCGGAATTGGCGACCAGAGAATTCGTTGACCATGAGCGACTCGAATGCGTAGGCGAGAGGATCGACGTAGTTCAGCCAACGGCACCAGCTCAACATGTAGTTAACCGGGATGATGAAGCCAGTAAATACGACGAGATCGAGAATGAGAATAGCGGCCGGGACCAGAGCCTGTGTGATGGTTCTTGACGCAGAGGCAATGGTGCGGAAAATCATACTCATGCCGAGAACAGTAACGAACGAGAAGAGCAGGTAGGTGAAGAATGCACCTGGTTCACGACGGAGATTTGTGAGGAAATACAATGTCAAGTTGAAGGTGATCGCATTGGTGACCTTGTAAGGTAAATCACAAAGCATAGACGAGAAAGCCTCAGCCGATGGGTGATATAAGGCATAACGGTCATGCTTCTCGACAATAGGACGTTGAGCGTAAAGCGTAAGAATCTAAGTATGCAGGTCAGTCACAGGCTGCACGGTAGTAGCAAGAGTAAGAATGGGGCATGAACTCACTTCCAGTGCGCTAGCAAATGCATTCAGAAGACAGGCGAAGAAGAGGAGGGCGCCTCTTTGGTAAAAGCTCCCCGTAGTGGGCTGAAGGTTGTAGAACACACTGCCTACGATGAGGGCCATAATGAAGTTACCGATAAGAGCGCCGATGGTGATGCTGGGGTCACCCTTCAGTCGAAGCCAACCTCGCCAGACACAGAGGCGGATTTGTTGGAAATAGGATAGAGTGTAAGGAGATTTCGCCCGTTGACCCTTCGCCTGCTGCTCCCGTCGGGAAGCACGGAAGGCTTCAGCGTCGGGTCCGTTGATGGGATGCTCTGTCTTGTATTCCTCTATCTCAGCCTGAAGAGCACGATAGTCGGCGCTGTTCTTCCAGGCCGCGGCAAATTCATCCGGTGTGCGCGGCACCTTGCCCTCGAAACCATCTCGAACAATGCGCTCCAATGGACTCGTCATGGAAGTCAAGAAATCGGGAGTCGTTTGTCGGGCAGGGCACTCGAAGCCGAGGTTGACAAAGTATTGCTTAGCCTCTCCGGTCCGGCCGAAATAGATTTGCCGACCCTCGTACAAGACGGTGGCCTTGTCGAAGCAATCGTAACCATCTTGAGGGGACTGGTAAATAGACACGCAAGCCGTATTTCCAAACAATTCGGTCTGCGTTCGCAGCGTCTTGCAGAATTCAACAGCGTTGGCACTGTCCAGACCTCGCGTACTGTTATCCCAGCATTGTAAGGGGGAGCGGCTGAGAGTAGCCTCTGAGATAGTGACACGCTTGCGTTCTCCTCCAGAAACACCACGGATATATTCATTGCCCACACGCGTGTTGACGGTGTGCGAGATACCGAACATGGCCATAGTGACATCCCGCAGATGGTTTGCATAGGTCATTCTATCGACACCTTCAGGCAGATGACGTGGAGCACGGGCCTGAGCAGCGAAGGTGAGAGTCTCGCCCACTGTCAGCATGGGGAAATGAACGTCTATCTCAGCCGTGTAAATAGCCTCGCCTCGATGGTGCGAATGCATCTCCTTCGCAGAAATCCCCTGGTAATTGAAGTAGGCCTTATCATCGATATAGATACCGGCAGTCTCACCGGCGATGGCCTTGAGCAAGGTGGTACATCCAGACCCAGGAGGGCCCAGGACGACCAACATCTCACCTTTGCGGACGACGCCATCAAAGTTGCGGAGGATATCGATCTTGGTTCCCTTGTTGCCGAGAAGTCTGCGTCCCTGGGAAATGGCTTCGAGCCAGACATTAGCGACATCCTTCTGGTAGTCGGTGCCGGAACCGTAGCCGTGGACATTCATGTTTTGAAAGCACACTCCAGCTGTTCGGAACTCCTTTCCCTCGCTCGCCGTCATCTCGACCATGGCCTTAGCCCAGTCTCGGGCCCTAAAGTGGGGTGAATTCGGATTGGTAGACGAGTTCTCATCGGTATTTAGATAGGGGTTGGTGCCTGGTGTCCAATGGGCCTGAGATTGCGACGTATACTTGCGAGCCAACTCGTGGACGAGCGACTCGCGGCGCTTGGACTCGACTGCGTCATCGTCGGTAGATTCGTCGCTCGATCCCACCTCCTTCTTCTCTGCGCTTTCATGGCCGGCTTCCGTAATAGATTCTGTTCGCGTTCTCGATACCTGTTGATCTAATATGCCCTTGCCACCTGCCTCTCCCAGCTCCTCGTGTGCCGGCGAGGTAACCCTCGGCGACCCCGTGGCCTGCGCGGTGCGGTCATAGTTCGAGATCGCGCCGCCTGTCCACGACATCTTGACGCCTCGTTACGTCTCAGTCCAGCAAGCGAGCTAGTTGTCGTCGTGAGACAATTACTTCGCGCAAGTGGAACTATGCAAAAATAAGGTTTGCGACACACGCCCAAAGATCGACGGGTTTCAGGTAGCGTAGCGCGCGTCGAAGTTGGTATAATAATAGAAGTAGTTAATATTAAAGGTTATTACTAGATTGAAGAAGAATTGTCAACATTAACTGCAACATAAGTCACGGCATTGATCCAAGAGCACTACTTACAAAGTATGTATGGAGGGTTGGGCGAGGGATTTCGGGAAGATGAGGGAGGCACAAAGGTCCAGGTCAGCCTCTGTGTTGAAACCTATCTCGACAACAAATAAAGCTGGCCTAAGACAACCGGGGGCCTGTCTGATCAATTATATAGTCTCGTTTTCGGGTTTCTGTCCCCGGCCAGGATCGGCAAGTGTACCGACCGATCAACGCTATGACGGCTTACACAGGTAGTATTGAGCCCTGGCGTTTTTATGAAAAGCCTTCGTCACCAAGCATACGCCCTAGATAGGTTAAGTCTCACAGCGCTGTCAGGGATTTACACAAAGCGAAGAATCGAAAGAGAAGGTGATAGATCTCTGGTGGTGGGGATCGCGTGCGCCGGGCGACAAATTATGCACAAGTACAATGTACGGTACTTCCAGTAGTAGAGGTAGCCTGGAGGCATAATTCAATTCAGTGGCCAGCACTGACGGCTCGGTGCCTTCCCTATTTACCTAGCATCACTATTAAAGCCCCGGCCAGAGCCCGTGCCTGTCGGCCCCGGTGTACAAGAGCAGGACTTTGCTAGCCACAAACATCCCGTCGGACTCTTCGTAAAACCCGGCACCCCGCCTTCCCGGCACTGACACGAGCATAACTTTGCACAAAATCTTACACGAAGCTGTAAGCTATCATGGATGATATAGTGCTGAGGCTAGCTACACTACTAGCTATTCATGTAGTTCCTACCATTATCCCTTTTCGATGGTTGTCGAAGGCGTTCCACTCTGTCGGAACTTCGTTTGCAGGAACGGGCGCTACGGCTGCAAGTTATTCTAAGACATAACGAACTTTTGCTTTCTTGTTTCATATCTTATCGTATGTTCTTACTCTGCTCATCGATCTCCTCGAATACTACATAGATACCAGTAGCTGATCAGGGCTCGAGGGCATACTAGATAACAATACCCTACAGCTAGCAAGTATATACAATAGGTCTTTGTACTGAGCTATATAGGTATAAGTATGTTGGTCGCAGAACATCTAGTGTAGGCTTTATTCTCGCTACAGAATACCTACAGTACATCATACTGATTCACTGTTAGTGTGTTAGTGCACCGAGCTGATCTGACACCATGTGGGGACTTCTGCATCGGAAATCTTATCTCCCACATGGTGTGCTCAAATCAGCTTGTTTTCATCAGTGTGGTGGCACGGTATTGGCAGCTTCGTCGTATCTCGGCAGCCCAATGAAGAAGCCTTTAGCAGAAATGTCATGTTACGTATTGCTTAGGTCATTGTGCCCTTCTAGCAACAACTTGGTTCTTTTGAGCAAATAAACCTACACCGGTTGAGTTGAGCATCTTGGCGATCCTGTTGACGATGAATGAATAAACAAATAAATACCTAACCGAATACCTGGCAGTACACTACTGTTCACAATTATATGTACTCCATATCCCCAGCTTCCCCTCCTTAAATACATAGGTAGTCGAGGTAGTCTGCCCTCCCAGCTACTGTATGTCACTTACCTAGGTAGGTACTAGTGCAGCTCAAAACCGTTTTATTCATCCTTCGCTTGTGTTTGTTGCCGATATGCTAACGATTCTCGGATCCAGCGCCATCCGGTGCGGCCCAGGCGTAATTTGCGCCTTAGCGTGTGCCACCTCAGAAAGACCCCTTTTGGCTGGCGAGCTGGGTCGCTGCTCGGTTACATATTTCACCCTACCCACCACTTCTTTTAAGCGTGCGCTAGCAACTTGTACTAGCCCAGAGCAGTATACGCTAGAAATAGACCCTTCTTTTAATGGATAAACGACCGAGTCTTCTCCTTTCTTTGCCACGAGAATCCGTTGAATCGGGTTGTGGCAATTGTCCGGCACCCCGTTAGAAAAGCTTTTATGCTGCGTAAAACCCCCCAGATTCACCTCAAGATAGCGACCGACACCCCGTGCTAGACCCGTACGCTAGACCCGTGCGTCTCACGCTTGTGACGTGTTGCTTCCTACTAACTTTAGTTTCATCTCGATGTTTAATGCTAAAACATTCTTCGAGCGAATGCCGCAAAATGTTGGTATGCGCCAGCATGCATTCCCCCGATTTGCGTTCTTGTCGTGCTCGTAAATGTAGTCATAGCGGAGGAGCTTGCGTAGCCAGCGCCGGATTGAACATAGCACATCACTGTCCGCAGAGCTGGTTGCTATGCAAATCTGGCGATTGCTGCATTAGGCAGTTTCCTGTGCTATAGACAAAAGAAGGCATGTTTTCAGCTGAGTCAGTCATGAAACAAACAAATGCGTTGAACTGCAGTTAAGCTTGTGGACTATTGCGTCACGTCACATTCTTTCTGTATCATTATTCTCCGCACTATTCTGACCACCCACTTGGTATTCCATCAACCAACAATGCTACCGTACCGCACAGGTATGAGATAACCTACCTACGTATAGATCTAGGTATAATACGAGTGGCCGTTTACCGCACTAGACCAAGATGAAAACTAGAAAGTTGATGCTATGATTTGCTTGCTGCTCAAATACCTTAGATTCAGATAATAAGAGTGTCTACGAATTGGCTTATCCTCAAACTCGTAACTCTCTAGAAAGCAAGAGTCTATTCTATGTTACTGCCTGTATTGCCTGCATCTCCCGGTTACATTCTCTGTCCCAGTAAATGCCAGCTATCACGCCATGTCTTACTGCTGTGAGAGCTACCGCGAAACAGGGTACATGCAAGTCTCAGCCACAACAATGTGATAATGCGGCTATCCAGTGTAAGATATCATTACCTATCAGAGCCCTTATATGTTCTTGTGGCTCGTGAGAAGATTATTTCTCACACTTACGCCAGTAACACATGTCGTAGAGGGCCCTAGCTCGATTCCACAAGCTACGTTTGAAGTGTCTTAACCAACGACACGCAAAAACACTTCTGCCTAGAGAATTCGTCTTTTTCACATGGTTTGAAGGTCATGAATAACCAATAACATATCAGAAGCAATATTTTATGCGGATGTCCGAGATCTTACTACATGGGATGAACATGCGGCTTTCGGTCTCTTACCATAAGCAGTTACAAAATGCGCCAGGAATAATGGATCGCATCCAACGGGTAAGGATTCAGTAGCAAGTTACAAAATATGTAGAACCATCCTATTCATTCCGTCCGGTCTTACCGTGTGATTCACAATACGGGCACAGATAGTGCAGTGTATAAATGACATTGAATAGTCCAGTGGGTTTAACTTATTATTTGGAATAATAGCTCATATTGCGTAAAATGGGTTCGCATATAACACGACAAGCATCTGAACAACTTACCTAGGCGTATTTGATTGCGTATGGGGGTAACCCGCGCTGTCCGGTCCCTAACCTATCTCATGTTATATGAAAGCTGGCAGCCAACAAGCATATTAGCCAAATTGCTCACAAGGACTAACCGAAACTCCGTCTCACTTATCATACTCATCTACATACAGTCCTCGACGAATCAACAAATATACATTTCCCTAGTTAATTAAAGAAAAAGACAAAGACCTATCATCGTTGTGGAACAACTATATTGTCATTTTTGAATGTCACTGTAGCTCCTATGTGGAAACAGCACACCCGAAACAAGCCGAGTGTAACGTATAACACGGCGTCAGTACGACCGTGTTAAGAAATGCCGCATTCATCGTCTGTCGTTCTAGATGCTGTTGGGAATAGGTGAGCTAGAATACTTGCTGTTTGCTTATCAATGTTTGCCTATCGATGTGTCAAGCTCAGCTTCTATTGCCTCTTCCTTGTGTACTACCGCTATCCACCGGGTAATATGTCAATAGTATCTCCAGGAGTAGTGAAAATCGAGTATATAAAGACCAATTCCAGCATATGCGTGACTTTTCAGGTTGATTGTCTTACTGCAGTGCCAGTCCGTGTTACACGCCTCTGTCGTTCCATGAGCAGTAGACTCCTAGTGAATGCCAGTGGCCGGAGTCAGGTGTCTCGCCACATTGCACCTAAAAAGTCTGTCAATGTGTTTTAGATGCGTGCTGTATTAATGAACGATGACTTTACTAAGTTAAGAGCTCGGTGATAGTAACTGACTACAGATAATAGGCCTCTCACGAATATGACCCGACGTTTATAATCAATCGAGCGGTGTATTGGGTTCAATTGACGCTTATCCGGCTGATATCAGCATCATTTTACTCGGAGTTTAACTTGCTCATTTGTCAGAAGTATACGAACATTCGGCCGACATTTTCTTTGCACATAGAGGTTCGATCTCCGGACTCCGGGAGTCCGGGACCAGGACGTTGAAAGGAGTCTTGCGAAAGAAACTTTCAACTGCTTTCATTTGAGAGACTTAGGAAGTTACCCTAAGCTAGGAATGAATATCACGTCTATTCTAGATGCTGAAACTGCGCTTGTTAAATACATAGAATCGTACTAAACTAGCTAAACTTATCGTAACTGTACTGATACTAAGGAAACGAAAGGAAATGAAGTCTCCATGTCTCATAATTAAAACTGCCAGCACTAAACCAAAATTCAATGTCACTGTACGTGAATTGCTATACCTTATGAACACACTACTATGCAATTCGACTGGCCTATAGGATCTATATGATTATGGAAGAGATGATAGTGAAAACTTTTGAGTTTTATGAGATACTCGCGAGCTCATAAGCTAGCTTTTCGAGTGCCTTCCCCTCTCCCCCTTTTTTTTCAACACGGATCATATACCGTAGTCTCTCATCCAAACTTGACAGCACGTGCCATTAGAAAAATTACTCTAAATAATAAACCATTGTGAAATCAAATTTCTAAACTAAAAAGAATGGAAAAAATCAGTAATTTCACTAGATATACAGCATTACAACACCCATAACCAAGCCAACATTCGAACGGCGCGCTGTCAAGTTTAGATGAGAGAATACGGTACTTCATCTCGCCAACGGGCTGCAAGTCTTCCAATAAATGATATGAGTGAGGTATGTGCATTCATATAAGTATCCAGTGACAAACATCCAATAGACTTATCATAACCAATGACCTTTTTCTCATATAATATCTCATCACTGCCTCAATTACCTAGCTGTAGTTCCTGTCTTTTCCCCCCCGCTATCATCCCTCAAGGCAAAATCCAAGTAGTAACACTATGAGCCAAAGCATTCCCACTCCAAACCTGTCCAGAAGCAGCAGTAACAGTAACATAAACATCATTCCCAAACGTATTCTCAATGACCACAGTCCGAGTGCCATCGGGGTTCTTCGAGGCCACGGACTGGATGCCGCTGTATCCATCATAGCTGTAACTGCCCGAGCCGCTCAGGATCACAGCCCCCTTGGGAATGAACTTGGAGAACTGCGCGAGCGTGTAGTAGTCGATGGTGAACTCGTAGGTCCCCTTCGCCTGGTCTACTATGAAGAGACCCCGGCACGTCGAGCAGCCGCCTGGGATGTAGGGCCCGAAGGTCCCGTCTGAGGCTTGCGTCCATGTCCCTAGTGTCCACATCAGGGAGCCTTCGGCCCAGTTCTGGAGGGGGCCGATTGTGTTCTTCGAGGATTGGTACCAGGATGTTGCGGGCGATGTCTGATGAGAGGAAAGTGTCAATCATTCATTCCATTTTTTAATCTCTTTCTTTTTTACGAGGACTGATTGCTTCTCTTGAATTCTGTAAGAGGGGTGAAGGATGTACTCACCCAACACTCGGTCATGTACTGATGTTTCCCCGGATAATCGTTATGAAAGCTAGTCAGAACAGTCCAGTCCAGATTACTAGCATAGCAATGCCACGCCGCGCCATTAACATAAGTCCCGGCCCCGTTGATAACGGTACGCGGGTAACTGGGCTGATCGGTGTTATGATCATACGCCCAGATCTGCGTGTTAAAACCTGCGCTCTTCAGCGCCGGGCCAACATACTTCTGTGTCACGCTCGCCGCCTCGTCGGCGGACTGATACATCGTCACGTGTCCGTTGCCTTGGTTGTTCAGGGGCTCGTTCTGTAGCGTGATGGCGTCGATTGTGGCCCCGTTGGATTTGAATGCTTGTAGATACTTGACGAAGTACTGCGCGTATTGCGAGTAGTATTGCGAGTCGAGTTGGTTGTTGTTCGCGTTACCTGTTAGGACCTGGGAGCTGTTAGAATGAGGAATACTATTATATTGTATTTGATAAGACTCTTCTCACTCCCCCCCTTTTAATATTCTCCTCTCCTCTCCTCTCTCTGTCATTTCTTTTCTCATCCTCCGGTTCGTAACTCGGGGAGCAGATTCAGAATACTCACGCGGTTCAACTTCATCCACCCAGGCGCACTCCAAGGACTCCCCAAAATCGTAAGACCAGACTTAATGCTCCGCATAGCAGCCAACATCTTAGCCATAGCCGTACCCCGATCCCCCGGATTAAAGTTCTGCAGATTCGGGTCCGCGTTCCCGCCAGCATCGTCATACGTATAAGCCGGCGGGCCAGACAAGTCCGACGACGCAATGGTATGCCGCAGGAAACTGAAGTCCGCCCCGTCGGACGTGAGGAGCTCCCTCAGCAGCTCGTTCCGCTTGTCGGCCGAGAGCGCGTTCAGCACGGTGACGGTGGCGTCCGTCACCGACCCGCCGAAGCCGATGATGGTCTGCTTGTGTCCCGTCGCGGTGTCGTCGATCTTCAGATCCCACGTTGAGCTCCCGCCAGTTCCGCGGCCCGAGACGGGCGCCGCGGCCGGGCTCAGCTTGTGGCTGAGGTCCGAAGTGGTGACATACGCAGCGGGCGCCGCTAGGCGACTCTTGAGGGCCGATGGGGACGGCGCGGCTAGGGCTTGGCAAGCCGCCAGGAGAGTCAGGAGTGAATAGAACATTGCTGAGGGCTGTGATTAGATAGGCAAGCGACGATGAGCATTCGTTCGGGTTATCATAACTTTATATAGAAGATCCCTCCCTATTTTCGTAGCCCTAGATAATTGGCACAAATTAACCAAGGGAAACGGGGCATTGCTACTCCTGCAGAGCTACAGCGCATTGACCTAGGTATCTGCTTCGACAACATGGGCATTCCAGTATGCTGCTCATATTGTCACCGTACGGTTGTACTACAATGTTGGTGCCATATTCTCGGTCTCATGCCGGATCAACAAGCAGACCTGCTATTTTGAGGACTGGTGAAGCAGCCACACGGTACTCGTGACGATACGATTGCACTACTCTTGCCTAAGCTCAATCCCAATGCAGTAGGTGGAAAAGGACTAACTTCAGCTATGAATTCGATCCGGCAATGCATCAACGCTAATGATTCCACGTTGCATGGAAAATATCTTGGCATAGACCACTGGCTTACCTAGGAAGGAGTCAATATAATGTAGTGTAATTAGCTGCTGGCGTCAGATGTTTACTTTCACTACTTGTCATTAATTTTAACTAATAGGCTAAGTTGTGTACAGTAGACTGGCCCAGATCAAACTGAGCAACTATTGGCTCATCATAAACGAGTAATATAGCGAGGTATCCTGCGTATCGTGGTATATTGTAACTACAAGCTCTTCATTTTCACATTCACAGAAGTGTCACCCTAGAGAATGTCAATCCTGACCGTGACTAATCTCCACCAGAAGACGTACGATTCATTAGCACTTAGAAGGAATTCAGCCAAATCTAGCTCTCCTTTATGTCGCCCACTTGGTCGAGCTCATCCTCTTCCTCAAGCCCCCAGTCCCTAAACCCGGTTCCTCTCAACCAACTGACCCCTTTCCGGACATTGGCCTCACGGATTGCTCTAGCGTCCCTTTCATAAACGGCTCCCGTGATAGCTAATGCAAGCGCAAAGAGCCAGACGTCACCACCCCGCATAGCGCGCCACCATCGTCGCTTGACGCCCACTTTCCACAGAGAGTCGACGCTGGTACGTGCGGTATACAGGAAGATACTGCGGCCTTCGCGCCGCTCCACAAAGGCCCACAGGCCTGCGAGGAAACCGCCCAAGAAGAACCGCTGCGTGGGGAGGAATGTCCGGGGCAGCCAAGTCTGGAAGAAGCAGATACTCGCCCATGCAGTGGATAAAGTCCCAGTAGCAAATGTCGTAAGGCGCAACGCGCGTGATAATAGTCGGTTAAGCAAGTGCAGAGGTGCGTTGTATAATAATTTATACCGAGGTAGCATGAGCATCGAATAGAATATTAAAAAGAAACGTCCTAGCCGTGGGAACGACTGAACCCAGAATGTGAAATATGTACGTAGACAGGAGGGATCACCGGGGTGTAGACTGGTGCAGCTCAGTGATGTGATGATGGGATAGGCTTGGGAGGTAAGCGGCGCAAGCGTTGTTAGCGTCGCTGGTAAGGTAGGCTCGTTAGGGAAAAGAGTTGGAGAGATAAATGGGCTATAGACTTGATTAGCGGTACATCACAAAGGAGCAAGGGAGAGAGATAGGTAGTATACGTACGGCCAGTTGAGTTTAGCCATCTGGGCTAGATTGTCAACGATATCCCATGGACCGGGCCATTTAACGCCCGAAGGCAAGTTCTCTGGTGCGGCGTGGAGGTATGTAGTGGTGTGCTTGAAGACGAAATCGAAAAATCCAACGGGGGAACTTTCGCGATCAAACACGGTGGCGTGCAGTAGCTGCCCTATAGCCAGGGGCTGAAGCATCCAGCTTCCAAACCACCACGGGCGCTCTCTCTTCACGATACCGTTTCCACCGGCCCTAGCCCGGAAGCCCCAGATCGAACCGTCGTCCTCAAGCAAATTCCAGCCAAATTCTAGGGCGCGAAACATGACGGAAATCATGATGGTCAAACGCAGCTGTTGGGCTGGGTAGATACCCAAGGCCAGACCAGCGAGACTGGCCCCTATCGCGGGCGCATAAGGGGATGTGAGTGTGTTGGAGGTTCTGGGGTTTCGTTCACGGAACGGGGTAGCCGCTGGATCGAGCAACTGAATCCTCAATCGGGTAAAGAAGCGGAAGAGTAGCCGGTAGAGCAGCAAAATGGTGGACAGGGAGAGCGATAACCGGAGAGGTGCAGATTTGTAGAAGGGCTGCTTATTTTGCGGCGAGCTCGGTCTGTGAGGGATGAACGACGGTTAGTCTGGCACGCGCCTTCAAATTATCATCATAATCTTCATATCGTCGAGACTTACTGCTTTTGCCCCTTAATACGTGTGAGAAGTACCTCATAGGCTTTGGCTCCTATGCCTGTAGCGACAAAAACACGCAGAGCGTGTCGGATGGCACGGGCATTGTAGCTATCCCCCCTTCCTCCGCTTGGGTCTAAACTTCTCGGTGTTGCTTTCTCCTTGCCTTTCCCCTTTACGACGTCTCGACCGACGGACGCTCTTCGGCCGCCTTCGCCATTAATGAATTTCTCGACAGTGTTGACGGTGGGGGCGCGCTTTCGGAGGGCGCGCGAACGGGAGATGACGTATTTGTGAAGCGTCTCATACTCGCGGGCCGAGATGGTATACCTCAAGGCGTTGCGAAGAACAGGGTCGACGACGGATGTGGATTTTGGGGCCGCTGCTGGTCGTGGCCGTGACATCGGGTCAGAACCGGGATTGGGGATTTCGATGGGTGGTATAGAGTTTAATCTGGAAGTAGAACTTGAGCTGCCCGCCATATTGGCGATGGATGTGCTATTCGCGCCGAGTTGTCGATTGCTCGGTCATATCAGTTGGACGAAACGCGACGACAAGACCGACAGCCGAGTCGCCAAATGGCCATTAACACACAACAATTGCGCCCACCCGTCCGAACAGAGTCGTATCAATATTTACACGTCGCGACAGCTGCAAGGGACCATACCATGCCTTTGCTAGCCAGACATGCACTGCGATGATGCTGACAGCCCGGGATCCCCTGGGCCTTTGGGTTCGTTGGATTCCCTATGCGGCTGGCTGGAAAACTGGGAGGGCTGCGACTCGCTAACCCGCGACACAATCAGCTCGAGCGCGCATGTACGAGAAGCGCATAGCAACAAAATAATCCGACAAGCACGACGCAACACAATGCAACACGATGCAGATCAAAGTTGATTACTGCTAGACAATCGGGATATAGTGCAGCAGTGTACAAGCAGTGTACAAGCACAGATGGTGTATGGCGTAACGGGGATAAAGTTGATTGAGCTAGAGATGATAAGACTGAAGTCGGCGTTGTTGGGGTTGAACTTGGACATGTAGCATCGCAATCATAGGTGGGCATGAGAGCTGCAAGATTGGGTGGAGAAGACCCAGAAATTACATGCCTTAGTTTGGACCCCCTAGTAGGACCTCGGCTGGATTGGCATGTGAGCCTGTAAGTGTACCTTGTTAGGGGTCTTTTATTGGGTAATGCATTCCAAGCAGGGGTGGAGTGGGGGGTTTTCTGACAGGAGATCTGGGGAACCTATCGGCATTTCATCATCATCGTTATCATTCCGCTTTTTGATCACCTATTACCATTTATTGTAGAGCTAAAAGTATACGCTGATATACAAGGGCTAATAATACCAACTCATTTATAAAGCATCAAAGAGCCCGGTTTGTTCAATTTCCGCAAACGTTGTTGTGTAAGCCTCATCCTGCAGATACTACCTAGCTACCTTTACTTGACACATGAAGATATGTAGCCATGCAGTCTGTCAACAACGAATTGCTGTCAGAGGACATGTAGAAGCACAACAATAAAAGCATTCGGGGATGTAATTCTGATGATGAGATGGTCGATTTAAAAAGTAGCATGTACAAATAAAGTGTCAAATGTCCAGCTGAATATTCCAACTCCACGTTCGGCGGAGAATAGACGAGTCAGACATCAACGAAGTCAGTCAGGGGTGTACAGAAGTGAGCAGCCGATTGAATATATGGCTGTGAGCATAGACTGCTCTCGCGAACTCAATACCGTAGTTCTGCTGCGAGACAGGCAATACCCTTCCTCGAAGCTCCAACACAAGGTGGTCCATACATCTGTTGAGATTTATTTACCTCTAAGTGCACATATGCTACCTACCCCTGCTAATGCCGACTAGAACTGAAGATCACCTTTCTTGAGCAGCAGAAGCCCCAATAGATAATTCACGAAGCTAGAATAGCTAGGGACATAGGTATGTGCCATATGTAGACTATATCATCCATAAACACTGGAATCTGCATCTTGTCGTGTCCAAGATACAGAAACCCGTTAATGAAGGAGAAAGGAAAAGAACTTGTGAGCTAGGAGCCACAGGCACCCTTCTCCCGTACATTCACCGCAAAAGGAGGATCCATGAAGTTTTTAAGGGTCTAAATACCTACGTCATCGGCTGACAAAACCGAGTTCTCAGCCCTTGCCCCTGGCTACGGCTGTAGTAGTGAGACCTCATCTAAGTAGGTAGTTTTCTTCTTGTTAATATCACGGGTAAACAATAGCACTTCAAAGGAATGTACTGTCAATCAGAAGCATTAAACAATAAACCACTTTTGGTAGGATTGAATCTACTGACCGGTGTTCCCACCATGTCGCCAGCCATGCTGTAACCTGAATAGACTTCTCAGCACCCTAAGCCTCTGTTCCTCAACACCAAGTTAAGGCGTCGACGATCTAGCACGGCAATACGGCCCAGCGCTAATAGGTATGGACTATATCACCAACCGATACGCAGCGTATTTGCTGCCCATTACACCGCCGGCCAGCATGCGGAGTGGCCCTCGGCTCTCGAATTCGTAATCTCACTCGTGAATTCCAATTGACCAAAACTCTAATGAGAAACACCAAAGCACGGCAATGAAAGGGGTATATGTAGACGTCGCTTCACATCCACACCAACCACAGCCCTGTCTTCCATCATCTAACGAACTCTTCGATACCTAGGTACTTTTCCTGTATCCTTTTATCCCTACGGAATCATGCCAATCATGCCAACCATGACACACTTTAAAAACTTTTCCTCCCTCTGCCAATGCCGGATATTTTTTTGAAAGGGTCATTTTGAGGAACGGTTGTCGTAAATAACCGAAGTAGGCCGTTGCTCATCCACCCGAGTCAAGTATGTCCATGTAGAAGCAGGAATACACCAACAAACACCGAACGCGATGCCGACTGAAAACCAAAACAAAATGTTAATGCCCAATAGCCATCATGTAATGCATTGTAAGAAATCTTTGCCAAGAGCGCCCCAAGCACGCGCTCCACCGTATCGCCATGAAACCCATCAGACCGTACTCCACGGCCACTAGACCATTGAGTCTGGGATGTCGTACGACGGTGGAGCCGGCTGCTGTGTCGGCTGCTGCGTGACTGTGAACTGAGGAATCCATCGTCGTACGATTCGTGGTGTCTCGTCGCAGGTAACCTCCTCTTTCCAATTTAGAACGTCCCACGGCTCAGCGATAGTATATTGGTATGGTGAAGATAGACGGGCCTGGATTTCGCGGGCGTTAGGAACAGCTTCAGAGCGGACAGCTTCGATGGCACGAAGACGCCTTGCTTCTCGCTCAGCTACAACATCAGCCACTGCGTGATACCGATCCTGAGCTGAGTTCCAACCCGAAACACCATGGCTGCCCGATGTCAAGACCTGACACAAGTCATCATATGGTAGGTTGAGCAAAATACGGGACAGAATGGACGAGCACTCTGCAGGCTCACGATACGATGACGTTCCATCGTCCGGATACGCAGCAGGAAGATCGCCGAATTTGATGCTCGAAAGACGAACCTGTTTAGCAGTTTGGCGTGAGATTGTGCCCCTAGCAATGGCGGGCACCACCTTATCAATGCTGCGTGCTCGTGGCGGAGCAATATTGACATTAGCGCCCACCGGAATTCTCGCTATCTTTGGACTATCCGAGACCGAGGTATCTAGTTCGAAGTTGGGAGGAAACTCATTGATTAGAAAGTTCAAGATCGCAGACAAGAGAATCTTAGTCTCTGGTCCGTAGCCGAATTCCAACAACGTAGAAAGCGAGGCTGCTTCTGGTTCGGTAGTGTTATCGAAATGTCGTTGAATAGTATTTTCTAGCACAAAGCCTAGGCCCATCTCCACGGTCTCCCATGTGAGGGTGTTGGCAGCAATTTCCAAGCCCCGTATCAATACGTCCTGCATGGCAAGAATGTGGCCGGCAGCTGCATAACCTAGGCAGAAAGCGAATCGGTCGACCTTGTTCCCGGCAAAATCCACCCCATTGCCTGTGTTACCCAGCATAGGGGGGAGTTGGAAAAGGGGATGCTGATACAGACGCTGAACGGCTGTCCACCAAGAATCAGACCGCAAATACGAGTCATCAATTTCCATGGTGATGGTGTGGGAGCCGCGGTCTTTCGCGCGAGCAGTTAGAATATGCTGTTTCAGGGCAGAGCTGCGAGCTAGGATAAGCTTATGTCCAGTGATCTTGACGGGATGATGGCGACCCTTCGCAGATATAAGCTCCAGGACACAATCAGCGAGTTCCCCGTTATCGAACAGACTTCTGATGTAGCGAACACCATCCATCACATCATCCTCTGGTGCGCTAAATTGTCTTGTCATTGGCTGTGGAGGTAAAAATGGCGGAAACGGCACAGGTGGGTGCGGATGAGCAGCATGATGCTCGTGGCGCGCATGAGGAGCGAATGAACCATTTGGAAGATATGGAAGAGTCGTATTCTCGATTCCATTAGGTTCGCCAGACGTGTGAGAACCATGAAAGCTATGAGGCGTTGGTGGGCCGTAGCGGCCGGCACCTGGCGCATATCCGTCAATGTGAACAGGCGGGGTATGAGCAGGTACTGTTCCATAAGCATCCATGGTTGACATGGGCATCATATCTCCTCTAAAGTGAGTATTGATAGGTGCCGGGAAATTATTGCTGTTCGAATGACTGTGGTGATGGCCGTTGGGGCGAGGATGACCGCGACTCTCACCATTAATAGGAGGATGCGGAGGCGGCAGAAAGCCGGGAAGAGGTACAGGAGACGGGGTATGAGAGTCAAAACCACCGAACATGATACCACCTCCGTTACTAAGTTGGTGCCTATGCTGATGGGGATGCATGTGAGGAGGGGGTGGAGCATGGAAAATAGCAGGATGGTGATGTTGATCAGTCATATGTTGGTGTGGCATCGGGTGTGACGGGGCGGGAAACGAGGGCGCAAACTCTAGCATAGTAGTTGAAGTTGTTGAATGGGGCTGGGAAGTATACGACGGACCGCCATTTACGCCTGTCAAATGTAAGCAAAAGAGCGCCTCCTTTAAAACTTCGCGAAGATGAATTCAAGATGGGACTCACCTCGAACCGCTTCAGCTTCATGGTTAACACCAAGAGGAAGCTCTGTGTTGGTACGATCGACGCCGTTTACCTGCAGTGGGGATAATTGAGGTTGCTGTTCAGATTGCTGCTCAGATTGCTGCTGGGAATTCTGTTCAGGTCCTGAGAGAGACGCGCCAACAAGCGCTGGCTTCTCCACATTCTGACTTTTGACTTCGTTTTCAGAATCCTTGGTCGAGTGGAGTGGGTCGCGGGGGATGAGCGCAGCCTCGAGAGACGAAGCTGGAAAGCCGTTGGAAGATGGAGCGGCGGTCGGTGCATGGGTGGGCGAAGACTTGACGCCGTTATTTCTGAAGCTCTCGGACTGTTTGCTCATCAAAGCTAGAGGAATAGCAGGCACTACATGTTGTCGGTTGACCGAAGCGACGGCAGTGGGCGGGGGCGCAGAATACTGCTTCTTTGTATGACCGGAAGAGGGCCGCGCAGGCTTCGACTGGGACTTGGAAGATGGCGCCATGATTGCAACGTCTACCTTGTCGTTGAAGGCTTGAATGGCACGACGATCGGAGTGGGGCTGATGCTGGTAGCTTGCTGCGCAAGTTCGGCTCTGCGAGGTTAGGTCACCAAGGAGGGCGCAGACCAAGAGAAGACAGCTGGTCACGAAATCAAAAAAGAGGGCGAGCTGTATGTTGTTGAGTCCGATTCAGGATCCGGCGCGCGGCAAAGATGACGAAGGCACAGAAGACAAAGTTGGGCCCTTGACTATGCCGGAGCCGGTGGCGGTAACGGCGACAACACGGCCGCAACTGAAACCTGTAACCGTACCGTAAACCGTGTACCAAGACCTGAAGCTGGCGACTCAACCCGGGCTCGATGGTGTCATGAGCGACGGGCACACCATACCCAGCCAATGGGGTGCACAGACAACGCTACCTCGCGGCCGATGGACGAGGCTGATGGAGTTATAAATCAATATTTGTAGGAGTATCAGGCAGGAGAAAAGATAGAGAGGGTCGGCTGTGCTCGCTGTGCGTTGGCGTTGGAAGAACAATCAGATAGCTAAAAACAGGCTGTTTGTCTGCTTGGTGATGACATGCAAAGAGGATCAAGCATAGAAGGAGTGGGAGTGGGCGGAGTGGGAGTAGAAGTGGTACTGGTAGTAGTGGTATGTAGGTCGGAAATAAGAGACGGCTGACACGGTATGGCGACCGATGCATGTATGGATGACTGAACTGGCTGGCTGGCTGGCTAGCTGACCGTAGCAGCACCGAGAATATAGAGCGTCACACCGCTGTTGGCTGTCCAGCCGTGGTGGTGATGGCGGACTGGGGGAGAGAGAGAAAGGTAGATGGACGGAGACGGAGATGGGGATGTTTTGAATGAATGGACGACGGATGGGTGGATGGGATGCTCAAATTGATCGACCAGCGACTGGTCGAGTAGCACACTAGAAGGGCTAGTGGGGGGAATTGGGATTGGGGACTGGGGACCGGGGTCAGGACTTCACGTCTAGTATTGGTACATCAGCAGCGTCGTTTGGTAGCTAGATACCTATTCGATACTTGTGAGGCACCTTACTGTAGGTTTAGGTATGCCGAAGCTACATAGGTACATGTAGGTGGTGGTATATGTACAGGAGGCAGGGTCTACTACCTGTACTGGATAGACAGAACTACGTTGAATGCAGCAGATGCACATGCACACGCGCTCCAGGCCAGGGAGGTAGTAGGTATCTATCGAACTACCTACCTTGGGGACTAAAGAGAGGCAGAGTAGGTAGGTTCAAGCCTCTAGGGTCTTGGTCTGGCAGGCACTCTACCTGTTGCATGCGGCGGTTGCGGTTAGGTGGGGGAAAGGTAGCAAGTCTGAGAGAGAAGTCCGAAAATAGATAGGGAGATACTTAAGCTAGTATCTCCCTATAAGTACAGGCACGGTAGGCAGGTCTTTCGCAGGCAGGTGCCTGGTAGGGAGCGGAGACGCAGTACCTACATAGCTAAAATGGGAGACAATTTAGAAAAAAAAAAAAAAAAATTATTGCACTGTAGCTTCTCTGGTTGAGGTCAATTGAAGGCTCCACTTTCTCATGCCGCTTGATTCAGCCGAAAGCAGCAAACAAGCACAAGCAGCACAGCTGCCTGTTAGATAGAACTCTGGCATGCCTGTTGCAACTTTGCAATTTGCTGTTTCTCCTTCGTCTTATCATTATCTGATCTCAGATGTGATTGTGTCTGCGGCTGCTTACATTCTTCTATTGGGGAGAATAGTGAGAGCGGCAGGGGAAAGGGGAAATGGGAAATGGGAAATGGGGCGGAAACGGGTGACCTCATCGGGCACGGCAATTTGGCCTTAGTCATGCAAAACAGAATCGCGGGTTGAACAGCTGGCTAGCGGAGCCGGCTGTGGCTGTAGCTTGACCTTGTATGTAGGTTGGCTTTACCATCTTAAATCGTAATGGGGTTTCACCCGAGCAGTGCCGCTTTTAGTCTAAGTCCGACCTGAGCTAGGTACTAGGCCCGCATGTAATTCCAGATGCCTGCGATAGTATCTCAGCTGGCACTACTAGTAAACAGTAGCGTTATTGTCTTTTCTTAACCACGACACAATTGCTGTCTGCTACTGTAACGGCCGTAGGTGTGGAAACAAGCAAATTGGACCTTAATAATACGATGCCTTTTTTTTTTTTTTTTTTTTTTTTAAAGCTCGGATTTCTGATGGTTGTGAAAACTATGAGTCTTATTTTTTTCTATATACTAAGCATGTAGGTTATACTAGGTACTGCATGTCACAACAAGCCACAGTTAATAACCCCGCCATCCATAAAAACACCACAACTTCAACTCGTCTATAATAGGTAGATCTACCTATCTATTCACCTAGTATTGTGTGCGCATGTTGAGGATATTAACACCTGCCCGGTCTTCGAACCTCTTCAATTGGTTAGTATAAAGGAACATCCCGGTAGCTGATCGCTAATCATGTCCCTATTACTCATTCACTCGCTTGCGTCACCGCCCAAGAGCTACTGTCTCATTCCAGGACTCATATCCCCTCATTGTCTCACTACTTTCGTCTAAATAGCTTCCGTCTACCGCCCGCAAGCATCCAAGCGCGTTTCGGTGAAACAGCGACCACCTATTTCTCAGATTTCAAACACTCGCACAGTATTCTAGGTAACCTTTTGTCTTGGTCTTTAGGTGTCTCAGGCTATGGACTTTTCGCATGGCTCAAAAAAGTTCCGTACTTTGGGGTTGTTCTGGCCATGGGCTCCTGACAGACAGCGGAAAGCGTCACCCCCCTCATCTTCGGTGCCTATGGCAGTGTACTAATTGTAAACTTGTACGCCCATCCACTGACACCGTGTTCGCGGATTATATTATATTCGGACCAGGTCAGGTAAGACTAGGGGGGGGAATGCATATTTTTCGTTGCAGACATGCTTTGTCTCTATTCACTACCAGTACGCTTTTACATAGTGTCATGTATCCAACCTGTCGCGGCCCTAGGTATTCATAGGCACAGACGCGCCATAGCGTTCACCAGCCGGCGTGAAATCGGCCAAGACAGCATCGATCTGCGCCAACTCCTCGTCTGTGAGATCAACCACCTTGCTGTTCTCATTCACCCTCCCTACCGTGGTGGAACCGGGAATAGGTACAATCACGGGCATCCCCGGCCGTCTGGATACTGCCCTCGTCCAGTTGATAGCTAGCTGAGCGGGAGTGCAGTTCTTAGCCTTGGCTATCTCCTCAACTCGTTTCACAAGCCGAAGGTTTGTCTCAAAGTTGGCAGGCTGGAAGCGTGGGAGTTCGAACGAGTGGAAAACAGCGTCTTTAATGTCTTCGGGCGACTTGAGCTTGCCTGTTAACACCCCTCTGCCGATTGGCGAGTACGCGACAATGGGGATATTGTATTGAGCGCAGGCAGCCGCAACACCATTTTCGAAGATGTCAGTGGAAAAGCTGTTGTGTGAGCAATGTTAGCTACGGTCAACGAGCTAGCTATCCCTGGCTTTGTCTAGTGACGTACAGAGAAAGTTCGACTTCCACAGCCGCTACATTGATATATTTCACCGCCTCATGGATCGTTTCTGCTCGCACTTCGGAGAGCGATATGCCACCGAGCTTACCTGTGTTGATGTATTCTTCCTGTATCAACTTGAAGGTCTCTTCCAGCGGCACGTTTGGGTCACGCCGTCCGAATTCGAACAAGTCAAGCTTCTTCCTGCCCTTGAGCTGCGCAATGCAGGTATCCAGACTTCGACGCGTGTTTTCAGGCGATGCGTCTATTCTAAACGTTGCAGGGTTTACGCCGCCTTTGATGGAGAGCACAACCTTGTCTGCATCCTCCGGATACTTCTCAAAGTATCTCTCTAGGAGTACTGTCATGCGTAGAATTAGCGACTATTATACATCAAGGAGCAACTTGGAAAGTGTCAATTACTCACCTAAGCTGTTATAATCAGGCGGCCCGTAGAACTCGCCGCCATTCCAGAAATTACCTGCATCACCTTGGTAAGTATCTATCGAAGGTCACAGATGTTTAAAAGAAGTTGTACAGAGCAGATAGACACAGCGATAAGAGAGGTATGCATACTTCCGTTTGCGAATGCAGCGCGCATCGTCTCGAAAGCCTGCTCTTGGGAGCAAGGCTCAGCGCGCCAGGTGAATCCCATAAGACCGAAGCCAATGGCCCCGACTTCTCTGCCGTGGATGGTAGGCATTTTCGCTCGTTATCAAAGAGGGGTAAAGTTGAATTGAGGTGGCAAGTCTGTACGTGGTTCTGCATCTTATTGCTTTTTATACACCAATGGCTGCAGCCATCTTTCAAGTTAACAGCCTAGAACAACGCCCAATCTTGACGTTACTAGCTAGCATCTGCATCCCGATCGGCCGGAGAAGCCGTTAGTTATCTCCTGCTGCCGTCGGCTAACGGCAGCTAACTGAAACTGTCACCTCTAGGCTAGTTCAACGAATTTTGGGCTTCCTCTATTGTTTCGCTTTGAGGTTATGACGTATGGTATCTCCGTGCCGGGGTTAAGGGGTTAAGGGGTTAAGCCTCTAGTTGTTAGAACTAACCCCACAGCCATGAGCCGCGGAGCCCGGTGTCGACGACGCGAGTTGAACGCCTGGTACCTGACCAATTCATATAGGCTAACAGTAAATTTAGTACATGTGGATGGAGGTATTAAATCCTTCAATTATCAAAGCGCGCGTGTACTAGCTGATAAATCAGCCTGATGGCTATTATTTTTTATCATCGGAGTTAGCATATCGCATAGTCATGAAGATCCGAACATATCTTTCTCGAGTCGTTGTGTTCGGCCGAAGGAGCTGCAGTCATCTTTATATTATCCATACTCTGTTGATAGACTCCTCCAACGTTTATTCATCTATAATTCGGTGGTAAGGTTGTGGATCTCGTTTTCTACCCAAAAGTTAAGTTTATCTCAATTATTACAGCACAATGTTGTCTTTCCTACACACGAAACATGTCGAGATATCCACATATGATAATGAGTTATACTGCAGGATCGGCTGCGAAAGGAGTGAAAATACATATTTGTTAATCAGAGGTGCAATCAGTGTTAATTTCTTAAATATTTAAGAATCGATCAGAACAACCACGGCTGCGGTCCCATCTATGAAAATGTGTTACGCAAAATGATGCATTTACATCTTCGTAATAATATGTTGGTGATCTCTAACATGTATATCTAGTGGTATCTAGCTTAATCTTGGTCAGATTCTTCTAAAACCTCAACCCTGCTTCGTTCCAATACACTATTCAGCTATGAGACCAATATGAACTTACAGAGTGACTAACACGGTTCAATACCAGGCAGCGTTCTACATAGTACTGCTCTAATTATCGCCCCCGTCCCATATGGTAGCCTATTCGTTTATAATCATCACTCATGTGCTTGAAATAATGCTTCACACTAGATAAGACTTGGCAATGTATAGAGATTTCCCGAGACAAACATCTGGGATGAATTAAATCTAGGAGGCTGAGATTTTGATGACCGTATCTACAAAGTGCAGTATGGTAGACATCTATATACAGTAGGTATCAATGCCGCGGTTCGCGATTGTGATAGGGGATTGCAAGACAGATTCTAGTATCTAATAACGCATTATAAGAAGTTGATGCCAACACCAACTTGCAGTCCCTTTCTACTCTCTTCACCCTGACGCATCACAAGAGGCAAGCTGAAATTGAGTTCGAATCGTGCGACAGGATGTGCATAGACTAGGCCTACACCTGCAGCAATACTGGGCAGGCCGTTACCAACCTCCTTCGTGGCGGATATCATCCCATTTAAAACTGAACCGGCAGTTAAACGTTGGCCAGATGCTGTATCATTTCTCTTTGCCTTGGTTTTCATTGCGACCGATCTACCGCCGTTAGCAAATAACTGGATTCGAAAGGGAGAGTCAGGACCAGCTCTAGGGAACGGGAAAAGCATGTTCACGCTACCGGCAGCGAAGACATCACCACCAAGCGCGTCAGTGCCATCTCTTGGGCCTAATCCGCCTAGAGAGAAGCCGCGGGCATCTGTGGGGCCGCCAAGGCTAAAGCGGTCGTTTAATCGGCTAGGCGATGCCCCGCTCAAGCCGAAAGACAGGGGTAGAGGGTAGAGCAATCCAGCCCGGAGCCCACACCCAATAGAAACACCAGAGGGTCTTTTTGATCCCGGTATGGAGAGTGGCAGAGCGCCGGCCAATTCCACTTCACTCTTCGAAAAGCCCACATCCCCACCTAACAAACCCCACCCAGCAAGTTCAGTGGTGGTTTTAACCGTGTAGCCGCTTTGCGGGAGCATCGGGTTGTCTCTTCGCTCTCGTTGGAACAGGTATGTTATAGCACTCTTGACTGAGTCACCGGCATCGCTGCGTACGGTGGGACTCGCCGTAGCAGCCAGGCCAGTCAACTGCCTCCACGTGCCGGAGTAGCCCACTTGGAATCGATCACCGTTTTCCTTCGCCCAGTTCAGCCTGAGACCGCCTCCCTTCAGGAGCTCTTCGTGGCTTGCCCAGGGCTTGTGAGTGCTGCTAGCCAGTCCATCCAAGCTCAGCTTTACGTTGGGGTTGTTATTTATTGGCGTAGAGAATTCGGCACTGTATGCTGAGCGGGTCCTTGTGCCCGCCGAAGCATTCACAGATAAGAATTCAGCACCGCCAAAAACGTTTCGCACGAGCATTGTCCCATAGGCTGAACCTTCGGTATTGCCCAGGTCCGTCCCCGTCTTCAACATAAATCGAGACTTCTCCCGTACTCGGAGTGAGACGTCCAGATCAGTCGGGGAGGTAGAGGGATCGAGATGCGAGGGCTGAGAAAGGTGTACGACAATATCGGGATGGAATATGTCTCAAGAGAGCCAAGGTTAGCACGTATTTGTCGTAGTGAAGTAGCAGCTAATCATCCCCATACCGAATTTTTGTAGCTTAGACACAGCGCTCCCGACCTCGTTCAGGAGATCGCTCAAGGTGTAGGTGGCATTGCGGCTATCCTCTACTAGCGGCTGGAAAAGAGGGTGGAGGAAGTTCTTGCGGGTGTTTTTGGCGCCGTGAATCTGAATGGAGGAGAGGGTAACGGGTAGAGTTTGGTTGTGCGAGAGCTGAGAGAGTCAGCAAATGCAGGTCGACAGAGCCACGGTCGAGACGTGCTGACCAGTTGAGCCATCCGCTGTTCGGATTCGTTCTCGTGAGGATGTGTCCGTTCTGGCGCTGCTCGCTGTTCTACCGAGGCGGCCTCTTTCTTAAACAAGCTCTCGAAGACCTACAGATGGGTAGAGTCAGCAATTGGTGTACCAGCAGACGCAAGGTCGGGTATATCTTGCATCGTTGTCTCCGGAAGAGGGAGCCTGAGCCATAACAGCTGGTGGAGGAACCCTGTGTCCCAAGGCGAATGAATCGTTGTGTATTGAGGGTGCTCAGATAGAGAGAAATAGAAGCCAAAAAGCTCTACAGTAAATAGGATCGACATGTTATGCGGCCGAGGGACACTCCCATACCGACGAATGCCACCGGACCCACTAAAAGCCACCTGGCAGAGCTTAGGCTAGATCCAGTAAGTGCATCCAGGGGGCTTGTGGCTAAGGTACAGTATGACGCTCTGTGGCTAGTGGCCGCGCTAACCTAGCCTGGCCCGGCAAGGTAGGTACCCCACAGCTCAGCCCTGTTTGTGTGCAAGTGAAAGTGGGAATCTACCCAAGGTTAAGTCGCCAAGTGCCTTCTTTATCGCTGACCCACTCAGACATGGGCATGATTCATGGTTGACAAGGGACATACTCTAAGCATCCAACTTACTACCATTACCATTCAAACCACACTCAAACCTGACTACCAGTACAGCACAAAGACGCTCCCCTCCTCTCACCACACATTAGGCCATCACCAGCCGCTGCAGTCGACGCCTTGTCCGTCACCGGTCAATACGTAGCCATCTCTACACTCCTGCAATACTCCAGCACGGTCGCTGCTCTCCCTACTAAGGGACAGGTATCGTTTCTTACTGTTGCAACGTAAACCCCTACCTAGGCAGCCTTGAACTTGGTCTGAGGGAAGTCGGCCCAATGGCGAGCAAGCAAGCAAGCAAGCGTGTATGTTCTCATCGAAACTGCAAACCTAGATCTATTAACTAAAACCATATTGCCCAGTTGTCGCGCGAATACAAGTCAATCTCAGAAAACCCACCTCCGTACATATCAGCACACCCCTCAGAGGCCAACATCCTCGAGTATGTGCACATGCAACCCCCCTCCAAAGTTTGAGACAGCCCTAACAGAGCCCAGATGGCACTACATAATCACAGGACCTGAAGACACACCTTACCACGGCGGGCAATACTGGGGCACGTTGATCTTTCCGTCCAACTACCCATTTGCGCCGCCCGCCATCCGCATGCACACGCCGTCCGGCCGCTTCCAGCCTTCTACGAGACTCTGCCTTTCCATCTCCGACTTCCACCCCAAGTCCTTCAACCCGGCATGGGAGGTGTCGACCATCTTGATCGGCCTGCTATCGTTCATGACATCAGAAGAGATGACGACGGGCTCGGTGTCGGCAACACCACGTGAGCGCAAGATGTTTGCCGAGCGATCACGATGGTGGAACTCAACTGGTGGCGGCTCGCACGCCAAGAATCCGGCGCAGAAAGGCAACGTAAAGGCCGGCGATGGCGGTGCCAAGTTCCGATCAGAATGGTCCGAGGTAGACAAGGAGAACTGGAACTGGATGACAGAGAAGAATATCAACACAGTGACCGGAGAGCACATTCGTACCTCGTGCGGGCCTGCGCTGGGAGCTGCAGGCAGGGGAGGGCAAACACAGTCGGTGGTCGACACAGTAGTTCAGCAGAGAGATGCTGGTACGGGGTGGCTAAGTCGAAATCGGCTCCTAGTCGCAGGTGGGGTTATATTCGTCTACGTGCTGATTGCCCGGCTTCTAGGCGAGGCAGAAGATGCTTAGAGAGAAGCGGGAGAAGGACCAGGTCTGCGTGACAGTTGCGTACGAGGTTCTCATTTACCATAAATCGGGAGGGGTTCAATATCCTTAATCTGCAGCGGTTCCCGCCGACAACATTGATTCTTCAAGCAACGATAGGGGTCTTTCATCATCACGCCCTTGGGGCAAGGGCGTAGGACACGAGCCGATATATCCACATGCTGTTATATGATTTTCCTGTATGATATGTTCAAGAGATGGATGGGCTATCGGCATAGACAAAGCGAGTTGCTATCTTTAGAGTTACACGACATCAGCTTCCTGAGATTTCTTTTCGAGTCTACTTCTGCTTTCCTTCAGCATGGGGATAATGATGTGTCTATCTAGGCATTGGTCGGCTGATTATGTCCATGCCCCTTTTGTTTTCCTCTTCCCTTTAGTGTTGGGCAAGCAACGGTACTGACTAAAAAGGGATATATTGCCTGAACATATACATATATACAGAGTTAGTACCAAGTTGCCTTCTCCCTCATTTATTTGTGTCATCTTAAGCTTGTGTAGTGCGATGGGGATATTCATGTCTGCCACCTCTCGTAACTGCCCAGCTCCTCTTCGGTACCAACCACACACTTAGAGAGCTAACATAACGTGCTGTTCTTATTGAAGTACCTACTACTATGTCTTAGGGTAGTACCTAGGTAATATTGTGTCAGGTTTTGGGCAGGTGCGCTTGCTTTCAAACATGGAAACACATTCAGGTACAAAGGTACTACCTGGCTTGGGTACCCGTGCCTTCCTACACACATGTATGTGCTCGGCCATTTACATGTAGATTCCCTCCCCTACAGGAGGTAGCTGACCTCTCTAACCCACCTCAGACCTTTCTCTGTCTGCTGCAGCTCAAAGTCTGCCTAGGTACCTCAGCTCAGACTGCTTATATGGATGTTCCTCTACCAGCCCACCATCCTCTAACCCAACGTCAAGCCTGCCTTTCTCATCTCCGGCTTGCGGGCTACTCTTCAATAGATCCTGTTGGCTGGTGTTTTCTAGACAGATCTTCTCCATTCACGCTTACCTTGTCACGCTGGTCTTTCCGACAAGGCGCTTCCCGTCGTCGCAACTTCAACTCCCGAGCCCCGATCCAGTGTCTCTAAAGGTATGTACAGAACTGTCTCTCCTCTTGCCCAAGCGACGGTTTATGCATTGCAATCTACCTGAGTCTTCTTGGTATATCTACAACTGTTGATCAACTTCCCTTGAGCTCTGGTGTAAGCCCTGAGGTGTGCTCAGAGGTTAGCCTCTCACTGTCTTGCTTGATAGGCAAAACTAGACTGCACGTATCTCATCGAGTTATGCTTGTTTCCTGCCTTCTCCATCGCCCTAGTCAAACTCTCGTTCCCTTTCACTGTTCCATACTTATCCAAAAGGCCAGGAAGTGGCCCCAGTTTCTGACATTGCGCTTTCCATCAACCTACTACAGCCAAGTATTCAACACCTTTTTCTTTCTCATGATTTCAATATGGCACTACTATTGGACTTTTCCTGACTAATATACATACAGTTGTGCCTATCAGACTACGAAAACTGTACATCTTAACCATGGCGTCTACTGAGGAGCCGATGTCGCCGTTCGAGATTGTAGAGGCAACGACCATGCAGACTATTCCTCGTCCCTTAACCCCGATTCCGGAAGCCGACGCTAAGTCTGAGAGCCGTGTAACAAAATTTCACAGAGATGCCGATCTACACGTCGTCATCAAGTCGTCTGAGGGTGATCCTACCGCGTACATGGTCTGCGGCTCTGCTATCGCTTGTGCCTCTCTTGTTTGGCGCTCCATGCTATATTGTGACACTACATCTGCTCACAGCGCAGAGGATGAGATGAAACGAGACCAGCCCCAGACCATGAGTCTTGATGGTGACTCGGGAGCCCTTGGCCTCATTTTCCGCATTGTTCACTACGACTTCGGATATGTACCCAAAGAGCCATCCCTTGACCAGCTTTTTGAGCTTGGTAAAAGTGTCTGCCAATACAAATGTACTCATATCCTGTACCCTTGGGCAGATCAGTGGACCTCAAGCCTGTCCAACTTTGTTGCCGAGGACAACTGTTATGCCGAGTGTCATAAGGCTCTCTAGTATGCTCTCTCCTTCTCTACATTTTCATGTCTCCTCCTGACCAAGACGTAACACTTTACCGAAACTTCACGAATTATGGAAAGCGCTAACTTCAGATACCACACAGTGTTGCTTGGGCTTTTGGCGATCTGAAACTATTCCGAGACATGGTTGACGTCCTTATTGTGAGCACCAAAATCGATGCTAATGGCAAAATCGTGAACATTTGTGGGGAGCCTCTGAAGGACATGTTGATGCCTCAGGGTCTACTTGGTATACATATCCTGTCCTGGTTGTGATTTGTTGTGACAAGACTAATATCGCGCCATAGAGATAATAATCGAGACTCGTGCTTCTACGATTGCGCATATCCTCGACGCTATCTCAAAACCTATCCGCGACCTTTCGAGCGGTGTACAAGCCCAGCGCAGCACTTATTGCAAAGTCTGCAAAGATAGCGAAGCATGTGAGGTCATGATGCTGGGTTCGATGATTTCTGGCCTTGCGCAGGCAGGACTTTTTCCTATTCCGGAGCCAAAGGAGTTTACAGGAAGTATCGAGTGCCTGAAGAGTCAACTCGAAAAGATCAAGACAATCCCGTATGTCGGAAAAGAGTGGGCGCCACACATGTCTCACGATGGTTGCAACCTTGGCTTTAGCGAGTCTGTGGCGATGTGCCTAAAGTCGATGGTAGTACCATTGAATTCCAGTTTTAGTAAGTATCTTCACGCACATAGTAATATTTTCTATTACGTGTTGGAGGGCTTTTGATTGATATTAGATCCCGGCTGCTAACAAAATATATTTAGTGACTTGGATGTCCGATCAAGCTAAAATATGCGGCATCAAACCTACGAGAGAGCTAGAGGAGTGGCAACAGAAGTCGGAAGACGTTACACTCGAGCCTTCCCTGGAATCTGTTCATCTGAAAAATGGAGTTAAGGATGAGGAATGTGACCATGCTGGCTCCGAAAGTGCCCAGGAGGAGAAGCCTGAAGTTGAATGAGACCTAAAGCTTCAGAGCTTTGACGTCCGAGTCTATTCTGTCATGTCAGACGTCGATGAAATACAATTGGCAGGGCGGACGATTGATCATGAAGGAGAGAAAGTGCATGTGTTTGATTTAGAAGTAGGACGTGAAAGTCTTTAATGATTACAACTGACCATGTTCAGTGGCCACCAAAAGCATGGATGGACATGATGAGTAAGATCTGGAGAAAGTCCTGGAAGGGCGGTTGCTCTACTAAACAAATAAAGAAAAATACGGTGTACCAAGCTATTCTTCTATAAAGTGAATTAGAATTCTACGCTCGAGTCCTTTCGGTCTTGCTGACCCAGAGGCTCGTTGCGTAGTTTGCTCTGTAAGACATCTGGAATGGCTTGGCAAAAGAGTGATACGATAATCACTATCAGTAATAGAAGTATAGCTCAATTATTACTATATCACTCCTACCTGCTATCAAGGCATCTAATGACGCAAGTATCACAGTATCTCTATTGAGCTATTTTTGATGCTGGGAAGTAAGTGCAGACTTTAGCCTCGACCACCAGCTCATCAATATCGGCTTTTGGGGGTTTGAATGCATTAACGTGTTTGCCTCTTCTCATGTCGACATGTTCCCAAATATGCTTTAACTTGATAACTTGAGTCTTTTGCTGTTATTCTGTCTCCCCTTTCATCTTGATATTTGTTTCTCCTCCATGTCGGTTTTTCAAGCTAAGAAGAAAAGGGGTAAAGACAGGAATAGAATGGCCAGCCTATTAAAGTGCTCGTAACCAATACGACAACAAAATTTGATCTCATTCTGAGTTGTCTCGCAAGAAATCCTATACAAATGAACAATAATGAAGCGAGTGGACAGGTGTATAGTTCGTCATTACATCTTGACGATTGCACCCACATCCGGCTGGTTATCCCAGTCTCCGATCCTATGGAAAGGGGAAAGCTGAAAACGGCTGGTTTTTGTGAAAAAGTCGCCTCTTTCCCGCCTTCCAGGCCTCGACGAGCGCGATATACACGGTAACGGCGGCGGCGACAACGCCCCACTCCCAGCTGATGGCCGTGTGCTTGAAGACAATGCGGTTGACGACCGGGATGTATATGACGGGAAAGGTAATGACGAAGCCGGCGACGACGGCCCAGAACAGGAAACGATTGCGCAACACGGTTTGGACGATGGAGAACGGGCCGTTAAATTGCTCTGGGTACATGTTGAAGAGTGAGCGCGTGAAGTGCTTGACCTCCCAGGCTGTGACCAGCAACAGAAAACTGAGCGTCGCGAAGGTCGTCGCACGGGCGCGATACACGGCTTCACATATCTCTGTGAAGTTCTCGTTACAGCCCTCTGAGTGGCTTAGAGATACAACCCAGTGTTTTGGACCATACGATACAAAAGCTGAGGCGAAGATACATAACCCGCCCATGAAGATGCCGTATGCAAACTTGTCGATTATGATCTCTTTTGTGAATACGCCAATGCGTAGGTTGTGCGGTGGTCGAAGCATGATGTCTGGTTGTGCTTCCTCTAGCCCGAGACCGAGGGCTAGGAAAGATGACGTGATTAAGTTGGCCCAGAGAATCTCGATGGGAGAGAGCGGGAAGATGGATTGGCTATCTTCGTCTTTGAAGGCTAAGCCGATGAGGAGGAGCAAGACTTGGGAAATGTTCGAAATAAGGAGGTGAAGTATGAACTAGCATACGATTAATATACCCCGCTAATACACGCCTAGATGACGAGATGGAAAGGGGTAAACTTACTTTCTGGATGTTGTCAAACAGCCTTCGTCCTTCTTCAACAGCGGTGACGATGGATGCAAAATTGTCATCGGTAAGCACCATGTCTGCGGCCTCTTTGGCTACATCGCTGCCGTTAAGTCCCATGGCAATACCAACATCAGCCTTCTTGAGCGCGGGAGAATCGTTGACGCCGTCTCCGGTCATCACACAATATGCTCCTCGGCGGTGCATCGCTTCGACCATGCGCACTTTCGTGGACGGGCTGCAGCGTGCTAGAACGAGAGGGAGCCTGTCTAACGCGTCGATCTCTGAATCGCTGAGAGCATCAAACGCAGATGCAGGCATAGTTACGTTTGCGGCCGAGGCCGCGGTGAGGCCAGGACCTAGAATACCGACCTCGTGAGCGATAGCTGTTGCCGTTTTGATGTGGTCGCCTGTGAGCATATGGACTGATATGCCAGCGACCTTGCACTTCTGGACAGCACCTGCAGTCTCTAAGCGAGGGGGATCGTAGAGGCCGGCTAGCCCGAGTGGTGTCAAGCCCTTCTCCGCAGCTGCGCGATTGGTCTTGAGAGTATCGTCCTTTGGCACCGTCTTGTGGGCAATGCAGAGAACACGGAGGCCCTCCGAAGCGAGAGACTCGGCTTCGGCTGTGAACTGAGCCTTGACTTCATCAGACGCATCTAGGAGCGGCATGATTACCTCCAAGGCGCCTTTAGTGTAGACATCGACGTCTCCGGAGGACGTAGAGTAAACGACAGTCATACGCTTACAAGAGGAATCAAAGGGATATTCTGTGATGAGAAAAGAATCATTCGATTGCGAAATAGTCGCTTTAGTGATATCAAATCTCATGGCAAATACTTGAAGAGCAATCTCTGTAGGCTCTCCTATAGCTGTCCAATCTGACACGACGGTGGTGGATGTGGTGGAAGTTTCGGCTGTGTCATCACCCGAAACTGCCTTGCTATCGGACACAGTCGCATTATTGCAAAGAGCTATGCACTCTAAGAATCTCTTAGTACTCAAAGGCAACTTAGGTACCGAAGAATGAAGAGCGGAGGACAGGGATTTGTCATCTTTCCAGACGACATTCCCACTCGAAGGGTCAAAAGGGTGAGTGCAAGCTTCAACTGAAGCGATAGAGCCGTCTCGAAGCCAGATTTTTCTAGTTATCATTTTACCCTGTGTTAGAGTTCCAGTCTTATCAGAGCAGATGTTCGTTACCCCACCGACCGCCTCGAGAACAGAGAGCTTCCGCACGATCACGTTGCCTTTAGCCATCGCCTTCGTCCCTACGGCCATGCTGATGGTAAGCACGGCGATCAAGGATTCAGGGATGACGGCAACGCCGACGCAAATACCATAAATGAGTACCTCACCATCGACATCGAAGCGATTTGCTGCAAAGACGATGATTGCGAGGAGAATGGCTAGGGCGAAGAGAAGCAAAGCGAACTTGCTAAGCTTTACTTGTAAGGGGGTGCCATCAAGGCCTAGGACGCTTCGAGAGCCCATCTTCACGCGCTGCAAATACGAAGCGAACCAGGACACATCTTCGCTCTTTGGTTTAGAGTTTGTTCGGAGCATCTCGGCAATCCGGCCAACTTCTGTGTTCATACCAGTAGCTGTCACGATTCCCATGCCACGACCTCGTGTGATGGTGCTTGCGGAGTACACCATGTTCACGCGATCGCCAATGGGAATGTCTACATCGTTTAGGACGATATCCGATTCCTTGCTTATGGGTACAGATTCGCCTGTGAGGAGTGACTCGTCGGTTGACAAGTTAAGTCCAGAAACCAAGCGAAGATCCGCGGGGACAATGTCGCCCACGTTCAGCATAACTAGGTCACCTTGGACCAGATGCTCAGCCTTGATCGTCATGGCCACCTGAGACCTGACAACCTTGCAGCTGGGAGCGGAAAGCGCCTGAAGACCTTCAATGGTCTTCTCAGCACGGTAATCCTGGACGAGCCTGCGGTCAGTCAGCCACCGTGTTACAATTGTGCGGTTGTCATATAAGAGGGACTAACCCAACTACAATATTGAGCACAATGACGGCAGTGATAACACCGCCCTCGGTATAATCATGGATGGCGAAAGACAAAGCCATGACCAGGATAAGAACAACAGTCAAACTGTTGGAAACCTGCCTCAGGAGAATCTTCCACAGGGAAAGCCCTTTAGCTGCCTTAACCCTGTTCGGGCCATACTCCTCCAGGCGACGAGCAGCCTCGGTGTGAGAGAGGCCATTGCTCGCATCGGTCTCGAGGAGGTGCTCTAGCTGATCAATGGGCAAGGTGTGAGGCGCACGAAGACCACAGACGTCATCGGGTCTTTGTTTGGCTGCTGGGGATGTGGCATCGGAAGGGGGTGTTAGGCCACATATAGGAGGCTCAGTCGACTCCTCGACGATAATTTGATCTTCTGTCCCCATTCAAGTACGTGCAAGCCAGGCAGTAGATATGCCGACGAAAAGATGAAGAAAAAGAAGGAAAAGGAAAGTAAGGGGAGGGAGAAAGGGGGAAGCCGGAGAACAAGGGGCATAGTGGGAGGCTCAAGATATACTGTCCCGCACATATCCTCCATGACCGTCCGGCCGGCCGTGGCTCCTGTCCTCTCGGGATGTATCGTCCCACGACAACATGCATAGAGACTGCATGCATGCATCCATATCCATGTCCCCCGGATCCAGGAGCGGACGAATCGACTGGCGCAACCCCGCGCAGAACCCACGAGGTGATGCGCCGGCATCCTATCATCTGGCTGTCATGTGGACGTGTGCCAATATTTGCGCCAAGGTACCCAATGCGAGGGCTGTGATTCCACTCGCTCTCTTATACTGGATTAGGCAACGGGTGTGGTTTGCTCGGCATGGTATACCGGGGATACAAGCGAAGATGAAGAATGATGACGACTACGATGCTTGGGAATAAGCTTAGTCTAGCTGGGCACACTGTGAGTGGTCGAAGACAGTACCTATTTTAGAGATATCGTGCGACACAGAGCAAACAATACCAATTTCTTTGTTTTTGTCTTTTTTGTCGATACTAAAGAACATACATACCTCCTTAGCAAGATGTGGTGTAATGGGAGGAAACAATCGTATGCTACTTGATCCCATTACCCCGGGACGATGTATCGTCTTTCAATCCGCCTCTTCTAGGCAGCTGTATAGGTTGAGTAAAGGCACTAAAACAGAGAACACTTTGTACTATCTCTCTGGGCATTGGGCTGGGCATTCTTAGCAAGCTACACAAAATATAGTGTCTCTTCCCCAATAGGGACACGTAGGTTGCCCTATTCAGCTCTTCTTTGTTACCCAAGGTATCAGTCAACCCCCACACCTATGCCCAACTGCAGTTGGCTGATTACTGTTTGTAGATGCCTACATACATTCAGTACCACAGCGCGTAGCCCGGCAAGCCATCGGAGCTGCTTACTCCACTGAAGTCCGATTGCTCGGCGCCGAGAACGGATTGCTGACCGACTTGCTCTGCCAGGCACTGCGCAATCCTCCATGAGTTCATAAACACCCTATGCTCGCGTCTCAATGAATTACTATAATCCAAACTTCACCTTCTTCTATCGTGTGGCGATAAGCCCAATGAGCTGGTATCCAGGACGTATCGCCGTGTTATACGGAAGGGCGAGAACTGACAATGCGAAAGAGAAGCGGAAACTGTTCGGCTATTCTGGCCCAAAGAAGTAACAACAGGCGACACATCGTAGACACGTCGTCTCCTGAAACTGCAGCTGACCGTCTTTTCTGCAATGTGAATACGGGAGGTATTCGCCGGCGTGGAAAGTAGGGACCTCAGCTATAGAACAAACAGTCTTCAATAATCAGCTGTTGTTCGTTTCCGCCGAGCTTTATGCAGATAGACTATCACCTACACTTTCTTGAAAAAAATCACCATTTGTAGGGTTAGAAGTCGACGGGGACTCGAATCAATCCCGTAATCTGCCATGATTGAGAAAATTCGATATAGCATCTCAGTTTGCTTGCTTTCTATCTATCATACTAATCCCATTCATCGCATGCCTTCCTAAGCTTGACTGACTACCAGATAGCTAGATAGTATAGCCTTGTCACACATTCTACTTACTCAAGTCGGCAGCAAACACATATTGAGCGCGAGTACAGCAGGTCTTGAGAATCTGGGAAGAAAATGTGGTGTTCCTACAGCTCGACTATGATACAAGTATATACAGAATGAATACAGGATTATGACGTGAGATTATATAGAACCTACTCTGACCAGCCAGTATATCTTACTAGCGAATATGAACAAGTTGCTACGCCTTGCAAGAGTGGACTGATGTATGCAGGTCGCAGTCTCCGATTCGGAACAGTACCTTGCGTGGGGGTGTCTTGTGCATTTCAGAAAGGTTTCGAAGAGAATGGAAATCACGAGTTTAAGCCGTGTCCGCTAGCCTCTTCAAGCTGCCAACCTAATACAGGACTAATGTTACGGAAGTTACATCAATGACGGCTCGGTTTCAGCAATGTTGAATGAAAGACATGTTTTCAAGTGCATTGAGCAAGATCTTTCACGTCTACATTGTATCTACCAGATACTTTGAGAATGCTTGCTAGGATTACTAATAAGTCAACTACTTTGCAAAAGCATTTCGTAACTGCTTCATTATGAGTACCATCTGTTCCAACCGCTCATGAAAGTTCGAATAATCTTGTATAATAGTTGGATGAAAGAAGTATTGAAGCTCATGATTACTCTTCGTAATTGGTCTGTTTACACAAATAAAACTGGCCAGGGTTCTTGCAACTCGCAATTGAATGCTAGTGTTAATCTAACAGAGTGCTACTAAATAAGTGCTTAGAGCAGATCTTCGAACCGAAATTATTATGCATAGATTTGCCTGAATTTGAAGATCTAGGAAGGTGCATCAACTGCTCTTGCCACCCCCTTGCTTATTTCGCGAGCCTCTTGTTGTTAGCCGGTGAGATATACAGGTGCACTAATACTTGGAAGTGTATAATATGTCTACCCTCAGTCCGGATAGTATTTTCTTAATAGTTTCCACAGACACTAAAATTCATAAGGCCTGTCCGTTGCGCTATTTCACCGTTAGTTAGTGTCTTTATGGATAATGTACATTCTTGAAGTTTCTATGTATTCTAGGACTTTGTTTTGATATCTGTTTGTATACCAGGCAACCAGCGAGAGTACTAGTAACTGTAGCTACAAGTTCACAGGGGCTTGGATGTCTTTCACTTCCTCAATATTCTATGAGCCTAGTTACTAATTTTGTCAGGATTTCTTTCACCCTGTTCCAGTTATAAGTAAAGTGTTTAACACCTTCCAAATTTTTTCTCTAGTTACAGTGCACTAATGTAGTACATTCCCTTATAATATGACTTAGTACAGCCCTCTCCCTGTGTGTTCTTTCTTAGCTATTGGTGGTTTTTGTTCCCATGCAGGCCGGTAGAACATTCTGCAACACTTTCTGTACGACAAACCCACCATACAATATTTCGCCACTTTAGGTGCACCTTGTTATCTTTCAACAACGGCACTTTTCTGTCGCCACTGGTGCTTCGATACCGTGTCTTAGAAAGTACTTCCAGCATATAAGGCAGGTTCACTCAGTATGGGAAAGGAAAATGCCAGAGACAGACTCAAGCCTGAACCGGAGATAGATGCAGAGGAAGCTCCTATGGATCCGTCTGCGGCCGCAATTGAGGACCGCCTAGGCAAACTTCTCGAGCAAGGCCGGTTGCGGTTCGACTATGACTATGATAACAGCGAAGAACGGGAACAAGATGAAGTTGAATTAATTGAGGCCGTCGCGGAAGTCATAGATTTGACGACCGGAACACTAGATCTGCGTCGACGATCCAAGACACAGCCTATCCGCAACCCTTCTCTGCCGTTGGATGCTTTGATAAAACACTACGACTTCGGCAAATACAGACTTGAGCCGGGATCGACCGTGGAAATCCAAAGACAGGCGCACCCTCAACTATTCAAAACTGCATTCCTTCACATCCAGTACATCATTGACACACCTCGCGGTGTTGAACTGCGTGGCATTCCTCTCACACGTACGAGAAACTTACGTGGACGTGTGCCACGATTTCGAAATGAAGTAACCATGATTCTCCACACTGACAGCGATGACAAGCGCCCCGAAGAGAACCAGGGAGCCATACAACTTCCTGTCACTGATGTGATCAAGGTTCGCAACTGCCACTTCACGAACGCGGACTTCCCCGAGCATCAAATTGATATAAGTATCTACAACTCGAAGGACGAGCTCGAAGAGCAGGGTGTCCTAATGTGTCGATGGAGATGCTTTTTTAAATACAAAGACTCTGAAACTCGCATTGCCCATCTTGAGCAGACGCGAAAGAATGCTGCGCCTTGCGAATACAGCGTCGAGCATCTCAACGCCAAGCAAACGAATAAGAAGAGATTCAGGGTATCAGAAAGAAGCCGATTCAACGCATGGCGAGGAGGGAAGATGCGCGGAGGCGAACATGACCCTGAGAACGAGAATAGCATGGGCAAAGGGCTAGTTGTGCATTTGGACAGCGACCGCGAAGAAGACCCTGAACTACTGATGATCGAAAAGAAGCCTGGGCAGCGATATACGTTTGGCGATATGTTCTGTGGAGCGGGAGGTGCATCTTGCGGCGCTCAAAAGGCTGGGTTTCAAGTAACAATCGCCTGTGATCACCACAATGGAGCATGCAAAACCTATTCAGAAGTTTTCCCAGAAGCTCAGTTGTACGAGATAGATGTGTTTGAGTTTATCACGCGCGAAGACTTGAAGATTCGACTGGACATCATACACCTATCTCCTCCCTGCCAGTTTTGGTCCCCAGCACATACAGTTGCCGGTGTCAACGACGAGGCAAATATTGCAGCTCTCTATGCGTGTCGCGAACTCGTTAGGAAATGCAAACCTCGTCTGTTTACCCTAGAGCAGACTTATGGCATTCTGAACCCGTGCTTCGAATGGTATTTCAACGCTCTCATTCATGGCTTTACTGAGAACAATTACTCAGTACGATGGAAGATCGTGGATTTGGTTGATTGGGGCTCTCCAGCGTGAGTAACTCATATTTTCCTACGTTTCTCTTTTCCTGAGGGGTCATAGTCCCAGTTAAAGTTTCTTTGCAGACTGAGATTATGTTACAAATGATCATGTTGTTTCGAGCCTTCGGGTATTACACTGAAAGTGATCTTCATTAACGTTTGATCGACAGCACTCGAAAACGGTTGATCATCATTGGTTCTTGTCCGGGAGAAGATCTTCCTCCATTTCCTGAACCCACTCACAGTGTCACTGGCAGTAAGAAGCGAGGAAGAAAGCCACATGTCACTGTCAAGAAAATGCTAGAGAGAATACCCCGCGACGCTTCACGATACGACGATATGCACCAGCCCCACGAAATGGTGCGAAAAAACCTTGGACGATGGGATCCCGATGTGACCCTGACGCGTTGCATTACTACGAATGGCGGGTGTGGTAATTATCACCCGAACGGTAGAAGGGATTTCACATTGCGAGAATATGCGACATTGCAGACATTTCCCGTTGACTACCCCTTCCACACACCCGATAGGAAGAGACAGATTGGGAACGCGTTCCCCCCAATGGCAGCCAAGGTTCTCTATACACATTTGCGCAAGTGGCTGGAGAACAAAGACCGCGTCTACGCGACTGAGAATGAGCCGCTAGACACAGATGACCCCAACGTCGAGTTTGTAGATCTTGAGGACGACTTTGTTGACAATGATGGACCCAACGAGGAAGACGTTGAGTATGTCGATTCAAACCAACTTTCGAGTCCATCTACCGACAGCACAAGTACTTCCCAGGGTGACATGGACCTTGACACGAGTGACAGCGACTACAGCCCTGTTCCCTGCATTGATTCAAACCAAAGGCGGCGCGTTCGGCCGACGAATTTCACTCAAGACTACGTGGATCTCACAGAGGATGGCGCTTGAATTCTGGAGGTGACTAGGGAGCCGGAAGCTCGGTCGACTTGGACATGCAGTGACCAGGCTGGCAACCTATCGGGAATGCAGCTAAAGCGTTCTGCTGTTTGTGACTTGTGCCGGAGAATTTTCGATGATATGCAGTAGAGCTTGCCAGCCAAGCTTCACGAGAACTCTAAACTGACAGAACGCCATGAGGAGGCTGGCGCCCACCAATTTCGGATTGGATTTGCTCATATCTTTTCTTTTCTTGTGCTGGCATTTGGGATGAGATCGGACGAGGCAGAAATTGCCGGCTCGAAGCCGACATTGTGGGAATAGGTGTAGGTTGAACCTTACATGCCGTAGTTTTACGTAACTGAGTGGCACTCTCTAGATTCAGGGGTACCAGAAACGGCAAGCAGGCCAAATTCAAAGACGTAAACGAAATTTCATCTGTGCAGCCTAGCATAAATCTGTGCAAGTACGTTCTGCGGCTCTGTCTTAAGCCGTTGACCGTTTCAAGGTCTGGATCGCACGCGGGATCGCAATGCAACGCCGTGTCACATCGCGCTCGACCGCTGCAGGGGTGGTATAAATGAAAGGTTACAAATTGGGGTACCCAGTGTACACTAGGCATGGTATAAGAGATCTGGACCGTCGCTTTCGTGGCTGCCTGCCGGTTTTCACGAACATGAAGTTGAACATAATTCGTGCCCTTTTCCTTGCCGGAAATGAGTAGAGCTAAAAGCGCGGAGAATAGGTATGAGCAACCGATTCTTTTTGCAGGTCTCCATTCTTTTCCTCATGCGCCTAGGCGTACACGTACATACCTGATCCAGAAAAGTCTACTATGCGCTGGAAAGGGGGTCGGTCTGTGGCCTGACTGGCATAACGGGAATCAATTCATTCCGATTGGGTTCCTGCTAAACTCCCCATTTCAAGATTTCATTTTTGCTTTTATACATGTATACATGGTACCTAGACTTTGCACTCGGGCACATAATAGTTATGTGTTTACAGCCGTTTTATTTTATGTTGGGGATTTTGCACTTGTTGTTGAGCTTGTCGTTATATTAGTGGTGTTATATATGGCGTCGAACGACCCCTTGCAGATGGACTAGCTGCCCCAGACGGCTAGGTAGTTGCACTGCCGACGCTTCCGACTAGGATAATGCCGGCATTCAGCGTGTGTGTAGCATACATAGAAGTGATGCCGAGTTTACTAGACCCATGCTGGGTATCATGGTTATGTTTTATTGTCACGATGAGGCCGCAAGGGAGGGACGACGAAATATCAATATTTTACGAGTTGGAGTCTATTGCAATAGTTATAACTATCAAAAGCTTGGTCAATTAGTCGTGAATAAGTACGTTTTACGGAGTAGTAGCTCCTGTAACGGTCGGATACTGGCTCGACTGGAGATTGGATTGTGAAGAAGCATGTACTAGCGCTATGTAGTATACCGAACTAGACGCTGAGCAGGGGTCTGCAAAAGCTTTTGCATATTAATTAGCAAGCAACTGAGGTAGTAACTGTAGCTTAGGAGTACTAACGCATAGCGTAGATTCCTACACTAGATAGACAGGTGCTTTAACTCTGCGTGTTACCTGTATTTTTTTTCTTATCAAGACGCTTTAACCATTTTCGACACCGGTTTCTTTTGAGCTTCCGATGGGCAAAATTGTGTCCCACATGTCAATATACTGCGGTACGGGATGATCATCATCTCAGATAGTTACAGCGTGGCTAACATGGCTTGTGGCCCAACTCACTCGAAAACGCTAAACCAACCACCCTCCCAACACCAAAAACAATCAGAAAAATTGTAGATAGCAACGGATAATAGCCTCAAAGTGCACACCTACACTAGTTAGATCAGGATTTAGCGGTAGCTTAAAACATAGCGCATATATGTAGCAATATGGGGTAGACTTGTGGCTGCGACTAGCGATACAAACTGTAAGTAAGTGGATATGGAACTATAGGTTGCAGTCCCGGCCAGCCTAGGTGACCTCATGGCCTCGGCCATTCTTCCAAGTATGGCGAACCAATGCGATATCCATCGACGGACGAATTGAAAGGCACTTCATCTCCTAATCCCCGGCGAACGTATGACTCTATGGAAATCTCAACTGGGAATAAAAGTGTTCGATTATTTTCATCCCCTTGTAACTCCACTGACCTTGGGCATTACTTGGCGACTCCACAACCCGCGATGATGGGGAGATTTCCGTCCCCTTTACCGCTTCTCGAGTTGTGCTATGAAGTGTATAGATGTACCTATTACGATGAAGGCCGCTTATGATAGAAAGGTATGTACTACATAGTAGTACGTGTTGACGATGAATCTCATTATATTAGTAAGCTATAGAACGTAGTCATACGGCTATAAAGCTAAGAATAAGTGCCAATTCCATCAACGTTAAGCAACAGTGAGAGACCGGATTATTTGTACGTATAGGTAGGTATTCGAGTTGCGGCTCTGTAGGTTGTATCCGATCCAATGAAGACTCAAGCGGTATCGAATGTACTACAGTAAGTAGCCCTTCACTTAGTACGCTATATCGGCATATTGTACAAGTTACTGCATGCATAAGTTGTGACAGTACAACGAAGCGATATGCTTGGGAGTTCTTCATGGGTCAACTACTGGATCGACTGCCAGCCTAGTGGCGGTCCGTTCATCGATGATCCAGATACCTGGTTACTGCTACCTCGAACGGGGCGAATAGGGAAAGCATCCGCATGACAAGTTCCGGTGTGAGAGGCGTGAAGACATACCGCTAATTTCCTTTCAACTCCTTGATTACTTGGCAGTGGCTCCATGTAGTGAAGAGGGTGGCATTCAAATAGACTGCCAGTTCCGCCCAGATGGAACACAATTCACCAACTCATCAGCGCATTCTCTATCGCTAGTCACTCTTTTCAGTGCTTTTCAGCATTCCACACTCGTTTTCTTTGGATTCAGTGATTCAATCACCGTTCCAGTCCACTCTTTAGTTGATTCTGATTTCCACCCCTCAACTATGCGCTTCTCTACCCACGGCTCCGTGGCCATGGCCATGGTAGCCTCCGTCGCCACGGCGACCCCTCATACAGGCCTTCTTGGTCTTGGTTCATCTAGCACAGGCCTCGACCTAGCTCAACCAATCCAAGCCAATGTTGACCTGAATGCCGATCTCAGCGGCAAAGTGCTTGTCGCCGGTCTCCTTGGCCAGATCGCTGTTGGATCTGTGGCTGAGGTCGACGCTGCTGCCAAGGTTGCGGTGGTTTGCGAGGACTGCCACATCAAGGGTGATATCGACGCTTCCATCTCGTTGGAAAAGGTTGTGCCTGCCTTAAGCCTTTCGCTTAAGGACATTGAGATTCTCCTGGATCTTGACGTTTACATTGGTGCCGCTGCCACCATTGCCGTTAACCTTGTTACTCCCGCCAAGGTTGAGCTGCCTCTCCCTGGCATTAAGGTTGAAGCATTGGTTCATCTTGACCTGGTCCTTGGCGTTCACACTGAATTGGATCTGTCTGCTGGTGTCTACGTCAGCTTGCCCGAGGCATCCCTAGAGACCGATATCCTCAGTGGCGATATCCTCGACGTTGACTTCTCTGGTGTTGCCGTTAAGGTGCTCCCCATCAAGGTCCGAATTGGTTGCACCGAACTTCTCGCTGATTTACGCCTCCGCGTGGACCTTGCCCTTTCTGCTGCTCTTGATGTTGATGAGATCCTGCCCCTTGACCAGCTTCTCCCAGGGCTTAACATTCCCACCATTGGAGCCGGTCTTGAAGTAGCCGTATTTGCCAACCTTCTTGAGTATGTTGGCTTGTTCTGCGCCGCTCCTGAGTGCCCCTTGGCAAAGGAGGTAAGATATTACATTGTCCCGGATGTTTATGCAGTACGTGATACTGACTCATGACTTTCCAGGTGTACGGTCTGAATGTCGGTGCAGCTGTTGAGCTCGATGTTGCCGTTGAGGACTTGCTATCGATTCACTTGGCTCCGACTGTTGCCACTGCTGTCCTCAGCATTCCTACCCACACCATCTGCATCCCATCCTACACTGCCTCTCCTCCCCCTTACTCAGGTTCGGCCACTCCTAGCAGTATTGGCTATTCCAGCGGCATTCCCACTTCCAGCTTCCCTGGTTTCCCTACTGGTCTACCTACCTCCACCGGACCCAATGGCGAGCCTACGTCAAGCAACCCAGCTTCTTCCAGCGGTATCTCTACTCCCAGCGGACCTACTTCTTCCGGTGATGTGTCTTCAACTGGACCTGCTTCAGTGCCCACATCCTCTGCCCCTGGCAGCATCAGCATTCCTACCCTGAGTCTCCCAGGCTTGCCTACTGGTATTCCAACTTCAAGCGGTCTAGGTGGCGAGTCTTCGTCCAGCGCTTCTGGTTCATCCATTGGAGTTTCGTCATCTAGCGGGCCGGGCTCTAGCGGTGTCCCTACATCCAGTGGACCTGCTGCCTCTTCTACTGGTGCAGTCACTACACCTGCGCCTGGCGGTGATGGATACACGACTTCAACTGTCACCAACACTGAGACTTACACCGTCACTGCATGCGCTGTCAACGTTGCCAACTGCCCGGCCGGTTACCAGACTAGCGTAACCGTAGTCCACACCACTTCTTTCACCACCGTTTGCCCTGTTACCGCGACTCAATCGATCACTGCTGCCCCTGCACCAACATCTACTGGCGGCCACAACATTGAGACCATCACCAAGCACGTCACTACCATGGTTCCTTGCAACAGCACGTCCACTTTCGTCCCCCCCACTGAGCTCTCTACAGTTCCTTACCCCTCAGATGTTCCCACCCACACTGCTAGCTCTCCTGTTGGCTCTTCATCTCCATCTTCGCCCGCTTCTGGATACCCTGGCAGCAGTGTATCTACCGGATCTTCTCCGTCTTCCCCGGCTGCCGGATATCCTGGTAGCAGCGTCCCCACCGGTTCCTCGTCGCCCTCTTCACCAGTTGGCGGATATGGTAGCAGCAGCGTCTCCGCTGGCTCTTCTCCTTCGTATTCAGCGGCTGCAACCCCCAGCAATAGCGTGCCTGTCGGCTACCCTACCCCTTCCTCTGCTCCTGGTAGCGGAGCCTCTTACCCTGCCGGCGGCTCATCTGCTGGCTACTCTGCTGCGGCTTCCCCTAGCTACCCCGCCAGCGCCGCCTCATCAAGCTACCCTGCAGGAGGTGCTTCGAGCTCTCTAGTCGCAGTACCCTCTTCAAGCATTCCTGCTGCTGGCCCCGGAGGTGCTGGGTACCCGACCCCTGTCCCTTATCCTTCCGGCCCTGCTTACCCCAGCGCGGGTAACAGCACTGCTCCCGCAACCCCAGCTGGCTACCCTGTTGCCGCTGCCACAACCCCAGCAGTAGCAACTGCCGGTGTCGGTAAAGTTGGTAGCAGCGTTGCTGCTGTGATTGCTGTGATGGGCGCTGTTATCGCTTTGTAAGGTATTTTGCAAGTTGAAGATAGGAGGTGAAGTAACTCTTTTAATGCCACTATATAGGATGAGCCTAGTGTAATGTAATGTTTGATTGAAAATAGATAGGGGTGTTCTTATACCACGGGTGGCGTTTATGCTCACGACAATATACGTTTTTGCTCGTAATCGTCATCTTAGGCATGTCTACTATTTTGCATTAATGAAGTGTTTTTTAGTACCGTTATGTAGCGATGGTTCTTTGACAAGCTGTATTAATTTTAGTCTTTCTTTGCGCGCCAGAGCATAAGAGACCTATGTTGAAGTAGCTTTCTAACGGACAACATGCGCATTCATTAAATCCTTAAACAGACCAGTAGTTATTCTCACCGGCTCGTATACACGCGAGACGCAAATAAAGGAAATCTGTTTGCTGATTGGCGAGACTAGAACCTTTAAGCATACGGTATTGAATGAAAGCTAAAAATAATCTGTTTCTTGACTTCCACTAACACCGAGGGAGCGACTGGGTTCGGGAGAAAATCTATCGCCACGAAGCTTACTTACATCGCTAGTGTAAACGATAATGCATTAGCTCTCTCACTAGGTAAGATGTAGCTAGAACCCGTATCAGCTACACGTGTCGATTGTCTCGGCAGTTCTGCACGGCGCAAATCAATACCAGTTCTTCGGGCATCTCGGTGCTTATTCCGAGGTAGGTTGAATTTTTGTTCGAGGCCTCAAGCATACCACATCGCCGTACTGCTTCACTCACAATCCTTACTTATACTTACTGCCCACTATGATAAGACGTAGTAAGCAATTCTCCTCTGCGTACCCGAGACTACCGAGATTTCATGAACTATATCATAACTAACAAACGCTAAGCCATCTCTTTTACGCAGCCTTGACTTGAGAGTCCACAAAATCTGGCTAGCATGATGGGCCATAAACGACCGAAATCGCTTCCAAGCGCACCATATCGAGACTATTCCAGCTCTCAAAGTCTTAGTTTCTGTGCAACGATCACCGTGCCGGATCCCTGTCTTGCCGCTGAAAAGATGACTACGCCTGACAATATCTCCGAAGTAGATTGGAGTATTGCTCCGCTCCAGCTACTTTCCCCGCACCTGAATGACAGTCAATGGTTCTATTCATGGTCTGTTTTGTAGTGTATTTAGATTCCGCCTTTTCTGCCTTATAGTGTGGTGAAGAAGGTATTCATCGTGATCTATGTCTCAGAGCTAATCCTCATATTACGCCTCAATCTACGACCGTAACTCTAAATACGATAAAGGACAGTCAACGCGATTTCCCAGTGTGACTGGATTATCGAATTTTCCAACCGAGAAGATACTGTCATATTGCATAGTTAGAGGAAACATTGGGATAATGGCGCCACCATTCCGAGCTGAGCAGATGGGCTCCCTCCTACGCCCGGAGGACCTTCTCGAGATCCGTGCCGCTATCCGCGACAAGGGCATATCAGAAGAAGAAGCCGGTCTACCGGCCGTAGAGAAGCGAGCGGTCGCAGACGTGGTGAAGCTACAACAAGACGCAGGCATCAAGGCCGTCACGTCGGGTGAGTTCAACCGCACACGCTTCTGGGGTCTGATGTGGGACGAGTTTGAGGGAACAATCCAGCTACAGGACGCTGACGCGAGCTTGTTCCGGCTGTATCATCCGGATGTCGTCTCCCTCATCGAGACGGACCGCCACGTGATGCCTGGCGAATCCGTCATTGCGGGAAGCAAGCTCTCGCACAATCCCAGCAAATCCACCTCCAACCTGCACGAGCTCAAGCTCGTCCAAGCCGCTCTTCCGGAGAGTGAATGGGGCAACATCAAGCTGACCATGATCACGCCCGCCTGGTTCCACATGAGATATTCGCAAGGCCGGGCATACACCAAGGAGGCATACGCCAACGATGTCGAGTACTTCGCCGACGTGGCCAAGGTGTACCAGGCCGAACTGGACTTGCTGTACAAAGCCGGGCTACGCAATGTCCAATTTGACGACCCGGGCATGGCATACTTCTGCTCGTCTAAGTTCCGCCAGGGCTGGGAGGAGGACAAGAACAACATCGGCACAGTGGAGGACTTGCTCGACGCGTACATCAACCTCTACAACGACAGTGTGAGCAAGGCGCCAGCCGACATGCATTTCGGTATACACCTATGCCGAGGCAACTTCATCGGCGGCCGTCACTTCGCCGAGGGTGCCTACGATATCATCGCCAAGAAGCTCTTCCAGAACCTGGACCTGCACACCTTCTACCTCGAGTACGACACCGAGCGCGCCGGCGGCTTCGAGCCGCTCAAGTTCTTGCCCAAGGGCAAGAACGTCGTGGTGGGCGTCATCAGCACCAAGCTACGTGAGCTCGAGGACAAGGAGGCGATGAAGCAGCGCCTGTACAAGGCGGCCGAGTACGTCGCTGAGGGACGCGGCGAGTCCAAGGAGGAGGCGCTCAAGAGTATCTGTGTCTCGCCCCAGTGCGGCTTCTCTACCCATGAGTCGGGCTATCCGCTTTCGCTCGAGGACGAGAAGAAGAAACTTGCTTTGGTAAGAAAGATCGCCGATGAGGTCTGGGGTGAGCCTTAGACGGTTGAGAAAGACAAGATGGAAAGAGGCAGGGGTGTGCGCTAAGGGTTGCTATGATGTCTTTGGTGCCAATACTTCAACATATAAAAAGGGCTCAGTATATATAAAGGAGATTCTTCATAGAGTTTTGAATCAACTTCACAGGGCTTACATTTTTGGATCATGTAGAAAATAGGGTCGGCTGTCATCCCCTACGCTGGAGCCGTGCAACTGGAGCATGGTTGAAAAGTAAAACAGAGGCTTCAATTGCGGGACCCGCGCTTTAGGTATTATACATAGTGACAAAAGGAGACACCGTGTTTTAAACATTTTCAGATGTTTCAAAGCAAATAACCGTTCAATTACGAAGTGGAAAGCTTGTAGGCAGAATTAGAATCTTATTTCTCGAAGCACGCATATAGGCTATAGCCACGACCCCTATATTGGTCCTATGCTAACTCTATCATCCACCCGTCACCCACCGTTTGGCCATCGGCACTCACGCCTCCCCATAGCACAATTCCACTCATATCGGGCGTTACGTCGTATCCGAACGAGCCCCGGGGACCGGGATGAACTTTACCCTCATGCGCACGGAGATCACCAGGGGTCTGAACCTCGACCTCAGCCCAGCTCGCTTTCCCCGTATTAGTACCGAATTTCGATCTGATCTGATCTTTAATCTTGGCGGGTTTGATCGCATCTTTCAAGCTCGTCGTTGTATGTGCAGCTACGTCGCTTGATGGTAGTTGGAACGTCCACAGATCATTCCATTGACGCAGGTCGTGTTTTTCAGCGCTTCCCACATGTTCGCCGAAGAAGTACACGAGATAGTTCCGGCCGAAACCCGTTGTGATCGCCACTAAGGCTCCATTCGCGCGCGGCTTGGGTCCCGGTGACTGCGTAAGTGGATTCGTGGGAATTGAGATGGTGCTCCAGCTCGGCGGCTCTCGGGCGTAGAGGTCGAGATCGAGGTGATATACTTCGCTGCCTAAGGAGTCTGATACAGAGACAAGGTACAGAGTGTGCCCGGAAATTGCAGCACTTTTCGACGCCACGGGTGCGCGCGGCAATTGGTTCCAAATCTTGGTAGCAAAATTGAAAAGCCAGACGTCCGTCAGTTCTGAGTCGTTGGAATCCAATCCTCCGTACAGAATCAGATTTCCATCGTGGGAAAGCAGAGTTGCCTTGCGCCGCGATACGGGTATTCTTTCTAAATGGCCACTTGGTTCCAAGACTTCCCAGGTTAAGGTTTCTGTATCGAAAAGCCGTATTTTCTGTCCCTCGTCGACGAGCGCACCCTTTTCGTCGCATCCACCGTAGACGGCGACGTTGTTTCCAAGGGCGCAAGCAGCATGTTGAGTGCGAGCTGAGGGTGCAACACCATCTTCACCTGCCTGAATAGCAGGAAGTACCTGATAGTCTGGTGGGGGAACATCCTTGAGTGGCAACGCTACGCAATGGATGTCATTGGTAGCGAGCTTGTTTTGGCTGGTCTGCCCACCGAAGATATAAGCCTTCTTGTTGATGATCGTGACAGTATGATTATACCGAGCAAGGGAGGCGCTGTTGACAAGTCAGATTGATACGGTCATTGACGATACGAATCAGAAATCATGTATACCTCGAGTCGTCTTTGCTCGTAGACGCTATCTGAGAAAAAGTGGCCTTGAGAGGCATCGTTGGCTGAGCGACAGCATACCCTGCCACGCCAGCTTGTACACCGGTCGATATAACCTCCTCCGCTGCCCACAATCCTGCCGCTACTTCTGCCATATTTGTCGTGCAATTCACTTCGCCGATTGCTTTTCTGCTTCGTTGATCTGATTGCTGCGGAGAACCCACCGGAGACTGAACAACAAAGTGCTAGGATTGACGAATATCGGCCAATGAGATGAAGTCGAATTACGATGCTGACTTGATTATATAAACGTGAATATAGCTGTGTAAGTTTGATTTTCAAACATTATCATCATATGGATGAACGGTTAGGACTGGTGCTTGTGTGCTGAGCTCGCGATGACGTATCTGGGCTGGCATGACGCAACTCATGTCCCAATTTAGAATCAACAACTTTCTAGGCCTTATATGCTCGATTATGCCAATGCTTGCCTTCATCGCGTCTCTATTTCCACTATAGGAAATTGCACTGAGAATTAAATCGGAGGGAGAGATCTTAAGTTTTGCAGCTTGGCGGTATACAGAATGTCGTACTAGGAAATCGAATTTGACATAATTTGAAGTGGATGAAGAGGTCTTGGAGTCTCCCTGTAAATAGAAGCGGCATTTGGGGTGTAGGCGCCCTGATAAGCCCCTAATAAGCCACTAACTCAGGGGGTGGAGCACCCGTGGACCTTTTTCAACAGACCTACAGTCAGTCGAAAAAACTCCCGTCCGCGAAAGTACTAAAAAGTACTTCCAGCAAATTAAATAAAACCTATAGCTCCACAAAAAATAATAAAAAATAGAAACTCATTTTATTATTATTATATATACTTATATATATTTAAAATTTAAAGTTTTATATTTATAGTTATTTTTTTTATTTTTAAATTTAAACTTTTATTTTTAATTTTTTTAAAAAATGCAAATTTTAAATAAAAGTTTATTATATAATTTTATATTATAATAAATTAATAAAAATCAGTTTTATATTAATTTTATTAAATAAAATAATAATTTTAATGTTAAATAATTATTAAAATTTATTAATAATATTATTTTTTTAAATTTATAAAAAACTTTAAATTTTAATATTTTAACTAAAAATTCAAATAAATATAAAAATTCAAATAATAGTTTTAAAAAATAAAGCTTTTTAAATCTGAAGTATTTATATAAATATTATTTCTTTTTGAAAAAAAACAATATTCCGATTTCTTTTCGATTTTTAACGCTAAATTAAAAAAATAAAATTTCATGTATTCCTAAGTATCTTTTATAAAACATTAAAAATACCCACTTTAAAAAATCTAAAAAATAAAATCTAATTATACATTTTAAACTTTTTATTAAAATCTATCTTATTTTGATTTTTATTAATTTATTTACATATAAATTTATATAGAAATAAATTATTTAATTAGGTGAGTTTTGGTGTAAAATGGCACCGCGGACGGGAGTTTTTTCGAGCCACTGTACCTTTTCCCAGACGCGCAGCTACTGATGATACAAGCATTTCTCCCTATTTTCACCTGCTACTTTCTTTGTTCTTTTTCCAGTTTTACTTTCAGTACTCTTACGAATAGACAAGGATCTTCACTCGTTCAGTCTACCATGTGAATGTTGCAGTGTTGCTTGTCCAGCTCAGTTTGGTTTCGGGGGCGTAAATCATCCTTGCTTGTTTATCTGCATTTCCTAAGTTACAGCAATTTCATGAGATCGCCAGTATTTCGCTGGTCGATTTCCTCGATGGTAGCGAGGATTGCCTTTGCTGTCGTCTCATCATACGCTGGTGCGACCACTCTAAGGAACTTTCCTTGAACGTGCTCTTTCGAAAATGGATGTTCCAGCTCACCGAGCGGAAAGACTTGACCAGCCTCTGTTGTTGTGCCATCGGTCCACTCAAATGTCAATCGCGCCTCGAGATCAACGACGTCGTCCTTAATGATAACCTCAATCTTATCACATAGTGCTGCTACTTCGGGACTTTCCATCTGGCTCTTGTCATACATCCCCCATCCAATATCCATGCCATGCAGCCAGGCGATGGCTACTTGGTAGTACATGGAAAACTGGCCATCCACAACGGTCTTGGGGTGGACTCTGTTTGCATCGGGAGGGCCGACGATCTGGTAGCAGCCGGGCGAGAGTGCGACCGCGATATGCTTGACCGTCTTACCGGCGGCCTCCCTCGCAACATTGCTCACAGCCTCGATGGCCGAGTGCGTCATACGGCAAGCAGGAAACGGCTTGATGGCAGTCTCGCGGAAGATCCACTCGGATCCCAAATTATCGGTCAATCCCACAGTCGTCGAGGTGGCTGAATAGGAGTGTAAAGCGCCGTATTTACCTTCAATTGGCCTCGTGGCACCCACGACTCCGGCTTCCGCCAACGCGACCGCAACGAATGCGTCGTGTACCGTAAAGCCCGGGTGCAGTCGTTTGTTCCACGATCCGTTGTCGAGGAACTGTATCGAACCGGCTGCTTTGGATCCCGCCAAACCGAACCCGTTCTTCACCTGGTCTAAGGACAGGCCCTTGATCTTGGATATCGCCGCGACAGCGCCAAAAATACCCGCTGTTGCCGTGTTGTGAAAGCCTCGTGTGTACCCGCCATAACTGTAAGCTCGTCCAATGCGACATGTGATCTCATAGCCAACAGCAATGCCTAGCAGGAGAGTCTTACCATCGCTGTTCAGCAGCTCGGCCTGGGCCAGGGCTGCCGGGATGGCGGTCGTGCCGGGATGTAAGATGGAGGATGCATGTGTATCGTCGAAGTCGAACGAATGCGCAAACGCGGCGTTCAAAAAACCGGCATATTGCGGTGAAAAGGCACTTCCTTTTGTGAACACGGTCGATTGCCCCGATTGCCCACCTAGTGCTCTTACAGCATTCAGAAATGGTTCTGAGGAGTCGCAGATAGTGGCAGCGCCGGCTGAAATGCCGATACAGTCTGTGACATAGTCTTTGAGCTGGTCTACCAGTTTCTCGTCCAGCTGGCTATATTCTACTTCGACGATAAACTTGCACAGCTCCTCGGTGATACCATCCGTTCTCTTGGCGCCGGTATCAAGTTTGTTAGCCATTGTGAAGTCCTTGAGCTGCTTGCATTTGCTCGCCCTTGAGGATTATGCGACGCCAAAGTCGTTCACACGGAAACAAGGAACTCGGAAATAACAACATGCTGCCTCGGTTCCCCTCAGCAATCATTTGTCTCGCCATAATGCGGCGGGGTAAGCCTCAGATGCGGAAAAATAAGTCCCCGGCTCAATAGCAGAGCTTCATGAGAATTTCCAGATGTAACAGTGAGTTTCATTTCATCTTATATCGTTCAAACCAGATTCGGGACGAGACGTGTATGACATCATCCAACGCAAGATAACACAGTAGACATGCTAGAGCTCACGGATGCAGAATACGCTTCAAAACTTGCCCGAGGTGGCGATAGTGCGAAGTACAGGCGTTTCGTATACATTCATTCAAATTGATTAACACTTAATCAATTGAAGAGAAATATTCACTGGGTCATACGATTTGTAAAGATCCCAGTGGCTCTACTGCGCAGATATATGACAACTAACAGATGAATGAAGCAGACTTAATTAAACTTGCATGCTAGGAGAACGGCCGAAGGGGCCGAGTATAACATTAAGCACTCAAAAGGGCGAGCCTACATAACTCGAAGTATCTGGCTAATCAGAGAACAGATCACGTTCGACTCGGTATGATAGCACGGCTACTACTGCAAGATCCAGTGTAATTCGTGGGCCGACTAGAGTGCGACCTAGACTAGTACGAGCTCAACACATATTCAATATGTGACAGGGCTTACTAGTTCTACCGACTGTATAGATAGCTATTAAAGCTGTGTTATTATCAACAGGCCGTGTTTTAACTTGGGATGTTTTGTCTAAGTAGGTTCGCAGCTTCGGTTAATAGCATACTAGGTCGGTCCAGTTCCTCATCCCCAAGGTCTACATAATGCTGATAGGTGAGTGGAAGAATCTCAGTAGGGGACGGAGTAGCAGGCGTTGAGGCGTATTCAAAAATTTCTCGATTTAAAACGATCTATATTTTGATCTTTTCTATTGATAAAGAGTCTCGCTGCCCCATAACCGGACCGACTCGGTCGTCGCTTGATCGGTGCTATAACGGACCTAAAATGGGGCTCTGCTCACTTATCGAGCCCACATACGAGCGGCACATCCGACCCTTGCCTACAAGAGCGGGTTTCGAGTGTACCTGATATTTCTCTACTGAGTATTTAGATGGCACTCTAGCCAAGAGCTACGAGGAGAGATCACAGATGTTAGTTCGTTTGATGCTCTCTAGCAGATGAAAGAGGAAATCGAATGAGTCGGGTTGTCCTTTAAAGGTATAGATCAATTTCTAATTCAAGCGGAGCGAGGTATGCAAGAGTTTTACATACTAAGTACACAAAGGCACGAGAAAAATACTCGCAGACAACTAAAAGGAAGGCGACTCCAGAACCATTATCGCGAGTCATCGCTCCCGTAACAATTGGCGCTTACCGCTTTCTTCCGGCACCGGCCCGCACTATCATGCGGCTCATCATAAGGGTCGGCTCTTAGCTGCATACCTTACTAACTCTACCTTTCCGGACCTAGTTTCGCTTCTGAAATGACGACATAAACGTATTGCCTGCGACCACTTCCTAATCTCGAGACAGTGTGCCCACTGGAAACACGCCCCTACCTTATCACAGGACCGTCATAATGCTCAACTCTACTAGAAGATCGAACAGTGCGTCTGCCATGCCATGCATAACTTACGTGGTTAGGTCTATGGTCCCAGTCATGCGAACGGCCCGACCTTGGTGCCACTGGGCCACTGGCTGAGGCCATTATTATCGTTAAGAGTTTTCGTCTTCTATACAGAGTAAGGCTGTACAGTGATACGATGCTCCGATGTCCAGGCGTTCTAGGCACGGGCGTATTCGGGCAGATCGCCTGACGCGGATCTCGCGACTCGCTGTTTACACGGGAAGAGGGCGTCGGAGCGTGGACAACAAATTTGTTTTGCACATGACGTATCGAAAGTTCTGGGTCGCCGAGGACCTTCCCAGTTCTCCAGCCTGTCTGCGTCTTTTTCCCCGTTCCTTTTAAATCGCGATCTCCAGGAATACGGATCCCTCTTTTCCCCAGAAAGATCCAGTCTTGAATCCGGAGAAAAAGAGAGAGAGGCCCTTCCTCGTATCTGGTGTATTCTTGCCCGTCTATCCTAATACTCCATTCTGTCTCTTATCACCAGTTGGCAAGATGCGTTTCACCAAAGGTCCTCGAAGCGAGCAGGCCGAAACGGTCGGCCAGAGCTCGCCTTCGTCAAATGAGAAGGTCACATTTCTAGCATGTTTCATGGGAATGGTTGCCAGTATTGGAGGTTTCATGTTTGGCTATGTGAGGTGAGCAACCAACTCTCCTTTGCCTCGGACCTTTGCCTTCGCTAGAACCTACTGACATATTTACGTTATAGTGGTCAAATATCGGGCTATTTCGGTATGGAGGATTTTGCGCGCCGATTCGGTGAGAAGGCAGTGGCCGGCGATGCCAATGGCGCTTTCAGTGCGACAAGGCAAGGTACCATCACTGGTCTGTTGCCAGCCGGCTGTCTGATAGGTGCTTTGATTGCTGGCAAATTGGCCGATACATTAGGTCGACGTTTGGCCATTTCAATCTCTGCCTTGTGGGCAAGCGTTGGTATAGTCATTGAAGTATCGTCGGAAACGGCTTGGTATCAGTTCGCCATTGGACGATTTGTTACTGGTTTATCGATCGGAGCCTTGTCCGTTGTCGTCCCTATGTACCAGTCCGAGAGTAGCCCAACCATCATTCGTGGTATCCTGGTATCGACATATCAGCTATTCATCACTCTCGGCATTTGGACCAGTTACATCATAGATTGGGGCACCGAAAAGAAGCTGAGCAGCGCTTCGGTAAGTTATCTTTAGGTCCATTTTCTTATTGTTTAGCCTTATCAATAGGGGGAACATCTTATTATATGTGCCTATTTATCTGAAAGAGTCAATACTGATCACAGAACTGTAGTGGCGTATTCCTAATGGTATCGGATTTGCGTGGTCTATTATTCTTGGCATTGGCATCCTTTTCCTCCCCGAAAGCCCCCGTTACGCGTATAATAATGGTCGCAAAGAAGAGGCCCGACACACCATCGCCCGCCTTGCCGGTGTTGCCGACAACGATACCTTGGTCAATAACCAGATTACTCAAATACGAGTCAAGCTAGAAGAGGAAGAGACCCAAGGAAAAGCCAGTTGGTCCGAGATCTTTACCGGTCCTCGCATGTTTTACCGAACCATTCTAGGGATCGTTCTTCAGGCTGGCCAACAACTCACGGGCGCAAACTTCTTTTTCTACTTTGGAACAACTATCTTCGCAGCGACCGGTCTCAAAGACAGCTACGTTACCCAGATCATTTTGGGAAGTGTAAACGTGTTTTGTACCTTTGCTGGTCTCTATGTGGTACAGAATGTCGGACGGCGCAAGGCTTTGATGGCCGGCGCGGGTTGGATATTCATATGCTTCCTGTAAGTGACTACAAAAACAGAAATTACTTGATGAGGGCTTACAGGTTATAGGATCTACGCTTTTGTTGGCGAGTTCGCATTGGATTCGACAAATCCAGCAAACACACCCCAAGCCGGATCCGCCCTTATTGTCTTTTCCGCCCTGGCGATCGCGGCTTTCGCTAGCACATGGGGTCCGATTGTTTGGGCTGCTGTAGCCGAGATGTACCCTACCCGATATCGTGCTCCATGCATGGCTCTGGCTACAGCATCCAACTGGCTTTGGAACTTCCTCATCTCGTTCTTGTAAGTCTGCACTTGATAGCCGTCATGACTGGATTCTAATCATATTCTAGTACCCGATTCATTACCGACGATATTCACTACTGGTACGGCTTAGTCTTCGGTGGTAGCTGCTTGGCCCTGGTGTTCATCGTGTTCTTCTTCATGATAGAAACCAAGGATCGCAGCTTAGAAGAGATCGATACCATGTACTTGTTACACGTGAACCCTATACATTCGGCCAAATGGGACGGAAGTAAGGTCCCAGACAACTCTACTCCGAGCAGTGTGCATGGGCAGGACCAGGAGCAGGGAGTCAAGCAAGAACATAATGGAGAGCCTACAATGTAAATTTCGTGGACGCACTGAGCGGGCCTTCTTGAGAATTTACAGATTAATAGCTCTAGAATCATGGTCGAATAATATTAAACATTTTTAATTCATGGTTTCGCTACACTCCTAATTTGCTCAATACGATGCACTGTCCTAATGACCCGATCTTTTGGAAATTTTCTCCTTCGAGATCTTGCAAAATGTAACAAGTATCGATGCTATTAACACGTTGTGTATGTTTATTGCATACAAATGTTGAAGTGTTGGTATGGAAGCCTCCAAAACTGGAGGTTGTGGCATCCGAAACTGGAGTCCCCCATACCACAGTTACTTCACAGGGTGAAAACAGTTACTTAAAGGTTACCCTACGACATTTGGACCAGATTATTGATTAAGACTATTCTTACAGCATACACCGCATAGTTAACATAATAGAAATGTGTGACGGAGGAAAAACGACGCCGTTAACCCCTGAGGAGTTAACGTTGTATATATGGCACGTCACAAAATGCAAGTCCAAATAATATATTTCGTTTAAAGGCGTTATTTATTATAGGTCTGCAATAGTTTATAAATTATGAAAACTTATAGTTTAAAAAAAAGATCGAAGGTAATATAAGTGTGTCATATGCTGGCGTGGCGCGTGGCTAAGGGCCGAAGGCCACTCGGAAGCATATATACGTACGGAAGCCTGGATACCCCAGTTTGGAGTATTGCTGACCTTTTACCGGGTTATTGGCTCAACGGCATACGGGCTGGCCGCTGTGACAAAGTGTTTTTATACGCTCGTTAATGTTGACTTGTTGTGTAAAATAATATAGGTAAACAGCTAGCTTTAAATTTCGATTTACACTTATTAAAGAGAAATCATGTTAGTTATTGATTTAGGCTTTTCATTATTTTCTGCAGTTTTTCCTTTGTTCGGCCAAGTATGTAGTTGCCCCCATTATGCCTCCTGCTAAGAGATAGCATTAAATCTAATAGTTGTTGACACTTAACTGATAGTAATACCCTCAAAACCCGGGTAAGCTCGATTTGGGAAACAATCTGATATTTTCCAAATGCACCAGCCTCGGTGCAGATTGGTGGGACCCTATCTCCCTGGGTGCTTTGGCGTAGGTTTTGAGTATAGCAAGCCGCTCCCTTCTCTAACTGTAGAGATAATCTCTCAATGATGAGAGCGAGCACCATCAAGGTTGCTTTAGGAAAATGGCATCGCTTACAGTCCATCCACAAGTTTAATTGCGCGATGGAATCTGTCAGTATGTTCAAGAGACTATCCATAGACGATTTCTCTCCGCGGGATTCGTCCAGTTGCTCCTCAAGCAAATGAGCGGCCGACATAGTGCATGAGCATGACGGCTGCTGAGTGACACCGAATGAACTCACCAGGCTAGCGGCTGATGTCTCTGCACCAGCGTATGACGGACTAGGAGTTATGAGCGAAGAAGATGGATGCTGAGCTTTTGGATCCTGCGGTGCTGGGCCGCTACTGGTGGCGTGACGTGTACCTGGGTCAGAGCCGGACAAGAAGTCAAAATCGTCGTAGGCGGCACTAGGCGACGCTGAGATTTGAACAAGTCAGTGCTGGCCATGGCCAAAAGACTTCCTTAACCAGACAATATAGCAAGGAAACTTACAGTCTAGAAAGTCGTTACCCATGAAGCCGATGTCCGTGAAGAGAGACGGGGCCAGGGTGTTTGTGCCCGTTCCAAAGACAGCCGAGCAATGAGATGACGCTGACTGTTGTGGTGACTTGACTGCCAAAGCTGGTGATGAGTTGGCTTCATCGCTAGGACTCGGGCGTGTCTGACCCGGCGAGCATTCGGCACCGGTGTCCGGGCCTATACTGCCATCTCTCATATCCGTCGCCGAAACGAGTCCAGAACCGGTGTCGGGATTGGTAGAATGGTCATCGGCGTTCCGCTTCTCCTGAATGACCCTAGCCCGCTTCTTGCCTTGGGTACCCCGCTCGCTGGAAGCGGGGAAGATACACCTGATCCCAAGCGCACTGCACTTTGCACACCCGTTTCGGTCTCCCGAGCACCTGACCTGCCAAGAGAGCTGGTTTGAGTCGATGCAATTTGGGAATACTCGTACTAGGGGAAGCGTACCTTCTTGGCTCGGCATTCTATGCAAGCCAGCCGGGCAGGCCGGCGCCCTCCGAAATTCTTGTGACTCCCACGGACGACGTGGATCGAATGGTCATCATCATCCCCATTGTAAGAAAGAGTGGCGAACATGGCCGATTCATGTCGACACGGATGATTATAGGACAAAGCAAAGATGTAGAATTGTAATGTCCGGGCAAACAAGTATTCATATACAGACGACGACCAGCGCTCACCACAGGCAAAACAAGTCAGGTCGGTCGAAGCTAATTCGGTCGCTGGCTAGGTGAGGTTATCGCGCTAGGTCAGTTGTACGGGTAGGTCAGTGTATAGGGGTACCGTACTCGCCGTATAGACTCAACGAAACTTGACAACGCTAATGTCTTGGCTATTGTGGGGTATCCAATAAAATAACTTCTTTTCTATTTATATGGGTCGAAGAGCTGATTTCGCAATATTTTATTGGATACCCCACAATAGCCAAGACATTAGCGTTGTCAAGTTTCGTTGAGTCTACTTATATACGAGGTGGACTTGAAGTGGACATAGATGAGGCAGTTATATACAGATGCTGCATATCGTAACAACCGAAAAATCCCTGTACAAGGATGGTACGTACATCGGAGGTTGCGCAACAGGTCTAAATGTATCTTGTCTAGTGCTTGGAGTCACTGTACTTCTTTCCTTCTTTTTCATCCCTTCCTTCATATGTATCCGAGCTTCCCATCTGCGGTCACTCCAAGTCTACTCGTATCCTCACTCGAATAGACCACGGACAGAGCTCCACGTAGGACAACGTCTACCCGGACCGTGTATCTTCATCTTTTGCACGTCGGTTCAAACATTAAATATGAGGGCTCATGGTGATGATGACTTCCAAACGAAGAGATTCAGCAGCTCTCCTCCCCGTACTCGCCGTACTAGATACTCTATATGCAGTAGCTCATTGATTTATTCCATAGTGCTAAATACGGAGTGCTCCTTCACCCAGCTAACCGGGTTGGAAAACGTCCTACACTTGCGTGGAAATCCCACGCTTACAGTCTCGCCGTCAAACTCTGACCGCCGGAACACGTAAGGCGTAACGTCACTATCACAAGTCAAAACAGTCTTCAAAGTCATTATACAGTGGTCGACATGATGCCGGCGAGTCTTTTCTCCACCGCTGAAAGAAGGTAGCTGGCTGTAGTCCCAGTGGTCCCGATATAGAAACTGCCTGACGAGATTCTGGCTTCACTTCAGTGTCGCTCTTAGCAGACAAGCTATGACTAACACAACTTACCAGGCAATGGATCTGATGAGCACCCTCCAAAAGCCCACCGACTCCGCCTTCGTCGACGCGGCGAAAGTCCCCATTGGCCGACGACTTGTTGAGCCCGGCTAAAGTGTTAACTGGCACTCTGAATGCGCCAGACAAACAATATAGACTTACAGTCCCAGAGTGCTGCCCACGCAGCCTCTGAGCTGGTCGATGGGTACCCACTGTACTCGTCCTCAAGAAATTGGTCGTTAAACGTTGTCCATTCGTACTCTACAGCCTCGAGGGCGGGAATTGCTCGCTGATATTAGCTTGGGCAAACAGTATTCACGGTTCAGTCGTACTCGGAGCGTACATGCGGTACATGCAACGTTTGTCCGTGATACGGCTCAGACTTCTCTCGGAATAAAATACGACTGGCAGAAAGAATAGGCAGATGGAAAAACACAGAAACGACAGAGACATGATCATTCTACCGTCACCTCCACCCTCCAAGCCATTTCCCACGGCAGCGAAGGTTGATGAGGAAAGACTCCCTCCCGCACGTTCATCGTCGGTCGTTGCAGGGAGGGGTTGATAGTTGAGGTACTTCTTCCTGAAAATCCCACATATTGGAGGTCAGTCGGTAATAAGTTTGGTACAATCCAGACGTTGCGAGTGATAGGTTAGATAGCTCTCCTGTATGTGTAATGCCTACCGGAGCAACCTTAGTACAGGCCATGGATGCGGGTTCCCGTGATCAGATGTAGCTGCCAACCGGGATCGTATTGCAGAAGGGCCAAGCCAGCATTATCCATCTTTAGAATACCGGGAACTGGCGGGCTTGAGGCCTGTTAGCAGGGACTGATTAATTGCATCCCCCCTCTTGCCTCGATCCAAAACACCGAATCCGTCCCAATCAGGAGATAGTGATTTGGGGGTAGGAAGGGCTGTCTGACGAAAAGATTGGGGTTTTTCTCATACATGCATGATATGCAAATTGCCGGACTGGCAACACGATTTGGTCTGTCATTGTCTTGTAGCCCGATCTATTGAACCAGTCCTTTCGGCGTATCTCCAGAATCTACAGAACTGCGTGCAGTGCGATGGAACTCTCAACTAGCCCTTTCAGGCGCTCAATTGGATACCTCCATGAAAGGCTGGATAGGAACAAAAAATTCCGGGTCATTATCGCCAGCGTCTATGGGCTTGTAGCCTTCTTACTTCCCAGTTTCATTCGCCCATCTGGAGATGGTGCAACAAAATTTCGACAAAAGCGTTTGGGCGTGTCCTCCCTTGACGGCCTGCGAGGGTTTGCCGCTGTGGCCGTCATGAACTACCCTATTCTATATGCGTACCTCCCGGCCGTGTTCTACGGGTATGGCCTGCCCCAAGCTGCTGCTGAGCAGTGCGCTAGAGCCGAAGACAGAGAAAATCACAACCTCTGGCTGCATCAACTACCTCTACTGTGTCTTCTTTACACCGGAACGTGGCCTATATCTGTGTTTTTTGTCATATCCGGATTCTCCCTTTCCTATCGTACACACTGGGAGTCGTACCATACCGATGGAGGGGTTACCAATGGTACGATAGCCATAGCCTCTTCGTTACCCTAACGCCCAATTCGCCTGTATGGACCACCCATCATTGCCAGCATGATTACTATGATAGCGATCTATCTTGGAACCTATGAGCCCGGCCGCGAAGTATCTAACAACCCTCACTGGATCCCAGTCTTCCAAGAACTTCACCACAGACGTTTCAACACATTGGGAGGGCAGGTTTTGGACTGGTGTTGTGAAACGTGGAAAATGCTCAACATCTTCTGGTGGGGCGGCCTCTACAACAAGTACGATGTCCACCTGTGGACTATCCCGGTCGAATTCCGGTGTTTGTTGGCCGTCTTCCTTGTCCTCCCCGCGTACATCACTGTCCGACCCTGGATGAGAAGGGTTCATCATATCAATCTTGGTATTCTACGTGTACACGCTGGACCGATGGGATGTATCACTCTTCTTCTCCGGGCTTTTGATTGCCGATACGAGCATCTCTTTGGAGGCCAGCATAGATTCATCCCTCTCTTTCAGCAACTTTCGCCTCAAAGTATTTCTAGCCGCTCGTATGATTATGCTCGGATTCAGCCTTTTATTGCTCTCCGCGCCGGACTTCTGCATGGGAGACACCCCTGGATTCATTCTGCTCTCCAGAATGATTCCTCATTCCGATCCAGCTCCTTTTCGATTTCTTCCCAGCTTGGGAGGCTTGCTACTCGTTGCACTACTCGCCCACGCGCCATCTTCCGACCCTGTCATCTCGACAGCGTTAAGATCATCAATCGCTCAGTATTTCGGACGCATTAGTTACAGCATCTACATCGTGCACGGCCCGTTGATACATACTGTTGGATATGCGACTTTCCCCCTTTTCTGGTCACTAACAGGAATAGAAGAGACCTAGAGATATATCACGGGGCTCGTAGCAGCTTATCTTGTTATAGTCGCCATTATAATCTAGGTTGCAGATGTGTTTTAGAGAGCCGTAGACAAACCATGTCTAAGATCCGCAAAAAGCTTACAGAGATATCTAGTAATCACCTGATCTACAGTAGTGTGGTTATCTTGGAGCTAGCACAATTCCTGAGATAGTATGGAGTCAGTGGCAGCTCTTTCCGCACAACACGGTCTCCTCACGGCCGAGGGATGATCGGGGAACATCAACATCATATGCATGGCGCAGGTTTGTGATGTAGATTTATGATATCACGCACGGATATTCAATTGCGCTGCTCATAATTTGATTACCCACATGCAAAAGTTCAATATTGAAATCAATCAAGTCGTCAGTTCGTTCCTGAATCAATCACGACCCTGTCATGTAGACTAGTAGGGCAACTCTGATGACTGACATCATCCTCATCTGCCCACTGTCCCATCTCAGACCTCTCTCTCTTCTCATAATCAACCGGCAGTCATCGCTCATCTTGCCTATAGGCACACAGGAGTACAGGCACATTCAGCGATTCATCTGGAGGACTATCTGTCCCATCAGTCCATCCGAACTCCGAGATCCAACTCCGTCACAAACCCTCAAAATATCGAAATCAGTCAAATATCATCACCTAATTTAACTTAATTCCTTCCTAGGCAACAGTAGTATCCAAAGTGACAAACAAAACAGTCCGGAAGTATTTCTATCGATAAAAAGTTGTCTAGTATTTGGTCGTACTTAACTTATATTTCCTTGCCCATAATCAAATCTTGTCAAAGTTAAGCCACTCGTGTTAAGTATTAAAACCCACATCCAAACCTAAAAGCGTTTCTAAAGCAACAACGTTTAAGTAAGAAATTATGTTAACTTTGCATTAAAAACCCCCCTTAAGCTATTAATACAATGATTATTAATATGTTATGCTTTTAATTAATATAGTTATAAGTTAATTAATTGTTGAGATATTGCGAATAGTATCACAAATGGTAATTGGCGATGAGGCGGTTCGAACACCAGGGCGGTGGGGGGCGGGGCGTTGGCAGGTGAGCTAGCTTACCTTACCCCATGGCTCAATATGTACGTGTATGTACGTAGTGGGAACCCTGGTCCTATGGTCTGCTGTTCTCCAGTGGCATATGCAATCAGTGGCGCTTGCCTGATCAAGGAGGTTTCAGTAACCAGGCTTATCTATTACCTATTACGACGCCGGCGAGGCGGTGAAAGAAGTACTACCGGTAGATCTAATCCCACGTATATTACCTACACAACCAATACTACTCCAGCAATTACTAAAATAACTATTAACCAAGCGCTTGAATAGTAATTAGATGTAGTTAATACTAAAGGCCAATATATAGGCTTTTAAACCTTTAAATGGCTTTAAAAGTGCCTATTTTAGTGGTTATTAGAGTAGTATACTAAGTAAGTGGTGTAGGTGGTATAGGAGGTGTAGGCATGTTGGTGGGGACTCTATCTGGTATTTTCCCACCACCTCGGCCGGCAAGTACGTAAACTAACCACACGGACGTCGAAGCGTGTATGTGGAGCTGCATGGGGGGATTACTGATTTGGAAAAGCCGTGTAAAAGCGAGGCAAGAGCATGGCGTCGGCACGGGTTGTTAGTTGATCGGCAGACATCACGGGCCGAGAACTAAAGCGTTTTATGACACGGGAATGTTCGGAGTAGGAGCTCATTAGGAAGTGAGTAGATAGGTGTGCAGATCGACTCTGCCAACGTGCCGTCTTGTCCCGCACCTTCTGACGAAGAGGCAAAGGACCTTGTTCTGAAGATCTAAATCAGGTTGAATTGTAGAGGTCTCTGCTAGCCGGGCATGCATCGTTGGATCCTGACCTTCATTCTATCTGCTCATCCGAAATAGGGCTGTCCTCGCACCGTGAGCTTGATGGAGAGCTACAAACCAGAAATGCAAGGCCAGGCCTGGGCTTATGACAAGTGAGTCTATAGCCGCCCAGTCTGCTGTACGTATTAGCTCACGTAAAGCTACAACTAACATAGGGTCGACGATCAAAATGATCACGAAGGCATTCCGCTAAGAAGTGGTGCCCAAGTCATTCGAGCACAGCACAAAGAACTGCGAAGCGCTGGCGTGGCTATAAAGGCTTTCATGATTGTCAAGGACTTGACGCTTCTCATCCTTTCACTATTTGCAATTGGTGTGCTCCTTCGAGCTCAGAACGGCCCTTCTACGAAACCATGCGACTGTGGTCGCTCAACAACCGAAGCTCGACAGCAGGGCTGCGAGTACGACGCCATGGCTGCTGCCTGGCTGCCACCACACTGCATCGACAAGGAACTTCTGGCGGAGTTTGAGAAGGCCGGGGATGGTCCAGGTGGGCAGTGGCAGTACTGGGCAGACGCCAATCACACGTACGAGTACAGCACAGAAGAGGTGGCCCAACTTGCAGACACGCCCGGGAAGCTTTTTCACACCACGCCAGCCTGGCACGCGGGACACTGCTTTTTCTACTGGAGGAAAATCCAAAGGTCAAAACACACGGGCGTCACCATCGAACGCCGGTACGACAATGAAAGACACACCAAGCATTGCGGCGAGGTGTTCAAGAATCCCGGGCATACCGCCTACTCGTACGTAGAACTAACAAGCAGCAACACGGAACCTCCCGAGTTTGTCAAGCATTTGATGGTGGATGGGTGATCTTTACAATATTGTACCTACTTAGTTATGGGCTAAACCGGCCACGAGGCACAATGGTAGCTGTCAACCAGCAACAGTATGAAACGATTTGCCCGTATCGTTATTCAAGCTGGGATCGGCGTCGTTCACGTTCATAACTGCCGATCGCAGAGAACACGAGGCAGTATTTCATCTTCTCCCTACACATGTAGCTTTACGTAGGCAGTAGGATATATCTCACATTCCACGTGGCTGTACTCGCTCAGGTTGATTATCGTCTGCTAAGCCACAACTGATTTCAATAGATCCGATATCGTACTCGGACAAAAACGTAACACGTCGAAAAAGTAACAATGCGCCACTTGCCGTGGGCATGTCCCAAATGAGGAGAAATGGAGACAACAGGAAAGGGATCTTCTCGGCCTCGATTGAGTCACGTGAGACAGAGAGTCCGAAGTCCCGAGTGCCTGAGATGGAGAGGGTTGGAAAGTACTGCCATTTGGTATTTCTGATAGAGTCTATTGGGATACTGGAATCGAACTGGTGTTTCTATGAAACCCTCGCAAGTTAGGTAAAAGCGTTGTATCAAAAAGAAATCTACTTAAGTAAGCCGCAACATGCGCCGGCGACTTTCCTGCCTCAGCGGGGCTTACTTAGTCATGGCCCCAGTATGGCTGATCCGTCACAGTATTTAATTTGGCTGAAAGCCTTGTGACGCAGTTGTATCTAATCTTTCCTTTCCAATATCATGTCAACAGCCAGACCAAAATTCAGAGCAAACGCTGACGGAATGACACTTTCGTACTTCAACCCGCTAGTGACGACTACAGCCGATCTGCGGCGCATGCTGGACTCCCAACAGATCACCAGCGTCCAGATCGTCGAACAATATCTCGAGCAAATTGACCGCTATGAACCCGTCCTCAATGCTCTAGCGTCCATCGCTCCGCGCGATAGTTTACGCCGCATTGCCGAGTCCCTGGACGACGAACGTCGAGGCGGGCGTGTGCGGAGCCCCCTCCACGGCATTCCAATTGTGCTCAAGGTGCTCTGCCCTCTCTCCCCAGTGACGAAGACTCATCCTAGACCATGTGCTAACCGTCTTGGCATTTTAGGATGCATTTATCACAGCATCCGATCTTGGCATGCCGACTTGTGCTGGAGCGGCCGTGTTTACGGGTGCAAAGGCGTCCAAGAACGGCGCCATCGTGCAAAGGCTGGTTGACGCCGGGCTTATCATTCTAGCCAAAGGAAATATGACAGTGAGTAAAAAATGGTCCTCGTGTCAAGTTTAGTTTCCGGTCGTTAATGTCATGATATAGGAGTATGCGGGCATGAAGACCGAGGGGATGATGCCAGGGTGGTCTGCATATGGTGGTCAGACGATCTCACCATATGTAGGGCCCATCAAGAGGAACGAGAAGCTCCTGGGCCATTCGGTACGTACGACGAGTTCATGATCGAACATTTTGGTAATAAAAACACCGTATCAGGCACCGGGAGGCTCTTCCAGTGGTCCGGCTGTGGCCGTAGCTGCTGGCTTCAGCCCATTGGCCATGGGTACCGAGACAATCGGGTCGATCGTGACCCCCTCTGTCCGTGCAGCACTTTACGCGCTCAAACCAACCCACGGTCTCCAGGAAGTGGCTGGCATGTATAGAATGACAGACTTTTTTGATGTTCCCGGACCCATGGGGTTTGTTGCCCTATACTACTTCTTTGTCTTCCTTTCCTTTTCGATCTTGATCCTTTCACCCGAGCAGAATTCCTTGCCCAACAAGTTACTAATTGAGAACCTCTGGGTTGCAGAAAATGCACCGCAGACATAGCCAGCTTGTCGAGTGTATTGCTAGGACGACCCTTCGACAATGCCGATGTGGGAAAATGGGAGGGGCTTGCTGTTGCGTCTCTTGATCCTAAAGTTTGGCAGTTGGCGACAGCGATGTGTGATCAAATCGACGATACCGAGGTGCAAATGGTTAATCTCACATTCTTGATTGAAGAATTCAAAGCTAAGACGTTGTAGATCGACGAATACAAGGCTGCGATGCTTCGAATTGAACAACTAGGATGCACTGTCAAATACCCAGTGGACATCCTGGATCTATCAGAACTTAATATTGATGGCAAGGACGCAATAATGCCGATTGCGTGTATGTCAATATGTGGCATGGCTATTTGGTGGCGCTAATTTTCTTCGCAGTCTGGGAGTTCAAACACATCGGCATTCCGACTTTCATTGAAGGGTTCAGTGACGCCCCCGTTGCTAGTCTAGAGGAGATCGTCAGGTTCAACGAGCAGAATCAGAGCTTGACAATGCCAGAGCGTATGAAGAGTGTACTTTCCCTCTATGTTGCCGGTTTCTAACTCATTGCCAGCGTTCACCAAGCAAGATCAACTTCTCCGAGCTCTGGACATCGCCGGGACCTCCGAGGAGATTGCCCAGTTGAAACGAAGGCTTCGCGAAACGGGGAAGTCTATAATCAATCGGGTTCTTGATGCAGAAAATGTCAATTGTGTCGCCGCTCCGGCCGACTCTGCGATATGTATCTATACAGCCGCGGCCGGTGAGTCATTTGCCTCACTCTTCGTATATACATCATGATTCTCACTGCCTTTAGGATATCCCCATATCACGATCCCCCTCGGAAAGCTCAATTACAACGGTCGACCCTTTGGAATTTGTGTTCTGGCGAGAGAAAACGATGAGGCGGTACTATTGCGGTTCATGGCCGCTTATGAGTCTACGACAGCGCCCCGTCCAGTGCCTTCTATTGTATTTTAGCCCTTAAAGACCGAGATAAATACCCGTCTAAGCACGGATAGATTTCTAGACAATGTGCTGGATTTCCAAGGGTGACGACGACGACTGCAGATATATTTCTATACAGGGTTTGAATGGCAAAGTCATTAGTGCGCCATATAGACCATATACTGTCAGGAAATTTTCAAACTATCCTACTACTATGGAGTGACCAGTGGCAAGTGACAAGCAAGGCTGTGCCTTTGAAATCGGAAAGCGAAGGGGAGTCAAGTGTTTTTCATCGCCGGACATGCGGCCCGCGTTCCAATATCGTAGCCTGCGAGATACGTCATTCAAATGGTTCAATATCTCTTGACTTAACGACTCGAGTTATGCCTTCCATAGCGCCTGAGACGAACTAGTCACTATGTAGATAAAGTTCTTTGAACTTTTCAGGCCCGTCTATATTCACAGGCCAATTGACAGGCAAGAGATGCTTCACGAACTCGGGCGGAATGAGACTCTCGGCCTCGAACGCTATGTAGCTCATGCTTCGGATATCGGGCCCCTGAAGAACTCTACCACAATGTTCTGTATGGCCCTCGTTGTTGTAGCGGCCTCCGAGCCGGACACCGGTCTTGACGGAGCGTTGAAGCTTCCGCCAATAGTAAAAACAGTGTGCCTTGTGCCAGCGCGGAGTGGTATAGATGATTTCGCCATAATGGTCGCCCAGCTCCTTGATCTCGTCCATTGACATCTCCATTGTATATTGGGGATCTGCGTACCACTGCCATCGGCCGTCCGGTCCCTCACCGCTTCGCTCAAACTCTTCCAGCAGCTCGTGGTCGATGCAGTGATCCTATTTTAACAGCTAAGAAGTTGCTCTAATATCTTTATAGATCATCAAAGTGGTGACTAACAGGTACCCAGGCGGTCGCAGCCAGATCAAAAACACAGCCCATAGCTCGAGCCTCGGCTGTTGAGTTACCGCATACACACGGAGCGTCGTTGATTATGCTTTTGACCGAAGCCTCTTGGTGCTGTGGGCTATGTATAGATCTCTGTCTCCAAACAGAGATCGCGATGAGTGCTAGGATTAATGAAGCTATGTTGTTCACGCCAGAGAGAATGGCGCGCGAGTTGCCAAAAATCCGGAGTCGGGCGCGTGATCCGCCGACTTGCATGTCATGATTCAGCGCCACGGCCTCGATGTCCTCCTCATTATCGAAGCTGTCAGGGTTCCGATTTAAGTAATATACCAATTGCGCAGATTCGGGGTTTGAAGACTTACTCGTTGCGAAGAGAATCGCTCTCGCTGTCGTTCTGGCGACAAGACATTGGTGCCCACTTGCACAATTTTGGCCGCTTATAATACGCGTGATATTCGTCTTGGAGTAGTTTGATGTTATGAGACTGTCCAGTTAACGAGAGTAGCGTGCCTTAGTTAGCTACCTACTTAAGCGTATGTACTTAGATAGTTCTACGAGTTATTACGTGATGAAGGGCGAAAAGGGTGGGGGACTACTACCGGTATTCCATACACCGAATACAGGTGTATTGCATGCAGCTGGAGTGGTCCTGCAAGTCGCGTACTCCGTGGAAGTGAACTAATCTCTATCTATTTTGATTCTATCGCGGCCTTTACCCCTTGCCGACATTGCGCCATACATAGAGAATATTTGACATTTGCCAAGCCGGCTTATCCTAATCCAGCCACTATCAGAGACCTCGCCTCATTTATAGCCGAGCAGATCTTCGGTGTGTACGCGGTATCAAATTTAGAAAAGCCGGCTCCATTTCCTCAAGGTGTGGTTGCTTTCTGTCTCGGGATCCAGACATCGTCCGAAGCGGATCTTACAATGAACTCACACCGAAGGTCGCCTCTACCTACCTCCGTGAGCACCCGGCCGAGCCGGGGTTTTTAAGTATAATGATATATTAATTAAAAGTTTTATAAACTTTATTTTTAAAAAATAAACACAATTTCATTAATGATATTTAAACGTTCACATGAAAAATATATTTAAGCGTTAACAAAATAGAATAAATGGTAATAAAAAAATAATTGCTTATTAAATTTATATATAACCCCTTTTTAGAGGTAATATTAGTATTTTAGGTGGTGCGTGGTTTAAATGGGCACCCACTACTGCCCGTATCATCAAGTCATCAAGTACCCGTGGCCCTTACGCGTCGTTCTGCGCGGCTGCACACTCCTCGAAAGTTTTGCCAGGGGAGATGCCGGGCTCACATCGTATTTGGTTCCCCGGCGGTGTTGTGACTGTCTCACGGTTCATCCCACCGCGTCTCGTGTACGCCAAATAGAGTCATATCTGAGATTCTCAGGTGCAGCGGGCTTGTGAGGAATGGCAGCTACCGTACACAGCCGCGGTTCCCAGTGAGTCCAGCTGCGTCCTGGGGCTTTCTTTTCGTCTCCTATCTCGCATCAATCAGGCAATCTTTAGTTCAGATCGTGCTCTTCCCCCGTGCCAACTCACCGTACTCCAGCGCATCAACATGTTTGGGACCTTGAATATTGGTGGTCATCAAGAGGCGAGGGACAATACTCATAACGGGCACGAGGATCTCAATCGTTCCTCACAGGTGATACAGATAGGAGCACGAAACAGCCAACGGCGCGAATATGTTCCGTTGACACAGCCGGTCCTTGGAAGATCTCCACGGCAGTTCTGGGGCTTTTGCTCATTCTGCTGCTATCTACTGAGCTCAGGCACCGTGGGCGCCCAAGTTACGAATCAGGCTTCAATACTGATCTCCGTGAGTCACAGACAACTGGCAATCTTTCTTTCAACAAGACTCTAACGATTGTAGAGCCCGCTGTCTCGTCTATCAAGCCAGAGCGGCGTAAGTTCTTCGGCGGGATCATTGTAAATGAGTCAAGCGAGTTCGAGCTTGTACTCGAACCCGCCGACGCTCGGTACACAGGCCGACCTACACAAGGGCTTGATGACGCTTGGGATCGGATAGTCGGTAAGTTGTATGGATCTCCGTTGCAACCCTCTTACCGATCGACCACCTTTTTCTAGGAAGGTATCTTGCGTTGACGGAGGCGGAGGCTCAATCTCTGCAGGGGCCAGTGGCAGAGGAGCGCGGGCGGTACTGTGTCGTACCCCACGTTCGACATCGCCTGCACTGCGTCAACTACCTCCGAAAGGTTGCCTACCTATGCAAAGTGGTATCCTACCATCCTGACGGAGAACAAGACAACAGTGCCGGCATTCCTTATGCATGTCGGTGGGTCTCTTCTTTCAGTTGGATGTAGAACGTGAGCTGACGCTGAGTAGATCATTGCATCGAGACGCTGCGCGAGATGCTGCAGTGTCAAGCTGATCTAACTCCAGTGCCCCATGTTTAGTCCAAAGAGAAGCAAATGTATCTAGCCGATACAAGCCTGGAGCATACGTGTCGGGACTTTGGTGCAATCATGAAATGGCAAGACGCCAGGCACGGGTGACGTGGTTTTTGGATGTTATGTATAATTATCCTCTAGATACAAAAACCCTATTCGTACTCTTGTAACCAAGTTCAATAAACTGTTTGAGTCAAGACTTTTGCGGCTTCAAGGGGAGGTTGTCATCATTAGTCATAACACAGGCGCATGGTGAATAATTAATCTTGATATGATTGGCTTCTAGAAACTGAAACATGCAGTACTGTTCTCTTATCTCAAACTGCTACAAGGCACATATTGTCATGAACCTCGAACTTTGGGGTAGGTAAAGACACTTGTTGTTGGTCTCAAAACCTTCGTGGGCAACTTTCTAACTATATACAAATGTCGTTTTGTACTCTGTGACACATATGTGCCCCGGTCCCCCCCTACGGTCCTTGCTTTCTGTGTCTGGCACATTGGAACTTGCAGTGACCCAATAAATGAATTTTGTACCTCAGCCAAGGCCGTTGAGCTTTACACTCTCTGCCTTTCGTCCAATATCCCAACCCGGAAGATACCATTTCTTGACCACCTAACCGGATCTTACCACCGACAACTTATCATGGATTCGATGCGCCTGCATTGGTCCGGGATTCTAGCAATCTGCCTGCTTCATCAAAATGTCTGTGCATTTACCCGCTCACTTCCGCTCGACGAGCGCTGGGAGAATCACCAGCAATGTATTGAGATGGGGGCCGGCGACTCCTTCAACAATACCAAGATCGACTGTCAAGGGCGTCTAAGAGTGGCCGAGCTGGGGCTTTGCGGTGCCCTCGTCATTGTTGCACTGCTCTTCTTGCTCATCGTGGTGGCAAGTCTATGGAGCCTGCTAAAGAGGCAGACACCCCAGGAGTTTGCGTCAAGCTTCTCGCAGGTACGGTCATGGCTTATCGACTCGCCAAGGGACTATATTTTCATGCTGTGGACATTTTGTCTAGTATTCTACGACGTGTATAAAGATACATACCAATTGCGAAGTTCTGAAACGCGTTCTACCGGCTCAGAGGAGATGCAACTGTTTCGAGATACTGCCGAGGACCCAAGTGTATAAAGTCGATCAAAGAGGTTTCAGATGACGCTCAAGTTGCCGCACCCATGTGTGCAATCCATGAAGGTGAAGACGTAAGGGATTGTGTGGATTTACTCCTATTTGCATACTCTCAATAGAAACGGGCAGTTTGTGCTGGCTCTGTTGCATACAGACACGATATCATCGCACGCCAAGTAGTTCCAAATGAACAGAACCTTGATCAGCAGTTTTCAAGTATCGGCCCTATCTGTGCAATAATGTCGGCCTTGGTAACATATTCTAAACATCAGCATGTTATCCCCAGGCACTATCATCCAGTCCAGTAAGGAAATAGAACTACCCCCCTCCCCCAACTTTGATATTATATTGCGTTACATTCTCCACCTCCATCCTCCAGAGCCTGATTCCTTTCTTTCTCAATAGAAAAGCTTCCGCCAGGGTTTCTGACTACATGTTTGCTGGGGTGCCAATCTGTTGCCTTGATAGTCTTGTCTTTGGCCCAGTCAAGGATCTTATCGTAGTTTCTACAGGTGTGCTTATTCTCCACATGTGGACGCAGGCCTTGGACAACATCGCTCCAAGCAAAGTAAACGACGCTAACGTCAGCACTACAGATGAGTGCCTGGCGTACTTGGTCTAGGCAATGGTCTGATATGTGATCAGACGGATATCAAAAAGCTGATGCAGAGGGATGTGGCGTTGACTGGAGGTTAACATATTCACCTTCTCGGCCCTCCAGGGGAAGACGCTCCGTATTCTCTGGCAACAGACTAGCTGTCTTAGCATCGATTACCGAAAGCATACTAGCTGTGTACTGTTCAATTTGTGTTCCTGATAGCCAATCGAGCCACTAACCCGAGTAAGACTCCTCCCATTGACGGTCGATTTCGTCAGAGGGCCAGCCTTGATATGGTGTCTTGTCGTCCCCTCGGCTTCGTTGGAATTTTCTAGGTACGTACTCTATGAGGTGGTTGACGGGTGCTAAATCCAATGATCTTGGAATCAGTAATTTTTATTTATAACAGGGACCAAGAAGCCCTTAGATGCTACTCACAGTAAAGTTGTAATGACGGGTCGGGGAGTGACCCGTACAGTAGACAAACGATGGCTGCACCGGATGCAAAAGAAAGGAGGAATAAAACGGACGCAAGAATGACGAAGTCAACCCTGAGCTATCAACAGCAGCAGTCAGCTTTTATAATGTATTAATGCTATATATGAAAGAGCTTTGCTAACGGTGCATGGTCGTTTGTCTATCTGTTCATGGATCCCCTTTTCCATACCTGCAGTCCCAGCCTGCCAGCCTGCCAGCCGCTCCCTAGGTAGTATGGGTAGGCGGGCAGGGGTGGGTTAGGTAGTTAGAGGTGTCCATACTTTTTTGTCAGTCACCTCAAGGGGGTAAGAGTATTAAGAAAAACGGAACGGTCGAACCCACTCAGGGGGGGCATGTTACGGTGCCGTGCCCGCAGCCCATGCAAAACGGAAGCCCGGCGACTACAGAGCAGGACCTTCGGAACCGTCGCACCGCCACAGTAAATCAGCAGAAGCCTTTGAACCGAGTGATCAATATTGCATGGGCTGTAGTATCTCGCCACAATCTTAGGCTGCTATTATTTTAATGCCTATTATAATTAAATCCCGGGGTGAAAACTTGGTGGTAAGGAGTTAAACGCGAAGCTTGCCACTGGAAGCCCAATTAAGAGGCTAAAAGAGCGAGTTATTATGTCAATGCCAATGAATCACCGTCCTTTGTTCATTGTAAGAAGAACCTTGTTTAGCTCCGCTCTGTCTTCAAAGGCTCTGTCCTCTTAGCCTTTCCATCGCACAAAGATAAACAGCGGCGAAAAAGATAGCGCCGACCATAAGAGACTCGACCACGTCTCTAAGTACGTTGATGTTAGTTCAATCAAATCCGCATTAGAAACACCAAGAACACCAATACTATCAACATGGGAAAACTCAATTATAACCACGATTCAGTCTACATTAGCAGACCATATCATGCTTTGTACATATCCGATGAAGAGGAGGACGACGATGAGATTTGTGTCTGGAAACACCCACCATCCCTCTCTGAACTATCCGACTGCGACAGCGTCGAAGAGCCTCTAGCAGCGCACTTCCAGAGACTGAGGGTTGAGGCGAAAGGCAATCAGGGGCCTCGCAAAGAGTATTTCGAGAAGGCGAAAAACGAAGGTCAATCAGGCAGCGGTAAGGAACCCCAGAGACCTCAAACAACTCCGGTGCCTAAACTTGTGAGAGAAGCTAAGGAAGCCAAACCCCAAATCAAGACATCGGATATTCCGCTCAGTAGTATCGACCTTGAAACAGGCAAATTGACCAAAGAGGCGTTCCGCCAGCGCGAAGTCCAATATGCCCTCTCTACAGCACGCCGCAGCTTAACGCACATGTCGCAATTTCTGCTCAAGTTAGAGGCGCGCGCCGGTAAGACCACAAAGGAAGGCATACGGCAAACCCTCGATGCCACAGTGCAGGACACGAACTATGACTTTAGCGTATACGACGACATAGGCCACAAAAGCGAGATTGAGGAGATCAAGCACTTGTCAAATGATCTCTATCATCGCCTCTATCTCATCGATAGACACTGGCGACGTATAGGACGCGAGGCTCGAAAAGCTGGAGAAAAAGACCCCGATATTAAGCTACTTGGCGAACAGGACGTAAGGGAGTGGGTAAAAGTCGAGCTCAAGACGAACCACTTATCCGTAGAGGAAACGTGCTTCTACACAGTTCACGACCTAGCGTCGAACAGAAGCTTTGTCGATTGGATTAGTTACCTGCGCAAGCTGTGCGGATTCGGAGACCACCCCACAGAAGAGGCGAAATTAGTCGAGCTGGCCTGGCGATTCCTAGATCGCAATCTACGTGGTCCGCGGCCAGTAAACCCGACTTCGGTCGAGCAGTTTATTGGAGGCCTCTATAGGAAGTGGGAGGATGGTGCATTCGCTGAAAGACTCAAAAATCCTAAGAAGCAAGAGCTCGATGATGAGGCTGCGTGGAGATTAATGAGAAAATATTGGTCGTCGAGAACAGCGCCGAGTTAAGAAGAAGTAGTTAGACTTAGGTCCTTCTAGAGTCACACTGAATTGTAACTAGAATGTTTATGTAACGAGTAATATATTTAAATCACACCTGGTCTTGTCATGAAGCTTAAGCTAAGTAACTTGTTGACTGCTACATACAACTGAGGACGGTATTTAAGCACTTATATGAAACCCATCGTTGATGGTCTCCATAGTTTACACAGCGAATTGACGTATGGGCGAGGAAAGTGCGAAACCTCAAGCCTGTCGTAAGACAATGAGGCACAATCAACAGCGCTCACCAAGTCAAAGCAAGTTGAATAATACCCTTTCGAATTGTTTTGGCGTAACTAGGTGACTTCGTTGTTTGAATCGAGAAAAATAGTTAACCAAGCAATCCAAAGAAAGGTAGTATGGCTTTGTCGGTCTGTCGGCTGGGCTGGTGTAGACTATATCGGTCGTGGTCGCAGTAGGTCAGTTCGTCTGGCCGCTAAGGTAGGTGAGGTTATCGTGATAGGTCAGTTGCATGGGTAGGTCAACGCGGCTAATTCTATTAAAATACCTTGGTAAAAATAGAGAATTAGTTGAATCAGTTGTGAGTAATTGTTCAGTTAAGACATCTCTTACCTGCCTGGAAATAATTTTAGGACTTTTTACCTTGTTTTGAATGGGCAGATTAGTTGACAGTCAAACAAGTTACCTGTTTTGTGGTGAGCCCTGGCATCATTAGTCACTTGTTAACTCTGTCTTGCAATTCTCGGGAGTCGCTAAATGTTCCACCAGATTTCCTTCGCCTGAGCGATGGCGTTGGACAGATTCCTGATTTCGATATCCGGAGAAAAGGCCACCGGCTCTTCGTAATACTCAGATTTTCCATAGTCACGACGGTAACCGATGATGTCGTGGAATTGTATGTCGGGAAAGACAGCATCGTATTCTGGGAAATGTGGCCCTTGTCCTTGTGACTTGAATAGATGGGCATCGTCAAAGAATGTCCAATGCTCGAAGTCTGTATAACTTCAAAACTTTCGCTTGAATTTTGGATCTGGGATGAGCCGCTTCATACCACCTCAAGATTTTGGTACGGGTGTAAAGCATCTGGTAGATGCCAGGGCCTTTGTGGTAGCCGTTATCCTGAACAATGAGATCACCCGCTCCAACAATATCGGAGATCGTTTCTCGACAAAAGGATTCTCTGTCGAAACCACACGTTGGCTGTTGTACGGAAGTGTTACACGTACTGAATACGAGACTGTAGGTCTCGGTGATGTCTACGGACGTAACACGCGCTGGCTTCGGACGTAATACGAGCTGAAAAGAGTATTGGCAATTGTCTCAGTGAGGCTATTCAGCCCTCGCTAATCTGAGACATTGTGTCGGAGGTCGGAGGTTAGGAATACCGACGATGTGTATAAATAGCCTCGATATTCTAAGGGAGGGTCAGGAAGTCTTCCGAATGGTCAAGGACCTAGTAGCCCCCTAGTAGATTATGGTCTAATTGAGTCTATCTCCAAGCCTCTTATACGTCCCTTGTGATATTGGCCCCCATTTCGCGAGATTTTTGAGCCATTGTCTGACAATGGCCCTCCCATGTTGTCCAGCTGTGGTTCCGAAAACAATGGTCCTGGCCAGATCAAACCCGAAGCAGGCCAGCCATCGGCAGAGCTCATAAGCGTTCAACGACATGGTATCGTAAAACATCATATGGGGGTCCAATTTGGAGAATCCTTCGACATCGGGCGCCCAAGGAGCAAGAATAGCTTTAGTTGTAGTACTTTCTGGCAAATCAGAGTTGCCGCACTGGGCGAGCACAGCCCTATACAACGAGCCGAGGTATTTTTCCACTCATGATATAGCTTCTATTTCGTATCGTTTGAGGCCCTCTCTGAATGAGTAGTGATCCCAAAGCCATCTTCCATCGGAATAACAAAATTTACATATCAGCTCGCACCTCAGAAATGCTCTCATGAGCCGACGTCGCTCTGTGTCGTGGCATTGGGCCACATAAAACCTGGTACACACCGTGCGGTCTTTGAACGTCAAATGACCTCCCGGATGTGGGAGACACAAGTACTCCCTTGAAGGGCAAGCAGAGGTTGCTTTCGTTAGATAGTCTTCGATGAACATTAACATTTTGTGGTACAGCTTATCAATCTCCTTAACGAGGTTCTGAGCCATCTCGTTTGTCCGAGTCTCTTGTTTCAGAGGGTTTTGAAACCTCCGGTAAGCCCATGATCGCCAATGATCAAGATAGGGGTAATGATAGGCCGACGGATGGTCGAGAACATGTGTGCGAGGAAACAGGATGATTGCCATAGCATCCTGCACCATATCGTCATCAAGGTCAATTTCAGTGACAAGTAATTTCCGGTCGAGATATTTTTTATGCGCTATGTATAGACGCAGCATAGTCGATGAGGCTTGGATGAGGTGTCTGATTGACAGGTTGCGGGATGCGGTCGAAGGTGTGAAGGTGTACATACGTATGGCTGTATAGGTAGTTCTGGCAAGGCAAGCGTCGCGAGTGGCTTGCTCGAAGGCTTGGATTCCGTCGTCTCTAGTCGTACGGCCATAATATGGTTACCTAGTGTTTGTCATATACATGTACGCATACCCAACGTTCGGCGAATAGGTCCGTAGTGCAGAGTTGGAATTGGAAGGTATGAACTGCGTGGGCGGGTTGCCCAACGTTCGCCTAGCAGTTTCAAATGCACAGTTAGGATTGTTGGGAGGTATAGGGTGCTGTTTTTAGTCCGTACGAACAACCAGCCAAGGGGTCGTACGGCGTTTGAGAACGGGAGCTTGCTTGTTTGAATAGTATTCGACTCAGATACCCTGGTCCCAGTCGAAAACGGTACGTTGTACGTATATGCTAGCATGTGGCTGTGACGTGCCTTAATGATAAAGATTTAGGGAGGTAGAAGATGTTGTTCTCTTGGAGATAGTGGTGCGAGGCCTGAAAGGTTACCAGAAGTAAACACTGCTTACACCTTACACCTTCCATCATAGTTAATACCGCTTACAACTTCCTTAGCTTATATAAAGATTGGAAAAGTTAGCTGGCTAGGTGGGTAATGGTGGATTAATGTCTATTATGTTATTAATTTTTTTAGGAAGCCTTCTAGAGCTTCTAAGTTTTTATATGATCCAGTTCCTTAGGTAAATCAGCTGTATTAGAAGAGTGGCACAGAGGTCAACATACTGTGCCCAACGCTGCCGTCGCTGATTTTGTCTTTTTTAAGTATCCTTGGCTATGAAAGGTTTACCATCGATTGGACGAGAGATACTCTCCGAAATATCTTTGCGCTCCTGAATTGCTATCTCACGACAGGGTAGACCCGGGATATGCGGCTGAACAGCCTCAATTTGGCCAGTAGCGATCGTCGTAGAAGGTGAGAGAAAATCTACCCGGTGTGTATAACGGCCTAGGTAAGATTATAACCGACAGGCAATTCGGCTTGAATAGACTAGAGCCAGCTTCTTTTCGCGTTCGTCTAGGCGGGTCGAGTTAGTAGGCTCAGGGCGTTCTATAACGAGTGAAAGAAAGGGGTATCTCAAGTTAAAGGTGGGTATCCATCGGAAGAGTGGGAGAGGCACAACCCGGGGGTAAGACGGTTCCGCTTCACTGTATGACGGTGTGAACAGTTCTGATAGTGGAGTAGAACAGCCGATGGCAAAACGGAGGTACGGCGGCTACGAGATGAAGCCGGTCAGGTGCGACAAAACCTCACCATACCCCCTATGATGAGTCAGCAGGACCCCTATCTACCTAGTTTTCATCATTGGAAGGTCGACTTCCTCCAAGTTCTTTGTTAATTAGCCTTGTATAATGCGAAAAAACCAACAACCACCACTATTTCGTTGATTGATTTTCCCATGCCACCTTGAAGATGTCGCACCGTGTCTCTACTCCTTTACAAACAATCCTCTTCTCGCTGACTCTGAGGAGCTGGGTTATTATACTACGAAACCCATGCGTAACTTACAGCTAATCATTCCACCTCACTTATACGAGACACATCTGAGGATGATCTCATAGTTACGATGGACGAGATAGGCTCTCTGTGGCGATATATCGGGAAGCCATACACCTTGCGCACGAATATCTCATTGCGAATACCGTCTTAAGTTAGTAATCGACCACAGCCTGCAAGCTTACGATAAGTAGGAGCAAAATATTTGGTCTATAAGGAGTTTACGGAAGTGGTCAAATTCAACCTCTTTACGATATAATTTGAGACAATTTGAGATTGCAATTCTTAAAGCTGGCGGTGCTTCCTTACTACTTACAGCACCTTTAGCCACGCCTTCCATCTCATCTCTTTTTGCCATTTCAAAGTTTAGCAGCTTGGTTCCCGCACCAATACCCACTTACCTGATGCTCAGACACATGACTTCCTTGGTGATTCCTCCTTCGACCTTCTAAAGTACTCAGTCTCTTCTACCATCCACTCTACTCGTGGTATCATAGCTTTCGAGCCCAGGTTAAGTAGGTATGTTCACACGCATATACAATCTTTAGCAGGCAACCCACGTCAACGCAATTTCTTACCTAGCACTCCACAGGTCTATGGCCTTCTTCAACGGCGCTTTTATCCATTCAACTGAGATCACCACCTGCCGCAGTGTCTCATCATTACCTTCACACCCGTTTCTGCCAGGAGATGCTCGTATTCACATAGCAAGCTCAACAAACTGCTTTTCCTTGCAACTACTCGGCGCGTGTCAATGAGGTAATCTCCAGAAGCCACAGCCGCCATAGTTCATACATACAGTCCACTGTCGCTGCAACTGACTTATGATCCCTCTTCTTTCTCCAGTCTCTTATATCTACCAACATCTACTCATACATATCCTCAAGGTTCATAATCCAGGTTTTATGCCAATGCTCTGGATGCACACTCCAGAACAATTCATACTAAATTGGCTTGGTATCCGCTAACAAAAGCAGGAACGACTCTGCAACTACCAAGCCTCGAAGCCAGCTCATCCCTCGGCTCTCCTGTGAAAGTCGCAGTTCCACACTGGCCAACAGGTTCCTAAACTCTGAACATATTAGGGTTCTTTAAGTGCACTATCTTCCTCCAATTGCAGTACCTGTTTTCTTCATCTCTTACCTTCCAATTGTCAGATCAGCATAGCATCACCTACGCTCTTTCTCTATCTGACCTCTTATACATGCACTCCATTCAAATATCACTGCCCAAGCACACCTCAGTGAGATTATCACAACACCCGCTATTCATCCCGTAGGAGCAGCTTATTTCTCTTCCTTAACGATCAGTTGGGATAGTCGACAAAATGCCGGACAAGCAGACCCGTATCCGCCTAAAATTTGCCTGGGAAAAGTGTTCAGGAATGAACGCACATAGCCGTATAACTTTTAAAGAGCAATCTCTCGCTGACGGTCTAGAACATTGCAAGAATCTTATCAAAATGGTTGACGACAAATTCGCCAACAACACAGACTGCAGCAAGCAATCCACAAAGTCTATCTGGCCGTCAGACGACCGAAATATATGGATGGCTCGATGCAGTAAGTTACTGATTAATACATATGCTTTAAAACAAGCACTCACTAATTTCCACTGTCCAGAACAAATCATTCAAGACCACCAAGCTTTTCAAGTTCTCGTGGGCGTATCTGGTGCTACTGGAAGTGGAAAGACTTCAATCTTAAATGCTCTTCTAGGATTCCAAGAATTGTTACCAACAAACAACGAGGAGGCCGCCACAGCTGTTCAGTGCATAGTCAGCTTCAATCATGATCCACGCCGCGAGTATGCGTTTCGCTGCGATGTCACCTTTCAAAGCAAAGGAACGCTGGAAGCCAAATTGAAGCAGTTTCTCGATGATCTAAACGACAGAGACGAACTTCAAGAATCGCATGATGGTTCTTTAGAAGATGAAGACGCTCTTCGAGATCTTGAGAGAAGATTAAAACCTGCTCGCGAAATGATCAGCATTGTGTTCGGTATACAAGATGATCAGATCAAAATGCTGGGGGTTGATGGGATCCTTGAATCTAACCCTGAAGCTATGAAGCTTCTGGGAACGGTGAAAAGGTTCAACAGCAGTAATGCAGAGGTAATTTCGCAAGAAATGAAGCCTTACATAGACTCTACAGTAGCAGATCATAGCACATCTGGCCCACGTTTTGCAGCGTGGCCACTCATTGAGCAGGTGCACTTGTTCGTCAAGTCCGACATCCTTCGAGACGGAGTCGTTCTCGTGGACTTACCAGGGTTGGCTGATGCCGTTGGAAGCAGGGCATCAGTCGCCGAAGAAGCGTTCAACAAGCTAACAGCTACATTGATTGTAACCCAGGCTACACGGGCTGCAGACAACTCTACTGCCGTATACTTGATGTCTAAGCATCAAGAGATGTCCATGATGTTAGATGGAAAATTCAATAAACAAGCATTCTGTGTGTGCTTGTCTCAAATCGATCAGATCGACCGAGAAGCTGCACTCAGAAAGCCAGAAGCTAAGGCAAATGCCACTCTCCAGGCCTTGCTGGTATCAGAAGAGAATATAAAGAAGTTTAGGCTAAAGGCAAAAGAAAAACGGCAACTCAGGAGAACCAGAAGGCAGGACATAATCAAAACTCAACGCAAATATACCGGTAAGGCGAAAATAAACCTGCAGGAGTTATTGGTATCATTTTGATATTCTACTAATTGAAAGTAGGCCAAAAGAGACTCGACCCGACCAAGTTTGCCGCCGAAAGGGCCAAAGCAAACGAAGACCGAAGAGCTATAAAATCGAAGCTAGCTCGTATCTCAAAAGATATCGCCTATTCGAAACACCGATTGTTAGAGCTCAACAATGAGATTACTTTTGAATGCATCACAGCAAGAAATCGGTTCTTGGAGAGGCGGATAAAAGGGGACTTCCAGAAAAGACAAGCTCGACTAGTCAATAACGACTCCAACATGAAGAAAATATATGATGGACAAGTTACGATTTGCCCCACGAGCTCAGCCGCATTCTGGAAATGCCAGTGTCCAATCCAAAGAATCGCCGGTTTCCCAGCCGAACCATACACGGGAATCCCTAACCTAGCCAGCTGGGTACGCACTGCAACGATTCAGAAACGAGAGGAGCATGTCGATGATCTCCTTAACAGGCTACGAGCACAGTATGACACTATTCTCCTCTGGTCTAGAGATAGGTGTAAATTGAAAGATAGCATTATTACCAGAAGCTCCTTTGAGGAGGATATCCTCGCAGATATCGTTAGGGTCATGGAACAGGTATTGTATCCTTTCTCTAGGCTAGAATATTGCCAGTCGGACGCTAATAAACCACAGGATCTTGCAGCATGCTGGTCGCATCTTACTGGAAGAGTTCACAATGAAAATCCTCTCAGCAACAAGCAACAGTTCATACTCAGCGAGTGTCCACGACTGTGTACCAGTGCTGCCAGAGGTTGGACATACGAGGAACCCGATGATAGAACATCTGATAAGATTCATTGGTTAACATACAAAGCAAACCTTAGAAGATTAGGAGGGACGTTCGTGAGTAAATCGAAAGGAAATCGGCATGAATATAATTGGAAGCAAGACATGTAAGTGACGCTGAGTAACTTGAAGGACGTATGGGAGACTAAGCTAACAGCTACACCAATCAGTCAAAATACTCTGTTTACTATCATTATCGAGGATTGGAACCAGTCTCTCAATCGAAACATACCCGCGCTGATCGATGATGTTTGGCCAACGATGGACAAAATTTGGGACGACTTTATCTCAAATCTCAATACAGGCGTCCAAAACGTCGAGCCGAGACTCGTTCCTGAGTTGGCTGATGAAAAGTGTGGCCTCGACACTTTTAAGACAGAGGCTAAAAACCAAGTGCGCCGAGCTCTAAACCAAATTAGCGAACGTGCAGCGCACTTTTACCGCCTAGTTTTAGGTGATATTTGTGCGAGATGGGAAGAGGCTTTCCAAGAGGCACTACAAATCCAAGGTAAATAAATCATTTACGCCATTTACGCTTTGAAAGTTAACTCTGTTAAGGTCACGGTTGCCATACAATTCGCCAACTACACGTACTAGGGTTTACACAAAGGGAAAGCAAGGCTGTGTTTAAAACTGCATACGATGATCTTCAACAACATTTCCGTGAGAGCTTTGGCCAGTTGCAAGAAGATCTACAGATCATATCAGAATCTACTATCAGAGAGATAAAACGTTATCTCGGCTTAATCCTCGACAAGGTCCTTGAGCCCATAGATTCTGCTGTCGAATCAACAATTGTCGCCAAGAGAACAGATCTGCAGAGGTCTGTAACGAAAGAGCTCAATGAATGGACTCTGAAATGGCAGTTTCAAAATTCTAATAAGAGCGTGGATGCAAGCACCACTCACCAAATCCCGGAGAATTATCGCGACGCACGAGCGGAGCTACAGCAGCTAGAGAGCAATGAGAATGACCTCGACTCCGAATCAGATCTAAGTTTGAGCTCGGACTCAGACATTGATAACTATTGAACTTATACTGCTACCTCTCTACACAGCAAATCTGATGTGAAATAGCAATGAAAAAGTTGACATAAACTCATTTGTCATCTGCAGTGCCTTTTTTAAGGCTCAGATGATTAAAAAAAAGGGGGCGGGGGGTTTATAAGGCCAAGGATTTGAAAACAGAAAATGAAAAGAAAATGAAAGAGCCATGAATTTTTGCTTTAAAAAGCTATTACAGCAGCTTTTAAACTGCTTACATAATTGCTTGCCAAATTAGCATCAAGTTAGCAAAAGCTTTTTATTAAGTATTATTTTTATTTTTAAATAGCAAACTTTTACTAGCAAATTTAATGCGAATGATTTTTCTGATTTTTCTTTTAGGTAAATAAATCCTAAAAGAAGCTTTTTATTTGGGAAATTATATCTGTGCCAGGTTTAATAGCAGCAGCTAACATGGGTATAGGTATCTCCCTAGTCGAAGAAAATCGTTATATTCTGTAAAAGAGCATAATGATTGCTTTATTTTTAAGATGCTATAATGGTGTAATACCAGCCTTGTGTATACAACGGCGCAGTGAATGCTTCAGCTTTGTCTTACTACCCAACCTCGTTTCAGGGCCCCATTTCCATGACCTTCGCATATTTCTACCACAGGCTGCCCTTCCTGCCGCGCTGTATCTCATCATCCGCTTGTGTACGGCCAAAGGCCCTTAAAAGATTATCCGAGACTGCTACCCTCTGGCTCATTAACATATTGTTGGGGTTGCTTCTTGATGCCTTACTATCGCACCTATCAAGTCGTTGATTATTTCCGATCGGCGCTGTGTCATGCGGTATTGCGTGGACAGTACAGTCTGAACTGTCCGAGTAATGAATCCAACTACCACCATACTTTTAAAAACCAATTGTCTGGGTTCACCCTGTCTCCAACATATATAGCTCCCTCCACTGAAGAAACCAACGTCTCTCTGGCCCAGTTTAACGGGTTATAAAGGAGGTCTATCCATCCGAGGCGGGCCAAGCCGTGGTCCAGCACCGTCTGCACTGAGTCATGGCTCAGAAAAAAGATCATGAGGCCAGCGGCAACAACAAGGAGGTGCCATTCGGCCATTGACCAGATGATAATGGAGAGCTAGAAAAGGAAGATGGCTTTAATAAAAGATCGCAATGGATGGTCGTAGTCGACAAGAAGACCCTCGTCGAGGACATAGATGACATAAAAGCCAAAGATAATGAGCCAAATCGTCGTTGCCCAGCGCAGTGTGCGGAGGAGGAGGAGCAAATCGGTCAAGACTAAGAATACCAGGACCATAGTCCAAACGAATGCAACGCTAAAGTAAAGAAACAACATTTCTGGTTGTCTGTTGTGAGGTGGCTTGTTGGGTATCTAGACCGCTGTTCTCAACCCCGAATCATGACCCAAAGTGCGACTGAAATGAAGTACCATCAATATACAGAGTGAATAGGTTTGTCTTAAGAGGTTAGTTGCTATTCTAGGTGATCTCAAATGATTAAAAATCATGTATTGATTTCATTCGAGTGCTCAATACCCAGCCCATTTTGATCAAATGAAAACCCTCAGTCTTTGGTGACGCGGTGCCGGAAACAGGAAGAGTAAATATGGTTCTTTGTACCTGGATTTCTCGTGGCTGCACTAAAACGACAATCAAGCACCAACAATTATATTCCGTTAAAATGACTGGAATATAGAAATGAAAGAGAATTAATGAACATACATAATTTTTAGTAAAAGTCTTTATACCCTTCAGTATAAATTTGCTATTTTTAATTTTGAGACAAGAAAAGAAAAGTAACATATAACACGTCTGTTTAACTATTAACAAAGCATGTATAGAGCTATTTTAGCTACTGTAAGATCACTCTATGCACTAATTCCTCATTGTTTAAACTTTCTCTCCTATTGACTTTTTGTCAACCCAAGAGCGAGCAAAGTTGTGCCTACGCAAGGGCAGGGGTAAACAGGGACTCTTTGTTCTAAAAAAACAAGGGCTACTTTTTGGCTCAGGAACGCGTTACTAGACTCCATAGACCAATTATATCAAGACCTATTCTTGAGTGTTGTGGATTAAGAAATAATTATTACATTTCTGCTGCAAATGGCACAATCTCGTTTCGATAATATGCCCGCTACCTACACTAAATTAGCTACTTACTTTACGACCCTAGTTTCTCTACTCTAAACCCCTCAACTGGATCGAAAATGTTCTCCTTTTCTTTCCAAGGTTCTGAATAATGCATTGTACTGCACTGCTCAGGGGGGGTTAGCTTCAGAGCCTTCGTGTACTTACCTAGGTAAGTAGATAGTAGGTAGATACAGGTATCCCTAGAACCCGCCTTGGCACGCTAACACCTGCCGCGAATGCGCCGTTACCCGGCGGTAGTCGCTAGGTTGTATCCAGTGTACGTAGTAAGTAAGTGGGTAGGTATGTACCTCCTATTATACCATGACCCCCGCCTACCTCGTGGCATCCATGAGCTCCGTCTAGTGTACAGCTCGTATGGAGCTCTGTCTCTGTTTCGGGTTACAACTTCAAGGAGATCCCCCATGCATTAATACACCAATTTCTTACAACGGCTCTCCCCTGCCGCTGCGATAGGGCATTCTTCCAGCTTGGGTCTTGACGTCGACGACGACGGCTACCAGACGAAAGATCGCAAATCGAGCTGCCTCCTGAAGATGACGAGAGTCGAGGCCTGTGGCTGAATACGTCCAATCTTCAACTCGAACCGCGACGCGTCAAGCATGGACGAGCAGCGTCCAAGCGGCGCCACCGGCCGCCCGTCGGCTTTGGGGAGCGCCATTCCAAAACCTTCGTCTCGTCTTCCCCTGCCTCGCTCCAGCATTCCGACGCCTAGTGCCGCCGCCGCCACGGCCATCCCACAATCCCGCCAGAAGCCGACCGTCTCATCGTCTGAAACCCCCCGATCCTCCCTGGCACAGCCCTCGCCCGTCGCCAGTCTGCGTACCCCTCGCTTACGCACCGCACCCTCGCGAGAGCGGATCAATCCTTCGGCCACCCTGCCGAGGTCTTACAAGCCTGGCGTCCCCTCAGCTGCCTCCCGATCTGCGGCCAAGGATTTGACCAGCAGGAATACGAACCCACGGCCTGCATTGAGCCAACCGACCTCGACTGACACCGCCTTCAAGAAGCCCCTGGTCCCCAGACGCAGGCCGTCCAGCCAATTTAGCTATAGCACACCGTCGTCGGCTACGTTGGTCGAGGAGCCCTCTCCCGACGGTGAACTTGCAGACGACATACCCGAGCTCCCCCCGTTAGCTAAACCAGCCGCTGACAATCTCACGTTCGATTCTCTTTTGGCACAGTCCAAGAAGCCGAGGCCGTCTCTCACCGAGCGAACGATTGAGACGCTCTCAAACCTGCCATCCTCACCCGCAATTAAGCGACGAGGGAGCAACTTCTTCGACGCGCCAGGGTCTAGGAGACCACAATCTAAAGGAAGTGTAGCATCACGGCCCGGATCACGCCTTGGATCGCGGCCCGGCTCGAGCTATCAGTCCGACGGGTCCAATGGGCGTTCCAATGGCCCACTTAGCCGCCCAGCTTCGAGCTCGGGCTCTTTGGAGAGGGGAGGCAGCAACTTCAGGGCTTCTACGAGCTCGTACAAACCACCCTTAGCTACCGTCCAGGGTACACCATCGAAGCGTCTTTCTACTTTTGGCTCTTCGGCTACGCCTGTTGCAAAGAACACGCCGAGGCTTGCACACCGCCCCTCTCTCAACAATGTCTCTTCACGAGCCTCTTTATCGGCCTCAATTGGTCCTGGCACACCGAAGCCCGAGACCCGCTCCATATCCGGTTCCAACTTTAGCTCTAAAACTCTGGCTGCTCGGCCAATGAAGACTCGGGGCTCCATTAACGGCTTGTTCAACAAGCCGTCTATACCATCTCTAAAGAAAGGTCAGCCAGCTTCGGATCTGTCATCTGCTCCCGTGCGACAAGGTTCCGCTGCGTCAGCCAAGTCACCAAGAACATCGGATGAAAGCCGTAACCTATCAAGTCCATCGACGACTTCTACCGCACCTACAGTGCATTCTCTCGAGGAGCCACCGTCGTCCGTTCGTAAGTCTTCTGCTGCGTTACGTGACCAGATTGCCAAAGCAAAGGCTGCAAAACGAGCTGCGGGCCGGCGAGTTGCCACCACAGTGGAGCCACAGGTCTCAGAGTCGCCAGTTATACCAACCGATGATACTTTCGATTTTGGTCTATCTGACGACCCATTTGGCCAAATGAAATTTGAGGATTCGAACCGAAAGGTCTTACAATCTCGGATTGATACAGCTAGAGTGAGCGGTAGACTGAACATTGCTGCCATGGGACTGAAGGATATCCCAGATGAAGTGCTCAAGATGTACGATCTCGAATCACTTGGTCGCGCTGATGGGAGCTGGGCCGAGAGCGTAGATCTAACCCGATTGGTTGCCGCAGACAATGAATTGGAGACAATTGATGATTCTATCTTCCCTGATATTGACCCGAACGCGCTCATTTCTGAAGAGGTGGACGATAGGGGCCGTATTTTCTGGGGTCTTGAATCTGCAGATCTTCATAACAACATGCTTATTTCGCTGCCTTTCGGACTTCGACGTCTCCATCAGCTCACGTCGTTGAACTTGGTAGGTTTACTATTGATGTGTTCATTCGAGTTCGAGACTAATATCACCTTAGACATCCAATAAGCTTACGAACAATTGCCTTGAGATTATTGCTCAATGCACTAGTTTGCGCGACCTCAAGTTAGGCAATAATCTTTTGTACGGTCCAATTGAAGACTCTTTCATCCTCGGAGGCTTGGAAATTCTCGACCTTCACGGGAATAATATTTCTGCACTACCCTCTGGTATCGACAGGATGAAGCGGTTGCGTATCTTAAATCTAGATGAGAATGCTCTCGAATCATTACCCTTCCAAAGTCTTTCTGCACTTCCGCTGAGTGAGCTGCACGTGCGAAAGAACAAACTGACTGGAACACTGATTGAATCTAGAGTAAAGAGTCTCCCTCAGCTGCAGACATTAGATTGCTCCAGCAATCAGCTATGTTATCTCGTTTCCCCGGATGTCGAACAGCCACTTCATCTACCTTCTTTGCATCAACTGACAGTCTCCATGAATCGGTTGAAGATTTTGCCTGATATGAACAGCTGGGATAGCATTCTGACAATCAATGCTGATGACAACAGCATCTCGTCTTTCCCCGAAGGCTTCACGAGCCGGGATACCCTTAAACACGTCGGATTTTCAAGTAATGATATTCGCATTATACCTCCAGAGATTGCTCGAATGGAAAATCTTGCCATGTTGAGCATCACAGGAAATCCACTGCGAGATAAGAAATTCACTTCTCTCACGACGGAAGAACTGAAGGATGCTTTGTTGGCAAGACTAGAACCATTGCCCAGCGAAGAAGCAGGCGGTGTGGAGAACTTTGCTAACGGCATTGACTCGATTGGATCGAATATTGCCAGCATTCAGATTACAAAACCGGTTATACCTACTGGCTATAGGGATTTAGAGGATGGACAGTCGGAATCTGATGATTTTGCTACGCCACCTACGTCTGCTCCTCATTCCCCAGTTCGCTCACGATCTCACACACTATCCAGTCAAACTTGGCCGGTGAAAGCAGGCGGCATCCTCGACCGATCCAACACACAGTCATCTTCTCTGCACCCAGTGGTGTGTTCGAAGATTGCTGCCGTCCAGTCGGTGCGAGATATTCGACTTCAGCACAATACTTTCACCCAATTTCCAAATTCATTGTCGTTTTTCAGTGACACTATCACATCACTATCTATATCTCATAATCAACTTACTGGGGAAAGTTGGTTGACAGAACAGCTGGACCTCACAGCCTTGCGAGAACTAAATCTCCAGTCCAACTTTTGCACAAGCTTAATGCCCTTGATGACATATCTCTGTGCTCCCAACCTAGAAAAGCTTGACGTATCATTGAATCGTATCGTTCGACTTCCGGTTCTACGTGATGTCTTCCCAAGTCTCACCATTTTGCTGATATCCAATAACCGACTCGAGGATCTCGACCCTGACACGATCCAGGGGATGAAGATTGTTGATGCCAGCAACAATGAGATTGCGCATCTCAACCCCCGGCTTGGCTTGCTTGGCCTTGAGAGACTGGATGTGATGGGCAACCGGTTTAGGGTACCCCGGTGGAATGTTCTCGATCGCGGAACGGAGGCGACGCTTCGATGGCTTAGGGGCCGAGTACCAATAGCCGAGATGGCGGAGTGGCGTGCACGGGCCGGAGTCACCGAAGAAGACTCGTCTAATGAGGTTGATTAGACTCGAATATATTCTTAATTAACACCACGCTGTGTAGTTTTGGGAAGGGCACGGACCGTTTTTCTCTCTTTTTCTTCTTCCTTTCTTATCCAAACGTCTATCGCAAACCACGGGTTTATAAGGCGTGGAAAACGGAGTGAAGGCTTGTGGAATTCAAAACTTGTGCTATAGATATGGCGGGCGAATACGGAGAACTTGGTAGGCGCATGGCGGGACTCTTGGGCGATGAGCCAAAATACCGATAAGTTATAAAATTGAACAGTACAAATATAATATAGAGTAGGAAAAAGCGGCGAGTCCACTGGAGGAGCTGCAATTATTGAGGTGTAGGTGTTTGACCGTTGCCGCCTGTGCCATGTTATTCCAATCAGTTGGGTTGTTTGTAAGAACCGCAATTGATACCTCAGGTGCCCGAGTACACAGCGATGAAGATTTATGTGGGTATGGGTGTTACCGAATCCAGCCACATCCTAGTTGAAGACGAATGCTGATAGGCCTGCTGGCACAAACCTTGTAGACCGGAAAAAGCAGCCGACAACTGATCGAACACGCTGCTCAGCCCCAATGCTGGTGCTGCCTGACAAGACATGGCCTTGCTTGGCCCCAGTGACAGCTCGTATTGCCGGCCGCCCTGTTGCTAATTTAATGGGATCGGCCAAGTCATCTCTGAAGCAAAGCAAGTCGCCCGGGCCGATTGATGCCCTGACCTTGCAAGGACTTGTAATAAATAATAAATCGAGTGCCCTCTGTTTTCGTTTCTGAAACTCTCCGAATATGCAACTCTCTGATTTCGTACGCATGCCTGCTTATTGACTCGCGCAAAGACTTGCCTATTTCACACCAATCCAGCGAATTTACAACCCGGTCTGGTCTCATACTTTATACACAGATACATACCTAACTTAACCTACCTGTCTTACCCTTGCTTTTCGGCTTTAGATATAAAACTAAGACGCTCCCAAGATGTCATCCACCGCTGCAGCAACGGTCACGAGCACTGGCTCCACCGCCTCCGCTTCAGCAACACCAGCATGCAACAACTTATACGTGATCCCCGTCGACGACCCGGGATGCGCGGTGCCCTTCAGCAGCGACAACAAGGATTCCATGTCGGCCTGCTGCAAGTCCGCCGCCGTCATCTCCTACTCCAACGACTGCGGCCTGTACTGCGCCGCGTCCGACCAGACGATCAAGGACCTGCAGGACTGCCTGTTCGGGAAGAAGGTCGCGTACCAGAACGTCTTCTGCAATGCCAACGTCAACGCCACCGCCACGGACGCGAACCCGAGCGTGCCTGCCTCTGCCAGTGCTTCTGTCGTGTCGGGCGGAGACGACAATGACAATGGGGGCAGTGGTAGTGACAGCAGCAGTGGTGCTACGGCGTCGCCTTCGGACTCGGGGAGCGCTGCCCCGAGAATGGCACCTGAGATGGGTGTCTCGAAGGCTGGGTTGACGATTGGGGCTTTATTGTTCTCGGCTATGGCTTTTGGTGCTTTCCAGATCTAATAGCTGGCTGGGTTTACCTGCACGGTAGCTCTAGCGTGGAGCATATCGGCTTTCAAAATTGCTATGTGAGCATGGAATTAATGGGCACGCAAAAAACATGTATCTATGACCTGGCGTCTCAAGGGCGTTCAACGATCAATTGCCCTTTGGAGGAAATTCGGCACTTGAGATATGAACGGGCATATAACAGACTGTCAGGGCTGTGGATTGGCGTTTGGCAGTATCTGATTCGGGCGATATCGTATGGTATGTTACCTACATGTTATGTTATGCGGGCACAAAAGTCCACACCTCAATATCGGAAGGGGTTAAACAATAATACGGTAATGGATAGGTTACCTCAAAAGTAATAGCGGCACCATATACACCACCTAGAATCCAATAATTCTAAATGTGTTGGTCTTCCTCAAACCCGAAACTGCCTCGGATTCTCCAGCACACACACAGCACACAAGCATCATGTCCCGAAACCACGTGTCATATCATAAGGATAGACAAGCAGGGTTGGGTAGGTTATCAGTCTCAGCTATCTTTGCTTTGCACACGCAGAGCACAGCTCCGCAGTGAAGCGTGATAAAACAAAACAAGACGGCGCGGCACGAAGACATGGCATGGCATGGCATGGGTCCGAGCTTACAGCTGTTCTCGTTCGATTGGATCTCGAAACCTCGTAAAAGAATGGTCCATTCCCAACCCGGTCCACGATGCTTCTGTCGAGAACCTATGAATTCACGGAATGCCCAGCACAACGCTGCGAACCCCACGAAGAGGCGTAAGCTCCTTTTTCTTCGCTGCTTCGATCGATCCCGATTCCCCGCCTAGAAAAGCTGAATGCATTCTGTTCTGCAGTCGAATTCAACTAAGTTGGTTGTTTCATCATCTGATATTCGCGATGTTTCGTGAATACGAGACATAAGATGCATTGACATCGAAATGAAGAGAATCACGGTAATATAAATGCCTACTTTAAATGTGCCTACATTCCCCTAACTTTACCTGACGTGTGGTAGGAGTACTGATAGGAGGTAGCATTCCGCATCAAGTTAGGCACGACTAGCAGCCATGACAGACTACGCTGGCCGCCTTGCCTATTGGGGAAATTAACATGGACCAGCCACTATGTTTTAACCCGCGTTTTTACCCTTTCTACCAGCCTTTCTGATTAAATCACTAGCCGCTAGGTGGGTTCGCACAGCAACAAAGTGCCAACGCAGGCATGCTACTGCTTGCAATATCTGCAACCAAAAAACCCTCCGCTACATGTAGACAGACAGGTACGAGCTACCTCCTCGCTCCACCAACTTGTCACCATCATCGTCCCGCCGTCGGCCTGACCAGCAACTCGTTGCCAACTCAAACGACAGACCCATTGCGCCTCGATTTTTTTTAGTCCCGAGTCATCGCACTTTCAGGCTGTATACTTATCATCGACGGGCGCGATCTTATCAATTGCCGCGCTAAAACTGCCCCCTCGCGGACACTGTGCCGCTTGGACCTGTTGACGCCAGCTTTGGGTGTTGGCGATCAATTAGGCGGCTCACCGACACGACCCAGCTCTCCTTCCAAGTCACCCGTCCTGGCTCGCTTTATCCGCGCAGCAGACAGACAATATCCATCGTAACTCACTCGCACCCAAGACGTCGTCGCAAAAATGGCCTCCTCGCAATCCAATGGCGTCACCGAACCTGATCAGGACCTCGTGCCCTCCACGCCGCCCGACGCGGCGCCCACAACAGTAGCAGCAGCAGCAGCCGCCCTAACGTCGCCCTCAGCTCAACGACCAGCTCTTAACCATCTCTCTTCATCTCTGTCACAGCAGTCCTTGCCTTCGACTGCAGACCCGGCCTCGCCTGTTGACCCCTCCGCTTCCTTCCAGACCGAGCTGAACGACGATCGGTTGTCACCGCCGCGAGTCATTCGGTCCTCTCTTACACCCCCGCCATCTGCTCAGGTCATCCAGAGACATGGCGCTGTTGGTATACCTCTAGCTCGCGCCGATTCACAACAGACGAGTAGTATAATTTCACCGCCTGCGACGACTCTCTACGGCCTAAGTCGAAATCGTCCCAACACCACTGAATATCTCCCCCCTGGTGCCGAGCAGATTGATAACGCCAATATTGACGAGCTTCGGAATATGCTGCAGTCTTGCCTCTCCATTAATGCTAAACTCAAGTCCGAGACCGCTCATCACAAATTGCAATATGAGCTATTGAGCATGCAGGCCGCTGAAGATACCAACCGCGCCAATGTGGAGCACGAGATGACCCGTCGCGAAGTCGAAGCTCTCCGCACCGCCGAGCATGCCCGTCAAGCTCGGCGAGAGCTAGAAACGCGCGTGGACCCGATCCAAGCGAAGTACCGTGAGCTTCAACAGACTTACGATGCTCTCACAAAGGAACACAACGATCTTCTCCGCCGCTTCAAGTCTGCCTCAAAACTTATTCAGCAACAAGCGGAAGAGATCTACGTATTAAATGATGACCGTGAAATGCTGCTCAACAGGATCCGCGAGAACAGGCAGCACTTTCAGATGCTGTGCAGCCCTGGTGGTGCGTTCCACGGTGTCTTGACTCCCAAGACGCCTTCAACTTCCCCCCAACAACACCGAGCGACTCCTCGACAGACACCGAGAGGCTCGAACAAGGGCGGCCGACACGAAAACGAGACCGATGCTGCTGGTTTCGCTGCCCTCCTACAAGCTCTTAAACAGGACAACAGCGCTCCGTCGACCCCAACCTCGGCCGGCCGGGCCCCGCCACGTGCTCCGTTCAGGCAACATCGTGCAGCGCATTCTCTCTCATCACTACCCGCTACCCCATACTCACGCTCTCGCGGTAATGCTGGCCTCCTCCCTTCTATCGATCTAGTACCACGAACTGAGCCCGCGCAGAGATTCGGTAACCGTGTCGGTCCTCAAACCCCCACACCCAAGAGACGCCGTAAGAGTCGGGAGAGCACTATATCGGCCGAGGACGAGAACGAGGGAAATGCCCGCACGATGACATTGGAGTCGGTCGCAGCTGCCGCCCAGTCATACATGTCCCACAGCTCACATCCTTCCCAGCGACGAGGAGACGAGGAAGAGGAAGTATTTGAAAGTCAAGCGACCCAGGCAGCATCAGAAATGCTGCGGCGAGATCCCCGCGAAAGCTTTGAAGTAGCGAGCTCGGTTGGTTCCCGCGATGTAACACCTGTGCCAGCGGAGAAGACAGCTAAACTCCAGACTAAGCTCTACGGTCCCGTATATAAGGCTGGGGTGAGCACGGAAAAGCGCAAATTCAGCGGAGGTTCCAATCCAGAGGATATGCGGGTGGAAGCAGTCATAAGCCCGACGAAAAAACTCCGCTATGGTGCCGATGGCCCGGTCGGCTTAGGAATTCAAAACCATCGCAGAAGAGGTTAAGGGTGGACATATGAAATCTCTAATGGGAAAAACGAGACAGTACGGTCTCAGGCTACGAAGTGAAACGACTTGAAGATTTACGACATTGGGTTCAGGGCGAAGGTGGGGTTTAGGAGGTGTCACGCAGTGATATGATGGGGATCAGTCTGTATTATACCCATTATGGCCGTCAGGCACCGCCGACAGGATTATCAGGAAACGGGGTGGCTTAATCCAGCTCTTCAAATAAGATGTAAGTTGGCTTACCAAGATCGAAAATCTAGGGCGTTACATCACGCTACAGACAGGCCTATTCTCTATAGCTCGCTCAACTAGAATTAAGCTAATTTCACCATGATTGAATGCTGTGACCTGATTGTGCTATTAGAAGAGTAACGTCCTTGGCTTGATGATACTCGTAGAGCAACTCATTGTTTATGAATTAGACTCATCTCTAGTGAATCGTGTAAGACCGGTTCGGAATACAGGTTAGTCTACAATTGCTCTTGCCTGATTACCCGAGGTACTCAGTCAATATTGCAAACAAGTCAAGTATTTCCAACTCCTAAAAAGAGAAAAAGAGGGAAAAAATAGAAAAACGAAAAGGTGTATCTCAAATATCTGACTTATTTCTCTAGTCCCATTATGAAGACTACTAATTTTGTTCAGAAATCCCAGCGCAGTCAAGGTATATACGAAGACATGTCGTCGTCGAGGTGGGCTCCTCCCGAGGTCGGGCGGTGATTAATTCGACCGGGCTCAACCGGCTCGGCAAGCCGGGTCCACAGGGAAGTGCATTTATCCCCTCCTCCACGGAAGGCAGCACCGGCATATTGGAGTTCCCCGGAATTCTTGTCCAAGCTCGGTCAGGTCGAGACTACCGTCAGTCAGCGGTTCCAGAATCAGAAGCAATGTCTTTCTTTTCTTCCCGGTTTATTCTCCGCCTGTTGTGGCTCCGCGCGACTTGACTACTCTGCCTGCGTACAGCAACTTTCCGTTTGTGAAGCTGAAGCTGAAGCGAATTGGGGTTGAGGATACCTACTACCGACTGATTAATCAATCTGACAATATGGCGAGCATCCCAAAGGGCCTCAAGGCCGTGCTGTCTAAAGCACCCACTGACACCGTCATCCTCTCGTCCCTCCGCACGCCCATCTGCCGCTCCTACAAGGGCCAGCTGAAAGACGCATACCCGGAAGAGCTCCTCTCCGTCGTCCTGCGGGCAACCCTGGACGCGAACCCGAACCTCAACCCGGCCGAGATCCACGACGTGGCCGTGGGCGTGGTGCTGTCGGAGCTGGGCGGCAGCAAGGCCGGCCGCATGGCCATGAACCACGTCGGCTTCCCCAACTCGACCTCGCTGTACACCGTCAACCGCGCCTGCAGCAGCAGCCTGCAGAGCATCGCCGCCGTCGCCGCCCAGATCCAGACGGGCATGATCGACACGGGCGTCGCCGCCGGCACCGAGAGCATGACGCGCAACTACGCCAGCCGCGCCATCCCCGTCGACCTGTGGCCCGCACTGCGCGAGAGCCCTAGCCGCCACGCCCGCGACTGCATCATGCCCATGGGCCTCACCAGCGAGAACGTCGCGGCCCGCCACGCCGTGTCGCGCGCTGATCAGGACGCACTTGCCGTCGAGTCGCACCTCCGCGCCGCGCGCGCACGCGAGTCTGGCGCCTTCGATGCTGAGATCGTGCCTGTGCACACGCGCTTCCAGGAGGTCGATAAGGCGGGGAATAAAGTTGGCGAGGAGACGCAGGTCACTGTGACGCGGGACGACGGCATCCGCGCCAACGTGACGCTCGAGGCGCTTGCCAAGCTCAAGCCGGCCTTCAAGGCCGACGGCACCAGCACGGCGGGTAACTCGTCGCAGGTGAGCGATGGGGCAGCCGCCACGTTGCTGATACGTCGCTCCACGGCCACGGCGCTGGGGTTATCGTCGAGCATCATTGGCAAGTTCGTCGGCGCTGCCACTGTCGGCTGCGACCCGGATGAGATGGGTGTTGGCCCGGCCATTGCTATCCCGGCTCTGCTGAACCGCTTCGGTCTGAGCAATTCTGACATCCACCGCTGGGAGATCAACGAGGCTTTCGCTAGTCAGGCGATCTATTGCCTGCGCGCGCTCGGTCTCGAGGACGCATGGGCACGGGGTGAGGTCAACCCTGACGGTGGGGCTATTGCGCTTGGCCACCCGCTTGGGGCCACTGGCGCCAGGCTGACGAGCACACTGCTGCACGGGCTGGCGCGGTCGTCGGGCGAGGTGGGTGTTGTTAGTATGTGTGTTGGTACGGGGATGGGTATGGCTGGGTTATTTGTTCGGGAATGAAAATAATTACCTCAATAAAAGAAGGGGGGACGATGAAGTCGAAGCTGAAAAGAGGGCTTAGAGGCTTTTAGGAAGACAATATGAATTAACGAAGTAATGAAGTTTAAAAAAGACATAGAAAAAAATATGAAATTTATTCAAATCTGTACGATACTATATACCCCTTAGTCGATCTACATAGTTAGAAGGTATAATTGGTATAAGTTTAGCGAGGCTGGCGGCTTGTTTGTGATATCGAGTTTGGATCATATACCATGTTTCATGTTTCACAATACATAGTATGCCTAACAAGCCTACAGGGAGCCCTCTATTCGCATTGCTTTCGATAGTCTAGGCACAAGTTGTGGCATGTTGTGCATGTCGTCGCTGTTCAAGTTAGATGGCTACCTATGCTAGACAGCCTCACTATCGAGCGGCAAAAGTTTTGATATAAAATTATTTACGTATAATTTTGTAAAAGTACATACCCCGATAATGTAACGTGTTGTCAGCGTCTCGCCAAACTATTAACGCTAGATATCAGTGCTGTGATCAAGCCTTGCAGGCCTATTGACTTGCTTTATATTGATCGAGTATAACATTCAAGTTGGGAACACGAAGTATTATGTCGTCAATTGTTTACTCCATCTTCTAATCTAGTGGTACGATTTGGGTGCTTCATTAGTTTCGACATCTCAAAGATCACAATGCAAACCGACAATAACATGGCCGAAGAGCGGCACTCTGGGGAGAGTGATATTCCATCCCCTACAGGATCTCAAATACGCCCTGAAGACTTCGTAGTCAATGGAGCTAGTTCCCCAGAGACCCAAACTCTTCTAATGGATACTTCAACCTCCAATGAAAGGTGTCATCTTTCTTTAAGCTAAGAAGGCTTTTTAGTGTTAAATACTGAGCTGAAAAGAAGGTCATATTTATTCACAAACGTCGACCTACTCAAGCGATGCATTCTAGAACTCAACCCAAATCATACGAAAGCTCAGACAATGAGAGTACGCATGTTGAAAAGATCTATTATGTTAAGTATTCAGTTCATACTGGCCATCTCTGCTGCCATATTCAATATCACCTTTTCTATATTCTGCGTCCCAAGTAGTAGGTGTACGTGTGTTTGATATATGTCTAGCATCTGTATCCTAAGGTCCCGGGTGAGATTCTTTGTAACAAACAATCGCATTCTACTAGGTCACAAGTGCTACCATATCACGGCATCATCGCAATGCTCGATTGTCACTGAACCGGATCCAACTGTTTGGATAGGGAGCCGTTTCTGGGATGACGCCTCAAGAAGCACTCCACCCATTCTTGGTGGCGGCAACTCATACGTATTCTCAAAATGAGATATCATACACTTGGAGACTAGGAATTCGCGCGCGGCGGCCAGGACACTTTTTCTCCGTGGTCGAAGATAAAACTATCTCCAAATATATGCACACATGGGAAATCCAATGTTACTTTTCAACAACACACTCGGCCGAGAGATCTATGAATACCGGAACGGGAAGTATGAATAATCTAGAACCGTTTTTATTGGCTTAATTTGTTGAAACTTGAGTGTGCACTATATATATACACTCTACGTTGAATCATTTTGTGCGAAAGTAGACGAACAGCTCATTACACAAGACCGCACGATGAAGTAGGATAAGGTCCTTCAACTACACATATAATTAGGAGAATGAGTCGAATCTGTAAATGAACTTTTTAAAATACTCTGGATTCCTTTATCAAATATGCTGAGCTACCAGGACGTTGGTTCTCAAAAGTGTTCATGTCAAAGTGACCATAAGAAAGTGCGCCCATTTCTGGTTTTCTAAATCAAAGGCTCTTTACAATTCCAACCAGAACCCCTGGCGCCGAATCACGAATAGGAGATAGATCGACAATTCTACTCTTCAATGCTTTCAGCCTTTAGCTTGAGGCTTTGGTTGAACTTTTGAAACCCCGGAGACGGGCCCTTGTGCGAACCGCCCGAAATTTTCGACAAGAACCCCGTGAATGTTTCCGAGTTCACGAATGTCGTCGAGCCCGGCGTGACTTTGCTTTCTTCGAACCGGAACGAGTGCTCGCCGATCACGAGACCAGGTAGACCACCCCGCCACTTGAATTCAATAGGCGAATTCTCCTAATTTCTACTATTTAGCAAATCCCCTCCTGGCGAAGCAAATGTCAGTGAAAATTGTCTACTTACTGTGATTTCTGCCGTTGCGGATATGCCGCCGCCGAAGGACACTTTGAGTTTATCGCCAACGTCTATTCGGTCTCCTGGCACGAGAGGCTGCACGGCTTTAACGGGACCTTGGCACCATTCGTGAAAATGCGCAAAGTCGGTGAGCTGCTTAATTTCATCAGCTGATTGACTAAGGTCATCATTCGCTGCTTCGTGCTTACAACTTGTCTGACAAGGGCTGGAGATCTGGCAATCTCTATAGAAGCTGACGTGGAAACCATTTTATTTAAGTTATGAATGCTTTATAATTGAAGTCGCAATTATCATTTTCAGGTTGTTTTGTTGTTTGGGATAGTTGGTGTTATATAATATGTTATATGATTCTGGTCGCGCGTTGCTCGGCCGGTTCTCGGTCTGCACTATCAGCTTCGCGCCTGGTCAGCGAGTGAAACGCGACAAAAAAGTCCGAGCAACTGGCGAAGCGCATATCGTAGAAATAATGATGTATATACGTTCTATGAATTAATATCCGCTATCAACTATTTCACACTAGATTATTAGCTTTTATATTAGAAAACATAAGATAAAACGTTTGTGAACCATTGCAGCAGCCGAAGCTATGTCTAAGTAATACGGGTATGACAACTAACATAGCTGAGCTTTTAACCTGATATATAGTTTTACCGCCTAATTAACTAGTAATGATACTGGTAAAAGCCAATTGTCAGCTCAGTTCATTATCGACGCTCTCATGGCGTCTATAAGTTGGCGTTAGTATAGACCAGGAGGTTAGTATATGATGGTGCAAAGCTTACCTCGTTACCATGATGTCAAAATCCGACACACGCGCCACCATTGATCTACTAAGGCCCTACAGTATATATTTAGCATCATCTCCCCACTTCAACACATGACTAAGGATTTCGGTAATGGAGCCCTCTGAACCAGCAAGACAACAGGGCGGTGCAGCTCTAGCAAGGGGCCTAATTACCGTAGGTAGGACTTTAGGTAGGATTACAATAAGTAATAAGGTGCGCAACGCCCAAGACTCTCGGCAGTGGCTATCCCCATTTAGCATCATCCAGAATGCTGCCAAGCTTTTGGTTATTCGCATCTCACACCTTTCATGCCTCCTGCTATATCATCCAAGGCTTGCGAACCATGTCGGAAAAAGAGGCGGAAGGTATGTATTCTTGATTCTAGTAGCAATCAATTCACCGCTTGCTAAATCGGAAGTGCAGTGTGATTTGGGACAGCCAGGAGTAAGTGTTGTCATTGGTGTCGTTGTTCATCTGCCATTACCAGTGTGTACGGCTCTGACCCTAGATGGAATAGTGCTCTCAATGTCGCAGAGCAGGTATCTCATGCTCGGGATATCGGGATGCGTTCGCATTACGGATGCGCGATCAGTCATGCTCGATAGCACGTAAAGTCCACGCCCAACGGGCGCATCGTGCCCTCGAAGCGTCGGAGAGAAGCCCGTCGGCTGTGAGACAAACGGTCACTACCTCGTCACAGACGTGGGCCGACAACGGACTGGATAGAGAAGACGCCGAAGAATCTGAACATAATCTTGACTTGTTGCAGATTGCTCATTTGCCAGCCGATGTTACCGAGTTATCATTAACCTACTTCATGCAGACCTATGCTATCCAGAGCTTCTTCGCCTATCTCCCAGATCTATACGGTGCCATCCCCAGCGAGGACCGTCACAATGTTGACTTCATCGTCTCCGTTCCCGCCCTAGTTCTCCTCTCTCTGACTCGTCGAGATGCTAGCTTGTGCCGCATCGCATACGCGCGTCATGCTAAAGCCCTTACAAAGACACAGAACGCCCTGGCATCTCCTGACCTCGTTGCCCGTGACTCGACGCTTTTGTCAGTGCTACTTCTTGGGCTATTCGAGGCTTTAGTCTTCCAAGGCAGGAGCGATCCGTGTAACTGGGCGGCTCATATGCGAGGCTCTGCCACGCTGCTCAATATACGAGGGACGAGCCAGTTCGACACGGCACTCGGCCAGCGATTGTTTATACATTGCAGTGGACAAATTGCCGCAAGATACAGCACCATGTGCCTGCCGATTCCTCCATTTTTGAAGCCGTTGCAGGACTATGCCGCCAGTATAGGGGCAATAGATGAGCTGGGGGTTCGATTGGGCCTCGTTTTGAACGATTTCGCCGCATTGCGAATTGACCAAGAAGCTCCTCCCTCAACACAGCGTCTGCAGAAGTTCCTTGAGCTAGACCGCAAGATCAGTGACTTCCTTGAAGCCATGCTTATGGTGGCACCATATGAGAAGTTCGAGGACACCAATTCGCGACCCCGGGAGATCCGAAGCTATAGAGCCCGCTGCGACAAATACCCATCGCATCTCACAGCGAAGCGATATAGTAATCTTCGTATGATGCGCTTGTTTATTAGCGAAGAAATATGCGACATTGTAGTTCCTCTTATAGATGCTCTTGAGACGGGACAAAATGCCTCCTGTGACGGAGACTTTACGATCGTCTCGTTGGATCGTATACACGAAATGGCGGCGCAGTCTGCTGAGGCCGCCATTAATGACATGTTATTTAGCGTACCTTATCAGATCGAGCTCTCTAGCGATGCATGCAACACTGTCAGATCCTTAATCCTACCACTTTCCTCTATATCGGTATCGACGCTGTCGCCGCTTTCCGCGCGACTCTATGCTCGAGAACGTTTGGCTTATATCAGTGCTGAGTATGGGCTCATACAAGCTCGACAATATGCTGGTGTATCCACGGAGCACAAGTCGCTGAAGGACTGGTAAGTAATTATCTTTCTTCATCTGCAGGGCCTCTGCTGATCTACAACTAAATGGGCGATAGGATCCTGGTTTCGCACTGGTCATGAAATGAATACTGCGATCGGACTTTAGTACACGTATATTATGATGAGTTTGGATCTACCACACATGGCATATTTCATATCTACTTATCTAATAAAATGTTGTTTCGAATCGCCTCTTTACATACCATGGAATATCTTTTTTAATACAAAAACGAGAATGAGAAGCAGAAATAACACCTAAATAAGTCTAGTTACAACATCGTCATCCCTGTCATCACACACACTTCCGATAACAGTCGAGGAATCAGATGGAAAACACGGCTCCCAACGAAGCAGGCTGCTGCAAGAAAAGCGATGGCTGAGTCACGACGCTGTCCAACGTCGGGGCCCCCTCCTTCGTCGCAATCACCATGACCACGAGACCCTTGCCGTCGAACTCGGCCGGAATCGTGACCTGGATAGGTTGGGCCGGGAACGTGGTTGTATCCAGAGGGTAACTGACAACGTTGACCCCATGGTAGAACACAGTGAAATAGTCCGTTCCGGGGTGGAACTGCGGCTGATTGTCCGGGTCTGTGAAATTGAGCTTCACCGTCGAGCCTGGGGCAACAGATGCAGTTCCGTTAGCGACAGCCGAAGGCGGCAGATGCTGCGAAGGGTTCGGGAATGGCGGGTTCACAGACGGGCAGCTCCCGGGGACCACGAACTGGTTCGTGAGGTCGAGGATCTCGTTCGGGTAGGGGAAGGTGGTATCGCTTGGCCCGCCGAAGGGATCTTCGCCCCAGACATCGAGCAGCGCCCATACCTCGTGTCGCGTCTCGACCTGGCTGACGGCCGTCAGTGCGCCCTTCGCAGCGTTAAGCTTGGCCGTCTGCACCAGGCCCGTGAGGAACAGCATGCTCGAGACCTCGATGAGCGTGCTCGCGCCGAGGAAGGCCTCGGGATTGTCGCCGACGAGCCCGGAGAAGTCGTACTCGCACGCGCCCGGCTTGACGGATGACGAGGAGATCTGGTCCTGGAAGATACGGAGATGGCCGGCCTCGTTGTCCCGGATCTCGTTGATACGGGTGTAGGTTGTGTTTGGCAGCCCGAGATCGGTGAAGCTCGAGCTGTTAAAATTCTCCACGCCGTATTGGTAAAACGAGTAGATGATCCACTCGGCAGACAACAAGTTCTGCCATAGCGTATCGTCGGGGGCGGGACATCCGTCTGTGGTGGCCGCGATGGGCTGCGAAATGTTTGCCGGAAAGGGAGGCGCGGTGCCTACATAGTCATTATAGAGGGAGGATTCTCCGGGTATAGGACCATATTTTGGGTCTGCGAGCGGGTTATCTGAAGGAGTTGCACTGGCTGGTGCTGCTCTGGTAGATTTGGCGAGCAGCAGCGCCGTGATAGCACAGGGAGCGATTCCGTTGAGCATTCTGCCTAGTGAGCTGTATTTTAACTGACGGATTTTGGAAAGCTTGTGATAAAATTTGCGAAAGAGTGCTTCCTATTAAATAGTGATATATCGTGAAAGGCAATAGTAGGTAGAATACAAGAACGTGTCGATGATGGGATGAGGAGGTCTGAAAATGAGATAGCCAAGAGTTGCTCTCTTCATACTTTAAATATTCCACGACGAGACAGTCACATTGATCAAGCCTATATGACAGAGTAATGAATTCGATCAAGTTACCGCTTTGGTAAGATATCTGACGTACATTTTAGGCTCTCTTTGCTCGGCCACAGCTGCGTAAATTTGTCAGACAATTATGCGACAAGTCGAAGAGAATCCGCATGTTTGGATGACGAGTGCCTACCTACTTTACAATTTGGCATTGGTAGACAAGTTCCCTCTTCAGCACCCATAAGCCGAGTTGATGATTATTATGACTGCTTCGACAGAATTACTTACTTGGGAAATAGTTTCGAGGGGCCTTTGGTATGTGGCTATGTAGTGTATTCTCCAGGTTCGCTAGTGCTGACAAAGGTGAGACAGAGACAGAGACAGAGACAGAGACAGAGAGAGGGAGATGTCATAGAAAAAGAGTTTCATTTATATTTCAGCTTCGGCTTCGCCTTACCTATATTACAAATTTATGAGAAAATACCAATGATTATTTGATTCTAATTGACTACCTCTCCCCAGCTTGCTGCGGCGAGGGTGTTGAGAATGAGTTGCGTAATTGGTGACACTAGGATAGGTAGGAGACTATCCTTATTAGGGCAATTTGGTCGACGAAGACGACGCCCTTTTTGGTATAGCACAGTTCCGACCCCTGTAGCGATGCTCTTACGTAGGTATATTCTGTTTATAACTTATTGGGTGTGTCAGCGAAAAGGAGCCGCTCATTCACGAAACTTATGAGCGATTCGGCGTGAAGCAAAGAGATTCTCATCTGCTCATTATTCAATATATCGTGGCAGCGCAAGTAAGTTGTGTATCAATCTAATGTCATCAATTTACCGTCATATTGAGCGCAACTCCAGTGCAGCGAGATATCCGAGTTTACAAGCAGTACGCTTGATTTACCAACAGTGAACAATACCAATACATCGTACCATGATAGGCAGTAATAATTATCCTGAACGAAAGTGAGGAATTTAGAAAAAAAAAAGGAAAAATTACTGCTGAAACCAGATGGGATTCTGAATCACCATAAAACCATGTGTTTCATTTCATCGACAATTCAGTAGCCAGCGCGCTCGTAAATATAAGAGGGGATAGCAGGAGGAAGCGTGTATGAACCATGAGGAGCAACATGCTTTCTTCGGTGTCAACACTATGATGACAAAATGGGGGCTACGGGATGAGAGCGGTCAGGCGCGATATTACCACGGCGAGTCCGCACATGTTTCCGTACCGAGCGTTCCATATTGCAAAGGAGAAGCATGACATCACGCTGCCTCGACCCAGAAACAACCCAGTAAGTTTCTTGCGAAAGTCTAAGTTTCAAACCCATAAACGACATTACGTTTGTCGCTGCAAGCGGCCATTATCCGCTCACGCAAGTAGCTATCCAAACTAGCCGTGACTCATCATTCAAAGCCGGGCAGCGAGCTCAAACGAGTTCCTCAAACTTCAGGCAACCCGAGAAAGCTGATAAGCTACGTTTCCTATAACTCGTACTGGTCATGTCCTGCTACATCCGGTTGCTCGATGGTGTGCTGTTCATTTCAGATACTCGTCATTTCCGCAAGATCCACTACTCGGAGCCGATGCAAACGCAGGTAGACTGTTGGAACTAATGACGAATCATTTTATGGCGAACTGAAAAAAAAAACCCCCCGAAGTCTCTCGTCTCTTATAGTGTCAATTACTTAGTAGACTAGGTTTGGCTACTTGGTATGTATGCATTGTCATTTCTGTCACGAGGACTTAGAAAGGCATCCGATTTAGTAAGAGTCTTTGAATCATCAAACCTAACCTATAGTTGTGTAGCAAGTGAGAATTCAGTGATCATCTTGAACCTCCTAGACAGCCTCCAGCTGCATCGTTCTTTTTGATAGTCCCTGGGTCTGGTACACAGCGTTTCAACAAGGAGCTGATAACGTTAATATGGATTATCTCCAAGCCGGCAGGCCAAGTTTTTACCGCTAAGGGAATTGTCCATTCAGCACGTATCCAGTACTGTAGACTAGCCCAAACGCCTTGGATGGTTATGTTCTGCTTCTTTGGTCTTGCGGTAGATTGCTGATGCTGTGTTCCGTGATCGTCGGTCAAGTCACACGCCTCAGTCTGTTTGCAGCTACTCTCCGCGGATTGAGATAGCTTCTCGGATACTTAATTATTACCTAAAAGATGGTAGACCACCTAGGGGTGCGCCATCAAAATCTGCATCGGGTGCCAGCTGTATCTCCAACTAAAATCCAAAGTATCGGCTACTAACATACACTTTAGCACCTACCTCCAACTTGCCTACATCCAACCTAGCCAACACAAATTGCCAGCTATTCCAACAGGTATAAAAAAGCAGATACCAATCGCGCTATAAAAAATTAAACCCAAGTTATTATATTTATATAGCTAAGTAAGCGTATTATACTTAATAGCTAAAATAAATCAATAATTAAGTATGTAAATAAGTGCGTACATACCTACCTACGTTGCAGTGTAGGCACCTAGTAAATGTAAATATATCGTTGTAGCATATACTTAGGGTACTTTATTTTGGAGTGGCGTACCCAAGCACCCATAGGAGATTTTGATGGCACACCCCTAGGTGGTCTAAAGGATGGGACTCATAGCTAGCCGATGAGAGAGAAAAGTCACGAATACATTACAAGACATGAATATGAGACGGTTCACGTTGTGTTTAGTACTTCATACCATCAAACCCAAGATGTAGACGGGATGCCGGATGCCTGCTGTAGCACGTCAAACACCCCCCGCGGTACTACCAAAGTCAGTCGCGGCACTATACATAAGAAAAAGGTTTTCAGATATCGGGAGCTATGCAGTCTTGCTTGTAGATCAGGCAACACACTCATTTCGTAGGCAACGTTTGCAGCCCAGGTCTTTCATGCGAGGTAAACGGGCCACAGCTGCGTGAGAACCTTTCATCAATCTCTATGAAACAGTGCGAAGGAAATCTGCGTCCTTGTACTCCCCAGTTAGGCTACGTGCTCATACCTCATTCATCTGTACGCTCATGTAGGCTTGTAGGCTGGATGTTTTTGGGCCGTTGCTGCCTTAGCAGGTGGCCGATGCGATCCGAACATTACTCAAAAGGGCACGATTCCCCAATATACACCCAAACGACTTCCTCGTCCAGCTCTCCAGCTACACATCACCACATCTGCTTCATCCTCCTTACACTCATACGATACTGAGCACTACACATCCCCTCTCGCTCACGACATGGTGGTCTCATTCAACACCGATGTCCTCAACGGACTATGCTCCGATGATCAGCTAGAGCTCCTAGATGCTATAGATCAGCTAAGGCTCCAGGGTATTGATCATTACATATCCCTTCCACAAATTATTGTTTGCGGAGATCAGTCATCTGGCAAGAGCTCGGTTCTCGAAGCTATCTCCGGGGTTCCGTTCCCAGTTAGAAGCAATCTGTGTACTCGTTTCCCTACTGAGCTCATCCTTCGAAGATCTTCAAGCACAGATGTCACTGTCTCGATCATCCCTCACAAGTCACTTACCAATTTGGAGAAGAAGACGCTCTCTGCCTTTCATGAGAAACTCGATGGCTTCGAAGGCGTCCCGGAGTTGATCGAGAGCGCCAAAGTTGCCATGGGTATCTCGATGCAGGGTAAGGGCTTCTCGAAAGACCTTCTTCGTATCGAGATCAGCGGTCCACAACATCCGCATCTCACCATCGTCGATTTACCCGGACTGATCCACTCAGAGACGAAGCAGCAGAGTGCTTTGGACGTGGAGCTTGTCAGAGACGTCGTCCAAACATACATGAAACAGCCACGAAGCATCACCCTCGCAGTGATTTCAGCGAAAAACGACTTCGCGAACCAGATAGTCCTCAAACTCGCACAGACCATTGATCCCCAAGGCAAGCGAACCATGGGAGTGATCACCAAGCCAGACACACTAGTTGAGGGCTCTGGCAGCGAAGCCATGTACGTGTCTCTGGCTGAGAACAAAGAGGTTGAATTCAGTCTCGGATGGCACGTACTCAAAAACCTTGATTCCGAGAAGGTCGAAGGATCATCGCTCCTCCATCGTCGCAATGAGGAAGAAGCATCTTTCTTTTCGAAGGGTGTGTGGAGTCAACTGCCGTCGTCGAAGCTCGGTGTCAAAGAGCTTAGAACAAAATTGAGCGATGTACTTCTGAAACAAGTTGCGACAGAATTGCCAAGCTTGATAATGGAGATCGATGGCAAGTTGGAAGACTGTACGAATCTCCTAGAACAGCTCGGAGAACCAAGAACTACAGTCCATGAGCAAAGACTGTTCCTCGTCCGTATCGGCCAGAAGTTCCAGTGTCTTATCCACGACATTAAGAATGGCACCTACACCGATCCCTTCTTTGAAGGGGCTGAGACAAAACTTGGGCTTGAGCAGCGATTACGTGCCGTTATCCAGCACCTCAATCGGGAATTCGCTAGTACCATGTCACAGAATGGTCATGCACGACGCATCATCTCTTCCAAGGATCAAGCAGGCTCCCATACAGTCACCAGAGACCAGTTTATCAAAGAGGTCAAGGAATTGATGCGAAGAACGAGGGGCCGCGAGCTCCCAGGTCAGTTCAACTCTTTTGTCGTCACCGACCTCTTCCTCAAACAGTCGAAGCCTTGGAAGCATATCGTGGTCAACCATGTCGATTGCTGTTGGGTGGCTGCGAAGAAATGCCTCAAACTTGCGCTTGATTCCTTTGCGGATGGCCCGATTGGCGCGAATCTATCACGTAAAGTGATAAACCCAGCATTGAATGATCTCAAGAAAGAGATCATGCTGAAAGCAACCGAGCTGATTGGTTCGCAAGTGCTCTGCCACCCAGTAACATACAACGAACAGTATCTGGAAGCGGTTCATCGCATTAATGATCAACGCCGAACTGAGCACTACACACAAATCGTTAACGAGTTATTCGGGCATGTACGGGCGGGTTATAACACGCATATCAACGAATCTACCATCGATTCTCTCGTCAACAGGCTGTCTCAGCGCCGGGAACCCGATGCTGAACAGCGAGCTGCCTCTGAAGCTGTCGATAGCATGGAAGCATATTACAGTGTGAGTAATTCCTTCACTTTCTACTCTCAGTGGCTAATGATTTTTCTAGGTCGCCCTTAAGCGAATTGTAGATGACGTTGCCATCGAAGTCATCGAACAGAAGCTCATGGTTGCCTTGCCAGAGATATTCTCGCCCATCGTCGTGCTTGAAATGCCTGATGACCTTGTTTCGGCTATTGCCGGCGAATCGCAGGAAAGACTGGACGAAAGAATCAAGTTGGCAAATCAAGTTGGAATCCTCAACAAGGGCTCGGAAACCTGCAAGCGCTTCGCAGGTCACCGGCTTGCTGGTTAGTTATACGTTTCTTCTGGACTACACAAGTCCTAGTGCTAAAAGGTATCCATAGGTTTAATACATCCTGTTCAGGGCGATGAAGAAAGCATAGAGGATGGCAGAGAAGAGAGATTCCAGGAAGACAGAGAGGACAATATGTCAGCTGCACTAGATGTTCATGAGATTGCTGATCTAGAACCCCCACTAAACAAAAAGATGATGAAGAAGATGGGGAAGAAGAAGAAGGTGATGAGTACGGCGGAGATGGTTGAAACCACGGTGATGGTTGAACCCACGGAGATGGTTGAACCGACTTGGGCTTGACATACCGGGACAGAACCGGGATGTGCTGGCGGGACGGGTAGCTGGAGGTGTGAGACACAAAAATTTAGACGATGCTAGTGGCCAATGTTTACAGCAGGTATGGTCAGCTTTCGATGCGATCTCTAGGCGCAAGGAATCTAGTATAGGTAGAATCTATCGGCTCCAAAAAATCACTGTAGTTAAATGAGACTTGTATAAATAAAACTACTATTTGCACTACCTATCGTTGGTTTCAATACTGTAGAGCCGGAGGAGAATTTCATCATCCTATACGAATATAAGGTTGTATAGGTATTACCGGTACTGCCGGCAGCATAAATTAAGTACTTACTTATACATGTAGGTGCCTGTATACAGATGATCGCAAAGTTCTAGGCTACACCCATGTCAGAAACCCATGTCCGTGCAGTATTCCGCATCACTAGGTCAGAAACAAGGTCAATTAGCAGTGGCCGGCATCTTATAAGTACATATGCTTAATATCACCCCCAGCGTCTCCTTGAGACATTTTTGTATCCGGCGGGAATATAAATTTTCGTGTTGAACAACATCAAAGCAGTACTTAGTAATGTCCGAGTCTGATGTTGCTGTATCTATCCGCGTCGGCTAATTTTTAAGTTCAAGGTAAATGATAAACTCAAATACCGACACCTAGTCTAAAGCAGACTACGCTAGCTATTCGAGTTGGGCTGATGTTACATCGAAGTCTTAATTCGGAAGCGGAGCGGCCCATCTGACAAGCCTCTTTCTCAGCAGCGGCGCGCTTCCGAGTTCTAGCTCTCAAACTAGCGACGCCTCAGCCAGGGATTCCACCAATATGGCAGACTGTTGGGAGTACACGCAATGCGCCAAGCACGCATACCAACCACAGCATCGCTTATGTCTCGCAATAGTAGGCAGTTAAATCTTGGGGACCGGTCCCTGGGCAGTACTGCCTGGGGTATCGGCTGCGACATTACTTGCTTGTTGGGCGTCGTTCCAGGTTTCCTGCGGCCCATGGCGCAGCCAATAGCTGGAGAACCTGCCCAAAAAGGGAGCTGCTGATGCCAGTGCTCGCCAAAAGAAGAGGGTCGGATTGTCGAATGATCACGAGGGAGGAGTACGGCGGCACTTTTTAAAGTAAGCTCCAGCCGCTCCGTGGCGCGCGGTCATTTCTCAGATCTATCGAACTTTTTAAGGTGTGCTCGCTGCAATGGTTAAACTATCTTTACTCATAATCGGCATGCAATGGCTAAAAGCTTCTTTTTCTTACTACCTTTAAGTTAACTAGGAAAGCTTACTGCGGATGATGTGCGCCGATCCGTAGAATATAATAAGTTTCCTCCCATCAATGACTGTCCGGCGTCAACGAACTTCAACTCGCTAAGAATGTGAACCTGTTCACCATGACCGCAAACACAATTCTACGGCCGACTCTCGGCCCAAAGGAGGGCCGGTTACCGCCAGGACTGTTCTCGCCTGTTTTGGGGGGCAGCAGACGTCGATTCAGCAATCGTCAAAGACACGTGTTCATTTTTGGTGTAGTCCTGTTGGTATTCATCATTTACTTCTTCTCGCAACGAGAGATATTAGCGCGCTTCGAAGAACTCGGAGATACATCAAACCGCAGTCCGCTCATGCGAGAACTAAAAAGCCCGATCTCGTCAGAGGACACGAATGAAGATGGCGCCTGGCGATCGCGACTAAGCTCGCCAAAAAGCATTCATACAGTTGATACTCAAATCCCGATAACAGAGGATGTGGTGGACGGGAAAGAGAGATTAGAGGAACCTCTAACGAAAGAACCCATAACGGAGAATACCGAACAGAAGAGTGCGACTCGACAAAAACCCAAATCACAATTTAAAAGTCAAAAACCACCTACGAATCATTGGCCCGAAAGACCAAATCTCAAAAGTGACCTGGAAGCTGTTTTCGCCTTGCAACCCGACGAAGTAAACATGCGCGAACTCCTTCGGCCTATCGAAAACGGTGGTCCAGAGCGAATGCGAGAGCTAGGCCTTCGAACGCGAGCATATGCTAAATACCTAAGCGCATGGGAGAGGCTGCACCTAGTCGAGGATCCGTCAACAGGAGAGACGTCTATCCGGGACGACTTAATCCAATACTTGCGGAACAAGCAGACTGACGATGACACCAGCCTCGGTGTGTCCCTAACCAATACAATCCACAACTACGAGGCGTACCGGGGCTTCCTGACGAAACTTGCCCGCATTCTATTCCCCTGGACGAGTCCGTATTTCGCGGATCATCTGTCGCTGCGCGCGCAATTCAAGAGCGCAGGAAGGGGAATCGTGCTCACTGCCGGCGATGACCAGGCCAAGTACCTATTGACGACCATATACTCGTTTCGGGAGCTCGGCTGTGATCTTCCCATCGAGATTATGTATCTCGGTGAAGAGGATCTGGACGAAGACCACCGTTTCGAACTTGAGGTTAGTTTGCTTGTTCCTTGTACGTAACTTGAACATATTTATCTTTATACTAACGGTGCTTCTCTAGTCTTTACCAGGCGTCACAACGCGCGACATATCCCAGATGGTAGACGACGAGGGATGGAAGTTAGCTGGCTGGGCCATTAAGCCTTTCGCAATCCTGCTGTCTAGCTTCCGCGAGGTCATATTCATTGATGCGGATTCGTTCTTTTTCCGGGACCCGGCCACGCTCTTCGACGATCCGGACTATAAAAAGACCGGGGCGCTGTTCTTCCGCGACCGAACGATCATGCCCGAGTCAAAGAGAAAGTGGTTGATGCAGATCCTACCGAGGCCGATACATAAACTCGCTAAGGAATCCACTTGGTGGACCGGCACATCGGGACATCATCAAGAGAGTGGTGTCGTGGTGGTGAGTAGCCTAGACAGACCCTCTATTTCACAAACTACACCTGTACAGCTGAGCTAACTTGTTTCAAATAGGTCGATAAATGGAGGCATTTCGTATCGATGCTGCTCATCTGCCGCTTTAACGGAAGCGACAGAGACCCAAGAGACGGCAAGATGGGTGTGTACGAGATGATGCACGGTAAGTAAAGGAACACTCACGGCATCGTTCACATCATTATTTGCCCGAAACTAACGTCAACGCAGGCGACAAGGAGACATTCTGGATCGGCTTTCTGCTCGCAGGCGACCCATCATTTGCCTTCCACAAGGGTGCTGTGGGCTCGATAGGTGTGATCGAGGCTCCTCCTCCCAACGTGACGAAAACAGAAACGACAGACCCCGACAGCGATGAGCTCTTACCAGCGCCCAAAGCTCGCCATCTAAAGGCTCGATCACACTTTGACGATGAAGAAGAAGAAGAAGAAGAAGATCCGGACAATTTTAAGATATGCAGCCCCCAGCTCCTACATCTCGACGTAGACAATACGCCGCTCTGGTTCAACGGCTGGCTTCTCGTCAGCAAGTACGCAGACCGATCGAAGCGGCGGTTCGCGCCCATGGAGTCCTATCTGAGTGAGCCTCGAAATTACCTCGCCGACGAAGATTTCTGGGAGCTCACGACGGACAACATGTGCTGTCTGACTTCCGACGCGGAGTCCAGGTGGGATCTTTCCGAGCATGACCTAGGGCTGATAAAGATGATGAGAGATCGTGCGCTCGAGGTCGGAATAATGAAATAATGATTTGACGACACATACCACAGAGATATCGGTTGGGCTATCTGTTTGCCGAGAATGATTCGACCCAGATTAATGGGCTCTTATTACCATTGTATCACATGTCAGCCCAATTATATATTTTATGGGCAATAGGTGCATTGTGCTGGGTTGCTGCCTATGACCGTACACTAGGAATATGGAGCGTTGGTCGATTTTACGCAGTAGTAAATTTAGTAATAAATGATAAAAACACACCTCAACTCAAAGCCACTGAATATGTAGCTATTTCCCTTTTTTCTCCTCGAACTACTTTAAGCACTCCATCGATATATCGCTGTGATCATCTTTGCAAATCATGCCGGATAAGATCACAAATCAGCATGGACCCTGAGTCACTGCATACTTATAGGTAGCCAAGACAACAGTACTATTAACCAGCTGCATCTCGCATCTCGTATTCAAGATCCCTTGACCCCGCCTCTTATGAACTCGAGGCTGTGAGACATGGTTATTATGCATGTAGATGCAACACAAAAGCAAGGCTGTACGGAACGGTTGATGGTTCGTGTGCATCAGCACAAAATTTATCGTCATATTCTACTTAGATTCATTATCAGAAGCTCTAACACTATTATAATGTAATACTTCCAAGATATTAAATTTCTATGCCGTAGCAAAGTGTAGTAGGCGAATAGCGGATCAAATCATGTCCATACAACTTTGGGTATATAACGCCGTGAATGCGAATGCGTAAAAGGATAAACAAAATAAAACGTAATAAGTTGGCGTCGTGGGTCTCGTATGTGTCGTTCGTATCTCCTTTGTTCATCGCCGAAACAGCCACCCCAACTTCTTTCTGGGCTTCTCTTTCTTGATACTAGAGTCGTCACATTCGAGTTCTAAGCGGTATCGCCTCACACTTCCTGTGTCGTCGTCGAAGGTGAGCCGTCGGTTGTCCTTGGGCACAAAGCAATCCGGAACCATGTGCTTCATCACCCATCCCTTAATCCCACGACTGGCGGCATCAATGGCAGCATACTCAAGGCGACGTGTATGGTCACTCATCCAATAATGAGTAGTTTGTGGCGGGGGAGGATGGTACACCTCATCCATTTCCTCGACAGTTTCAGTAGGACCGGTAATTTCTTCAGGTGAGGGGAAATAGTAGTATGAGTTTGACAATTGCTGTTGCTGGGGCGTCGTCATGCAAAGCGAATGACCACTATGCCGTCTGGGGTAGGATGCGGGCGTTGACTTGGTTGCGCGTTGGAGACTCGGTCGCCTCTGATGTCGGGTCTGCAAAGACTTATGTTTTAACATCCTCGAGTTGTGTCCGTGGGAAGATCCCGAATGTGTGGATTCGTAGCCTGAATCGTGACGGGTTATAGGCTTGGGTGTGGACTGATCATCTTGTGGTGGTAACTTTCGAATTGTTGCAACAGGTGAGGCAGGTTCGAATAGCTCAATATCGTAGAAGCTGTGGTATGTAGTATCGGATGTGGCGATGCTCACAGGCGACTGCGACCGATAGAGGTTCGCATGTGAGGAAAGACGAGACATGCTGGGTAGTTGCACTAGCTCCTCAATTTTCAAAATACCGTTCTCCAGGTTATCAAACGCCCACCACTAGTCTGTAGCATGTATGAGTTTGAACGGAATATGCTGTGAGAAACGGCGGCAGAATTTCTTTTCGAATAGGCGTTGTTGCGGAAGAATAATAAGGGGGCATTTCCATAAGAAATGAGAAATGATGGGGTTAATTATGAGAAGCGCCGGACTTGCGGTCTGTGTCGAACCTTGGATCAAGAAATGACGATGTGGTTGAACTCAAAATGATAGCCAAGAACTCTAAGTGGGTAAGGTTGGCCCTAGATCTAACGACGATGCACACACGAACGATGTTGCCCTATTATAGAATATCGACATGCAAAGCGGATGCTAAACAGGCTGGGAGGCTATCGATTGGTACTTGGTCACCCAAGACGAAGCGCGGGACCAGAGATGGGCGGATATACTGTGTATGAGCACCAGGTTGTGATGATATCAGTCTCGAGACCCAACCCCTGGTGAAAAGCAAGCGATGAGTACCGTGCGAGATGATACGAGATGAGGCATGCGGTGTTCTCCTGTTCACGCAGACGCGGTGATCTAATCAACCAGGGTAGTCCAGATTGTAGTCTCGAAACTGCCGGGGGTCGGTTTTATTTGCAGAACGTCGAGTGAAGAAGCGGTCAAGACTAGGTCGAATGTCGATGGACTAAGAAGCCGAAAGCTAGTATCGTGACCCCCGCCGATGCCCACAAAATATACTAATATGCCAGGAACTTAGTATAATTTGAAAGCCTCCATGCCCGTTCAAACCTTCTAGTGTAATATAGTTATCTCTAGCAGTGCCCTAGCACCCCGCGCAAGTCCAGGATTAAAGCAGAAAGCGGAGAGAACAAGCCGGCTTAACCCAGTCGCGGGAATCGACCGATTTATGCAGACACTCACAAGCCACAGTCGGCGATGTAAGTCCTGAAGCTATGGAGGGCGTGAGCAAGTTGGACGGTGAAAGTAACCACGAGATCGTAAGGTATCGCACAGACGTACCACAGTTCTCCTGTTCTTTTTATGTTTCCCGCCCCTGCTGTTGGTAGTCATGAGTGTCCCTAGCAGGTCCAGGCACCGCCCTTGCATGAAGCTTTATGCAGGAGAAGACCAGGTTAAAAGACTAGTGATGTGGAGTCTAGTGGCCGTTGGCAGTTGGCGGTTTCGATGGTTCACGACCATCAGACAGTCGACAATGGCCAGGAAATGGATCACAAGGGCGGAGAATCCGATCTCTGTCCGATGTCGCTGAACAACGCACCTGGTAGCACTGGTGATGCAGGTCCCACTTAGGCGTGATACCGCTGCGGGTGCTGCCGAAGTGAGGAGGCGAATGAAAAGAAAGGAAGTATTTACAAGTAAGCAGGCAGTGCCGGGCAGGGTTGTGTCTATTCAGGGGACGTTGTCGGTCGGCATCCAGACAAAATAAGAAAAGCAGACGACGAGTGTCGTGACCACGCTACTGTCCATACATACATATGTATTGTATTTATGTAAATCACTTGTTGCCATCGTAGCATGGCTGAAGCGGTTTGATCGTGGGGTACCGGTCGGGTCATGATACTACCACTGTCGGTAGGGATTTTCAGCTGAATGTCCGTCATTTTCACATGCTTTGGCTTCCGTCCTCTGCTCTGCTGCTCGTGCCTATGAGGCTATGCCGTGCACACACACGCTCCCGCACACACACACTCACAGACACACGTGTGGCATGCAGTGGCTTCGCTCTGGCTGCATTCGAGACCATCACCTGACAGTTGTAGCCAATAACGGAACATGTCCATGCATCCTCAGTGCCCAGCTTGACTAACAAAATAGGGACGGGATGCTGCTGATTGCTGTGTGGTCGGGCGACTGAGACCTGACCCATCTCAGATAGGCTATCTTCACATGCTGTCCAATCATCCTCCCTCGGGTTCTGGTTCCGCGATGCATGAAGCGGGTTCCTCTGCATGGTACTGTTGTCGGGCTTTCGGCATGCGGTATCACCCATCGTGGAACCCCAACTACCTTCAGTAGTACATTCCCTTCACTGCAATCCCAGTATTGGGTCGCGGATTTAAAAGGTCACCGATCGGCATCATATCAGCAAGCCGTCGGAAACACAGTCGTATACTTACTTAGCAAAGGTTTGGTATTTGTGAGGTTGCCGCCTTTCGGTACGAATGAAACGCCATAGGTCGATCTTTCTCCAGGCCGATTCTGGCTACGCTAGGTATCATAGTAGAGACAGCAAAGGAGCGTGTAGCAGAGGTCAGAGTTGTGCCACGATTCGGCATGGGCTAAAATGCCAGGGATCTGCCTGGTATTAGGCAATGCGAATGAGAAAAAAATTCGAAGATGTAAATTGCGAGAATTCATTGCTGTCTCCAACCTCAATCAACCGCCGTATTGGTTCAACTCTGAAACTAACCAAATTATCAAACAATAAAAGTGTATTGGGAATAATGGAGACGATCAGTCAAACTGGCCACCAAAAACCTATTTATAACTCCATCTACGAAACCCTCATATTGGGGTAATCTACCTCTTATAGCTAATCCACTTGTCACCGATCAACACAGATATTTCGCTTCGAATAAGGGTGTGCTGCAGATACTGTACCTGTGCTGCAGTGGGACATTGACTTTCAAGTACAATGCGTAAACAAACATCTTTGCATTAATAGTTCCTTGCAGCTATAACCAGGGTATTTACAATATCGCGACTATGTGGTCTACAGTCAGTACCTTACCTTAACCACATATATGCAGTCCCCTGCAGAAACGTGGGTATAAGCTGTCAGATGCGACAAGCTGTGTATTCTCTTAATTAACTTCAAGTCACCCAAGATAGGATAAGTAAGTCATGGCATATCACAAGATGATTTGGAAAGGGCCCCAGCGTTAGGCGTGTTGGAGCAGATACTCATCTGACAGCTACTGGGGCGCTGTAGCCATTGCCTACAAAACTTCTAGTTCATTCACCTCCGTACGCAAAATCTACTATCTAAGCCAAGACCAAAATATAGTTTATAAGGGTAACTATATATCTAGTCAACTCAAAGTAAAGATAGTTAGCCGTGTTGTTGTCGCTAATACGAGGTGGCCGGGAAAAGGCAGCCAATTTTTGAGATACCCATGGAACCTGAACATTCTTTCGACGTCCAGTTTCACTCCCAGCCTCTATCCTGCGCATGATGCATGATACACCGCCAGTCGAGAAACAATGTTCGTAGCCCCCTCCTTATTAGTTTCGCCAAAAGGTTGATCAGGGCTTTCAATCCAAGTTGTCTACTCTTTCCAATTGGAGATAAGCGGTATCGCCTCTTCCCTGAGCTAATGGCTTCATTCTGAGCACATGTCTTCTGCCTACTGGATGCTAAAGTTTTCCGTGATCTTGTGTGTAAAATGGTGAACTACATTTTGTCAGAGGCTACATCACGAGCTTTAGAAAATACCCGAGTTATATTGAAACGATATTCAGATGCACACTGTCACATATTGAGCGTCGAGAGCATTTGTACTGCCTAGGAAGATCCATCCGTGAATAAAAAATACAACTTGACGGCATTCTAGTTTTTCAGGGTTCCAGCACTACGTAGTTTCTATCCTAAATGCCCGACTATGTTGTGTACGAAGATCAGAACTCCCTGAAAATGATCACTTTTGCTTCTTGCGCCCGCCAGAGTTTTGAATACCGTCGCATTAGTAGTTTAGAAAAGGTCTACTCGTAGAATCATAGCGATGGAACCTTGAAGTCGCTGCGACAAAGTAGCCGCGCTAACAACCTCTCATGTCCCAGTTATGAACAAGTGACAACAACAAGACTAAATTTATGAAATACAAAAGGTGATTGAACGGCAGCATGCTCTATCGAACGGCTGACTCTGATGGAACTAAGGGCACTTCTTTAAGATGGGGTTAATGAGATCATTGTCTCAGCGCCGAGTCACCTGGTACGCGAGTATCGGCAATAAAATCACGCTCTGTACTTTCGCTAGCAGCAACATGTCGATCAACCACGCAAGAATACACAAGTACAAGTTAGCTCACCAAAGAGATTTTGAATATGCTGATTCATGATATTCCAGCTATGCTATGACACCTGTTCCCTTGGCCCAGTAACGCATCTTGTCACCGACCCATCTTTTACGATGGCCAATAACAATCTGACCCAAACCGATATGCAGAATGGAACGATTTCCCTAGGTGCAATTACACTACCCTGGTAGATCTCCCCCGCGTTGCATCATCATTGATTCGGACAGCCCGGGGTAGCTGCAACACAAACTAACAGCATTAACACTATCCAGACTACCAAGACTTATGCTTCAACACCATCTGTACTTAAAGCTACAGACAAATTCATAGAAATCTTTTTTAATTTGTATGTCAACTACCGATGTCTTATTTTGCCAAGTCATTCTGCTGCGACAGAGAGCTTCGGTTGCCTCATTCCACGCCCTCAGGATGGCGACAATATCCAACAGTTTCTATACTTCAATGGCTAAACCTTCTATACCTACTAAATTTGCACTCATCTAGTTCTCTCACGCCGTTTAACAGCATATTTTCGTACAGTCAGGCTCTCGTTTAACGCTTACTTTTCTTCCCGTTTAATTCTAAGAGGGACCCAGGTGATCGGTTGTATGATATTTTCAGAAGTGCTCGACCTGCGTCTCCTTACCCAACCCGCGCTCTATCTAATTTGCAATGCAAGGTGCACAACATCACACATATATGGACGTAGGTAGTATTGTTTGGATTGATTAGCCAGGGTATTATGAAAATGGGATTTACGTTGACATATGCAGCTCAAAATAACCAACTCTTCAAGTCATTGGAGTTGTCGCGGTCCCCTGGACTAAGATCTGCATATGCAGTGCCCACCGTCTGTTCGTTACTGTCACGCAGGACGTCCACCAGGAACGTTCACAGCTCATGGAATCGTGTCTGCCCTTTGATGTCATTTCGGCTGAAGGAATCAAAATGCAAATGTGTTGGAAGGGAATCAACGTTGAAATACTGGGGATAAGATCATAGACTCGTAAGGGGGAAGTTGTCGGAAACTCCTTGGCTTCTGTGGGTAGTGTATAACGTATGTAATATTATACTTATGTCGCTTGCTGGGTATATTCCTGTTTAGGCGACAGTCCAAAGCTGGAACAATTCTTCTTGGATCTGGTTAGAGCCCTCGAATTATTTCTGTCATAGCCATCAAGCCCATCAAGCTCACTGTATTTACAGTCTGCTGGGCCACAAACTGAGGTCTTACCCCTAAGAACAGGATATTAGCAATGCGGTTAGAAGCTAGGGAAATGAAAGGTCATACGCGGTGGTATGGCGTCGGTGCATAGATTCCGTCCAGGCTCGTCGCAGAGGAGGGCACCAGGTTGGAGCTGCCCTGGCTGGATGGTAGCGTTGTGGACGCTATACGTGGGGTCAACAAATCGCTTGTTCTCCGTCACTGAAAGTGGCATAGCTTACAGTAAGGACCAGCCGGGTAGGGCGGCTGAAGCATTTGTGCATGATTGCTAGCTGGCGGCCACCCTCCTGGGCTGAAGTTCAGATGACCAGGGGCGAATGCTGAACTTTCCGAAGAGAGAGGTCCATTCTGCGACCGGCCTTTGAATTCGGGATATCAGTGAGTTTCCCTCCTAAATTATAAAGCAATGTGGAACCTACCAGCCAACTGCCAGTTTAGACTCAGGAATTGAGGACCGTCCATCTGTCGCTGTAAACCCATTGGCCTGCCTTGAAGATCGTTGAGCCGCTCTGCATAATCTTGACCCAACACAATATCAACATCCATTCCATCTCGTTCGTCCATTGGAAGGTCGCGAGAAATAATGGCGAGTGGGAGTGGAACATCTTGTCTCATTCTATTTCGGAGGGTCATTTGGATAAATTTCCCTCCTCTGGAATCATAACCCTCCCTTGTCAAGGTTTGGTGAAAAGGCGGCCATGATGGGTGAACATGCGGTTGGCGGCCAGCATCTTGGATTATCCTTGGGATGACATCCTCGTAGATGCAAGAATTGGGTAGCTTACCCTTTCTCGCACTTAATGGTAAGATGTATTCTACCGAAACTAGAGACTCCAGGCATGAGGAATTAGATGGAGCTTGGCTCTGGGCGCTGTTCCGTCTTGAGCCTGTGCCAGTTCCAAACTGGTTAAGAGTTCTCAATGTCGAATCATAGAAGTGTTGTCCACCGTGCTGCAACGACGAACCAGATAAGCCAGATTGTTCTTGATTGTAGTTCTCGATGACAATTTTCGGTGTAGTCATCGCCCCCTGCGCGCCAGCCGACATGTTTCCCAATGTATTTCGAGATTGTTGAAGCCCAAAACCGCTTGAGTAGTCGGTGCTATGCCCTGTTCGTACAGTTAAGGGCTGGGAAGAGAAGTTAGGGTCAAGCGACGACGGAGTAGGCGGGATGATTAGTCTTTGTAGTTGACTCGAACTCCTTCTCTCCGCGTCGTGTGTGATTGAATGTCGTATGGTATTTCGAATCCGGTAATTATTCGTCGAGGCTACCCCTGAGTGTTAGTCCTCCCAAGGATGGCCCTTAACTCCCAGCGAAGGACTTACAATAGCTGGCTTCACTATCCGTAATATCCATTGGTCGTCGATCATTAAGAGATTGGGCTAAGTGAGATGGTAGTGCCATCTTAACGGTTTGTCGCCTCTTGAGCGCCACGCTCTTTTAATCACTCCGCGATCTGGGGTTGAGCTTGATGAGTAGTGATGCGTTTTGATGTGTGTTAGCATCATGGGCTATTCAAGCAGACGGGAGGCAAAGAGGTGAGGTAGCAACAAGATTAATCGAGAGTCATGAGTGAGGCTAAGTCCCGTGGGAAAATGAGAATAGGGAATCAGCTTGAATGGAATTGTTAATAGTAAAAAGGTACTGAGCCACACACAGGCTGCTAGGCGAACTGATTGAGTATCCCGTATGCCAAGGAAGTGAATAGGGATATAAAAACAGTAAGAAAGAAAGCGGGGAAGACGAAGGGGCAAGATGTGTGGGTTCGCGCGGCTCTGCTCGCCGCTCGATGAACAGGCTCAAAGCTGAGAGATAGAGAGGAAGAAGAAAAGGTTGTCAGGTTCTCAAGCAAGACGATAGTCTTGTGGTCCGGGTATGTATGTAAACCTCCTTGGTAATTACACTTAGCTACTGGAAGACATCTAGGTTTAATCAGGACGCCTAATACTGGGTTCCTTGTAGATACGGCTCTCACGGATTGATTGCCTTGCCAGGAAACTACCGGTGCACTGTCTCTTGAAGGAAATTCCCTTGCTAGGATCGATTTGCCAGATACGAAATCCGAAAACGCGAGCCGTCAAGAACCCATGCTGATGGATCAATACTTACTCACTTGGCAATTTTCTCTTTGGTAATTCCACTATCAAAGATAGCTCGAGGCTTTTTATAGTTCGCAATGGTCTACCTGCTGCGACGTGTATGTCATATTACATTTATGCATGCAAAAGCCTGACTTCACATACTCAGGTAGCATCGAGATCGGAGAGCTCACATGAACAGTCTTTACCGGACTTGGTTTTCACCGCCGGCTTATCACGCCAAACGCATCATTTAGGACGGGTTTATTGGTATTTCGGTGGAGGTCAGACGGGCAGCCCGAATTTCCAAAAGAAGATGAGAGACTTATCAATGGAAATTGCCAACTCACAAGGGGCCGGGTGACGTGGTTGCATATGAGGCTTGCAATGGAGTTGTCTAGCCGCCAGTAATGGGGCCGAAGCCTGCTTCAGCCAGAGCCTGCTTCAGCCCCCAAACCATTCGCGTCCTCGGTCAAACAATCAGAGAATTCACCCCGTGATTACTGATGTTGCCACGAAGTTGTTCTTTCAATGATAATTTTGTTGAGAAGCGTAGTCATAGCTCGCCAACCCCCCTATCCAGAGCAGAGCCAGTTCGGAGAATAGTCACAGAGGTAGGTAATACGACGTTGGTTTCTAGCACTTTTCTTTTCCAACAACACTTGACTATTTAAATGAAGGTAATGGTCGGATGAAATTGAAAGATAGAGGCCAACTCTAATATCAGCACAATTCACCAGCTTCTCATCTTTCTAATTAGCTTTTCGAAGATCATATATATATTCACTAGTGAATTTGTTATCCACCGTTTTCAGATGCCCTTTCTGTCTAAACATGCCAATGAGCATGCCAATGCTATCACGTACTAGCCACCCCTATGGAACCTTCGTTTTACTACTATGTACTAATGATATGAGTATGCAGGAGAGAATGTCTGTGCCGCGGAACCGAATACCGAGAAGTCTCCAAGCAGATGCCCTCCATTTCCTCGTTGGAATCAACAGTGTCTCTTTACTGCGATCACCAATTATCGTCCATATCTTTTAGACATTGAGAAGAACTGTTGGAGGAAGTCCAGAGGTGATCTGGCTCATATAAAATTGAAACCTTTGCAGAGTTATCAACGAAGTAATTGCTGTCGATGTACATTGACGACTGCATCTTTTCGTCGTTCCAATAGCCGAATAACTAAGCGGCGAGAATCCTCCTTAGGGCACTCCATACCATTGCCGGCTCAAACGAAAGTCGAAGAGAACCCAAATACACAAAACGTCGACTCACTTGCGTCTCCGTCGGACCAAGCCTCGGATAGCTCATATGAGCAAAATCCAACATCTACATTAATCTCGCAGCCGGATCTCAACGTTGACGGGGAAATCGCATTTCACTTCTCGGTCAGCAAAGACGAAGATCCCCATGACGCCTGCTTCTCTTATGAGGCGACTACAAATGAAGGAGTACAGCCAAGTTCTGAAGGCGATAATCCGCCAAACCCACAGGAAGAAGAAGACAATGAAGATGACGACAACAGCGCCGAGATGCTGGCATTATCGTCGTTGACTGACGCCGACACTGAACATAACGCCAACCTGGCTGCTGTTTCTGATGAGTGCCAATCTCTCTATCAAGAATACTATGAACGAACTCATGGAAACAGTGTAACTGAAAAAGAGAGCCATACTGATGCCTACTGGAAATGGGATCAGGAGAGGCACCAGTGGTTCCATAAGGACCTAGAAACACAGTCGGTAGTATGGTTCTTCGGGTGATTGGGGTTGCATAATGGGCGCAGAATCATGCCTTTTTCTAGTGTAATCCGTACCAATCCCCTTCTTTAGTCGTAGCATACTCTTAATTCCATTGCTTTTTATTCGCTGTACCTTTCTAACTATCGTGTAGGGGGAAGCCGTCAACGGGACTAACCAAAGCCCATAGACGATTTGAATGCACACGTACGCATATTTTGCCCCCTCCTCGTATACCGAGGCGAATCCTCTTGCAACTGGGTCAACTTTCGGATTTCCGGATTCGGCCATGAGCAATCCGAGTCAATGTTACCCTTTTGATTAGGTACTATTCCCTCAGTGAGTGACGCTTTAGCCAATCTCCATAGTTCTGTTAACCTCAGGTGTGCTATACTCCGGCGATCATGGACATGGTACAGGTGCAAGGCAGCAGCTGAAAAGAATGGCGGCCCATGTCATCTTGGCAACACTTGATCGAGCTGACCATGGAATCAATTGACTTGCCTAGCCTCAACTCCGACATTTAAGTAGCGACAGGACAAAGAGCGGTAAACCTAACCCTAGTCGTTGAAATATGCTTTCTGTGCACAACAGATCTTCGCCCCTCGACACAACATATACGGTGTCGAATGAATGAAGGCGTCGTCTGCAGTGTGACCTATTGGCGAACCGAACCGCAGATCGCGTTCGAACCCCTCTCCGCAATGAACCCATTCTGTAGCCTACATACAGTAGGTATGAGCTTGGAGACACGTGGCGTTTGCAGAACCACAGCCTGCGAGGCATGAAATAGAGTAGGTATTTCAGACATAGTATTAAGGAAGCAGGCTGTATGCTAAGAACGATCACCTGATTTACGCAGTCTTATACGCAAATAAATTACCAATAAAACCCTCGAAAACCATGCTCGACTTTAAGGCTTCATGAACAAGGACAACAGTAATATTCTCTGGAATTGAGCCTTCATTGGCTGTCGGACTCCACTATTACATCTTCAGGGGCATTCAGAGTTAGAAAACTTTGACAGGACGTCCCGTGCCAGCCTTAACCACACCACCAGGAATATTCCTACTTGCCCTAAAATCACATTCGGGTGACGAGGAATTTTAGAAGCGGCCCGCCCTATAGAAAACGAAGAGAAGAGTTTTCGATACTCCTCCCAGCCCCTAATTCCCAACGCCGTAGGATAAGATGGATTTCGCAGGAATGTATTAGCCATGAATGCTGGTATGAATGTGCCACGGAGGGCAGATATTGGTACTCTCTCAGCGACTCAAGCCATAAAGGGAGCTACAATAGAGCACACCTAAACAGATTGGGGGCGATGTTGAGCCGCCTATAATCCAAAGCCTGAGCAACTCCCCCGAAACCGCAGCGTGGTAAGGCTCTATACGGACAAGACACCTATATTATACCTATATTATACCTAGGTATATTATACCCCAATTAGGTACCAAGGTGCGAGGCGGAAAAAGGGGGGCAAAGTTCCGAGCGCCTCACTGTCATAGGCTGATATAGCATGTGGCTATTCAGAAGCCTATATAACGTACGGTAGCCCAGATACCTACTGAGTATTGTAGACCTTTTGGCATTGGTTCAACAAGCTGGCCGTTCGTGACACTTACCAAAACTACCCCCAACGCCCCTCTTTCGACAATTTCATTTCTTAATGTCTTCTGTGGTACCAAATTTGAGGGGAAAAAAGGAAAGAAGATAGAAGCATGTAGCAAGCCAAAAGGCTCTTTTATGCAATTAATTTCTTGGATTTCTAAACTATGATAAAGTCACTTTTAAACTCTCATAAAGAAGCTTAATAAGTAGGTAGTCTGTTTCGAGCTATAATGGTTTAACAACAGTTCAAGAGAAAAAATATCTACAATCTATTTTCAGTATATATTATGAAGTTTCCAGCTAGATATTGGAGGTATACTTGAGCCATGTCCTAGTTAAATTATGCATTGCTTGGGAAGTTGCTCGAACCTTTCCTTAAGGTTTTGTAGGTTAGATTAATGCACTCTTTAAACCAATAAAATAAGCCTTTCAGGTTGTATAGGTATGAAACATAAATGTACGATATGTGTCCTATACTGGATACTACGCTATTGGGTACACTCTTTCGATCACTTATTAGAATATTCCCTTCACCCACCCTTCACTACAAAGTCTTACTTTCTTCAAGCTCCAGTCTTGTTCGAGACCCGCATACTGAACACACTTCACAGGGTACCTGACCTTGAGAACTTCTATTTAAGATAATATGCATAAACTATCACCCGACAGAACAAAATGATAACGGTATGCGCGCGGAAGTAGCATTGTTCAAAATATGTATGAGAATACCAGGTATCATGTAAACATAGGCGGGTACTAAGTAGCGAAGTAAACACAGGTGTTCGCAAAAGGTCGTCATCCTAAACCCCTAGTTCGATATCCTGTCCCCGGATATCTCGTAGCTGCTCGTTTTCAATCCCGTCTGTGTTGGCTTGGACTATCGCAATGGGCATCTTCTAAGAGGTGTACCAAAATTGGTCTATGGCATTTTCCTATCGGCCGTTTCCCAACATCTTTTACTTCTCCCCTGATCTGTGGACATCGAATAGCTTTGAACTCATTCGTCCCTTTTACTCTGTCATTTTCACATAGTTGCTTGGGAACACACCATGTCTTGTACCAACCATGCCCGTCCTATATGTCGTTAGCCATGTTCGGTCTCAGAAATTGTTCCTTGATGCAAAGAGACCACTTACCACCAGTCGTTATCACTGTCTGTCTTCTTTAGTACCGTAATAATTTCGCCCTTCTTGAAACCAAGATCACCTGGCTGGTCTGCCTCAAAGGTAAACAGTGCAACGGCCTCGTTCTTCTTCATAAGTGCCTGCTTGCTCGCAAAGTTGGGCTTCGGGGCCGCAGGTCTAGTGGGGCCTGAGTGTTCGGCCGCAGCTGGCCTGTCGCGATACACATAATCATCGGCTGCTCCCCTCGATCCTATAGTGTTCGAACGATTGATGCCGCCGCTTGCCGGCCGGTCGTAGACGTCGTCCTGCCATGTGTTCGATCTCTGGGGTGCGTTAAACTGACCCTGACCCTGACCCTCGCCGTATGCACTTCCACGCTGGCCATTCCACACAACGTCATCATGCCTATCGTCGTAGACGGGCACGTCGTTGTACATGGTTTCACCTCCTACCGTGCCTTGACGCGAGCCGGTGAAGATCCTCGAGTTCAGTACGTTCAATAGGGGGCCAGCCTGAGGAGGCGGTCTAACAGCGCCAGTCAGCAACTGCTGGGCGGTCAGGCGTTGACCGTATAGCTTCTCGTTGGCATCTCTCCGCTCTACAATGGCCGATCCTTCTAGCGATACACCGGCGAACAGGCCCTTGGTCTTGCTGTAGCTGAAAATGCCGGCTATACTCTTGAGAGAGGCGGCACCAGCGGCCTCGGCATTTCGGCCGATGGGCCCGGCTGCTATGGAAACGTTTCCACCGAGGGTGATGGAGCCTTGCTGGGAGAAGGTCTTGACGGCGCTGGCATCGTTGAGAACGAAAACGAAGTCGGTCAATTCAAAGCCGATCTGGCCACCGAATCCACCGCCTGCTGTCACAATGGCCGAAGGGGCTGACCAGTTACCGTCGGGGAGGCGGGCTACGACGAGACCGGAACCGAAACGCGCTGAGCCGAGGAAACCGGCTTTAAGAACTGTGAGGATCGCAAGGCCCTGGCGACAAGATGCGCAGTTGGTGAGCTGGTTCAAAAGACCGAGAAGCGAGAATATGCGGGAATCGCGCCTTACCTTAGCATTGGCGAGAATGTGAGGAGGGATGATCTTGTCGGGACTGAAGGCTTGCCGAGGATCGATGAAGGAGGTCAGGATCTTGCCGCACTTCTTGCACTCGGCTGTTCGCATGCAGCATCGTCAGTACTAGGTAGAACGACGTGGAACGAAGCGCGGGGTGTTGCGCCTGGCATGTCATAGCACCGCATCACATCGCAAAGCATAGGAGGGGGGTATAACGGATAGGACGGAAGCACTCACACGCCAGAGACGACGGGAGAGGGTTGTTGATACCCATTCTGACGGTAGAGCCGGTCGTTTGCTCGCCAAGCAGGTCTGGTTGGCACGGAGGAGAAGGGAATGGGATTTGTAGGTGAGAGGACGTCGCAGGATGGGAATCTGGTCGGTCGTTCGGTATAGGTCTACTTAAGCTAGGTGACTAGAAGCGTGCTAATACAGTACACTACCTTAGGTGGGTAGGTACATTGCGGGGACAAAGCGATTGGTTCAATGTTGAGGCAACCAAGAGGGATTTGGAATTGGCGGTATATTAAGTATTCTGCAGTGTAATGAAAAATACTGTATGTTGATGCGACTAATGATGCTCAACGGTCAAGTATGAAATATTACCTCGATTAATTAGGTACGCAAATTGTAAATGGAGAAGTCTACAACGGCTTGTGAAATTAACTTATATAGTAGTACGGGAATGCCGATAGGTGCCGTGCTTGTGTAGGATGCTACATGCAGACAATGATGCATTCGGGCGGCAAGGTTGTCGTCAGCAGTGTCAGCTCTGCCACTATCCATTAGCTGCTTTAGATACACCTAGGTGCCTAGATAGGTATCAGGTGCACTAATTCTGGCGGCGTGTTAGAGAGTCACCTGCCCCACCATCAAACGTGGGGTCGATTGTCGAAAACTCTAAGAAAACAAGCTGTGGCGCAGCTCCATGGTCTTATGTCGCAAGCCACACGCCTGCGTCATCTGGGCCCAGCATGGACGGGACGGTAGGTATTCATGCACAATCGGTTTCTACAGTACATTTAACGTAAATACTTCAAGGTTATGCTTTGCTTTCCAACATCCAAAAAGCATAGTATGAGAAGCTCACACCACAGGCAAAGGGGGTCCCAGTGATTAGAAGATATTCACGAGGGCAGCGTAAAAAATCAAATCGAAGTGTTTAAGCGCTTCCAATTTACAGCGTTTCCAACATGGGGCTGCGCCGGTAAAGCTTTCCCAGGGGACAGTTAACTTGGCGTCCACCTTTTTTTTCAATATATCTTAAGCCTCATTTAAACTGACCTCGTACACTAGGTAGAATCCACGTTAACTCAAAGGTACAACCTCCAGCCATGATCGGATTAACCGTTAGCTATACAGATCGCAAGCCGTCCCAGATCTATCACTTACCCTCCATGACCTATTGTAAATTGTTGAAAGACTCTATAGACAAGAAAGCCGCTCCATCCGGAAGATTCCACTTGGTTACCTAGTATTCCTAATCCATCATCTGCGTCGCACGAGGAATCGCTTAGGCGCGCTTGATCATGGCCTCGCGGTCGGGACCGGTGCCAATCCACTTGATCTGGTAAGCGTTAGTGAAAGTCTGTCAAACAGGAATGCCCCGAATCCAGCATACCTTGACCCCAACAAAGTTCTCAATGTACTACCAAGGTTCTTAGCACGAGAGACACCGACACTAGCTAGCGTCTTACCTCAACGTAGTCTCGGGCTCGCACAGGAAGCTCGTAGAAGGACTTCGCATCAGTCGTTGGCTTCTGCCATCCTGGCATCTCATGATAGACAACCTCGGCTCGGTCTAGTGTGTCGAGATCCGCAGGATAATAGTCCAGTTCCTGTAGACCATCAGTGTCTTCCGAATTACCAGAATTTGAACAGAGAGACTAACCTCGCCCTCAACCTTGTAGGCGATGGCGATCTTAATCGTTTCGAAGGTGTCCAGAACATCGAGCTGAAAGGCGTCAGTTAGCTGTCACGGATAGGATCAGCAGGCAACCAGAGGTGGATATCTACCTTTGTTAGATTCAAAGCGGTGTAGTAGTTGATTGAGGCGCTGTACTTGACAACAACAAGGTCTACACAATACGGGTCAGTGGTATCGACTAACAAATTATAGCAGCGTAGTGGTCATAATTACCAAGCCTAAGTACAATTAGCCAGTCATCCGGCAAAGTACTGCTTTGATCGAGTGCTTACCATCCACATCTGCGTCTTCGGCCAGTCGATGTTCCCTAGGTATATAGTTAGCCTTGGAAGACGTGGAAGCTTTTTGCCCATAGAGTCTAACCCATTCTCGGCCAATCTCCTGCAGTTTGGTCCCAATTCTACCGGAGTTAGTTTCTCCTCCACGTCTCAAGGCAACTAAGAACGCACTCTCCAGTATCTTCCGTCTTGAAAGCTCCCTCCCCAACGCGAGTTGTGTCTACTACTAGTCAGCGCTGAATAATTCTCTAATTGAAAAAACATACAAGCCTTCACCACTCCGATCGTCTCGGTGAGGTTCTTTGGGTTCAAGGCAAGTCCGCCTATAACCCCGGCCAACGTTGTGTTTGAGGAGGTTACAAACTATTTATATGTTACTTTAATTGCAAGATTTGAAATCAGACTGACGACAACTTACTGGGTATGAGCCATAATCAATGTCAAGCATCAATGCCTATTCGAATGAGGGCGAGCACAAGTGCTGGGCCTCAGACCCCTTTCCTTTTCAAAGAGGACTCAACTTGTACCGGTCGTTTTGCCTAGACGGAGAGGCTAAAAAATCCGACATGGAAAAAGGCCCTGAAATCGTCTAGAGACAAGGTCATCGCATGCCAGGCATAGCGTATGACCCTAACGAACCGGACTTGGTCCATTTCTAGATGATTCCAGGGCCAAATATTCACATGGGAAGCTCACTCCCCCAAACAGCCAAATACAAGCCAGTCCCCTAGGCTGTCCTGGACCTCAACGGAGAGCAAAAAACAGCTCAGTTCAACGAAAGAATATTGAATACTTTTGCTAGAACAACCTGCTTCCCGCCCCCCGGTCTGGGGTTCCTTCTCGGGCCAAGGAAAAGGGAGTACGAGACCGCGAGCACGGGTGCTCGACCCACCATTCGGTCAATAACAGATAATAACCTGCAGGATAAGGCTCTTACGTTTGCTCCTTCCACCACGATGTTCATATTGCTCTCCTGGGCTGACCGGATGAACGACACGCCATCGACAGCGTATCTCGCCAATTTCGGTCGATACTCGTTAAATCGAGCAATCTCTTCCTCGACGTCGTACTGGAATAGGTCTCCAAAGCGCTTTCGGTAGCCAGCGGCCAATCGTCGGAGCTTAGACTCAAAGAGCGCGGGGTTGAAAACCTCTGCTAATCTGATTCCACTTCGCTATGCAGAGTTCAGCAAGAGTTCTAATGAACACAAACGTTAGGTCTCCCCTTACCGCGGCTTTGACGGCATAGGAAGGGCCAATGCCCCTTTTTGTTGTCCCCAGCTTTCCCTCTAGAAACAATTAGATATATATCGCTCGGTTGCCATTGTCCAAAGCCTAGGGACCAACCTCCGAGCTCCCTCTCCTCTAGCCCATCGGCTTCGACGTGCATCTGTAAATCAATGTGCACTCGGTCCGAAACAAGAATCCGATCATGTACTGAGGGAAGACCCTTCTCCTCCAGCTCCTGCAGCTCCTTGAAGAAGCTTGGGCTAAAGACAAAATCAACATTCAATATAATCGCAAAAGAGACGGTGGGAACAGCCAAGATTCCAATACGGTGATTGACGTGATGGAGGTGAATAGATGCAAAAACATCGTTACTTACACATGGAAGACGACTCCCGAGCCGATGAAGTTCATGCTGCAGAATTGTCAATTGCACTGTTGTGTCGGCATAGTGGATTCGAAGAGTACCATTTTGGGTTGATGAGACCAGAGGGAAGCAAGTGGAAGCTATGAAAAGGTGAGTGCTTGTTAAATATCTTGCATGTCTATTCACGCCTACCTATACGACACTCCATTGGCGCTATGGAGAAGGAGTCAGCTATTTATCCCCACGAGATAATTGCTAGGAAGCAATGAGCATTTAACTTACACAATAGAGTGTCCAGCGTTGTGACCTCCCTTGCTTTTATATCAGCATATACTCGCTATGGTGGATCGTGTCGTTGCTCACAGCAGCTCGGGCGCAAAGTTGTGCCTCAGGAGCAAGGATGTCAGTCAGCTTTCCTTTCTACATATGGTGCGTCGTTAGAAATCAGTTGTACAGGCTTTCATAGCATAAGGGAAGACATACACCCTCATCTCCTGTAAACAGTGTCCAGTTAGCCCCACCATGAACTTCGATCGCATCACACCCAATGCCCAGTATCGGCATGGTATTTCAAGATGCAGTGAGGGATAGGAGAGGACGAGACGTACCCCATTGGGCGCCTAGAATGACTGTGATTGCCATGTTGCGATAGTTCTGGCTTGAAAGCACAATATTCGTCGTTATCGTCGTCCGTGTCAAGGGAGAAAAAGACGCGGCGCAAAGGCGCTAATGGCGGGGTCTAAGCCGGCGTTTTGCGCGCTGTGCTCGCTCAAAAGTTTTGATGGGTGCGTCATAATTGAAGCGGCATGCGCCATGAAGCAGCCAGATTTGTGCCGCTGCAGACACCATACCGTAACTTTTACTATGATTGTTGAATTTGAATATTTACTATGTTAACCACAGAGCATAGCTTTATTTGATTGTATTTAGATAAGCTATCTGTTAATTGTCCTTTTGTTACAAAAAGGTTATTAATATTAAAAACATCAACTTTATCGAAGAGCAAACAGGTCTTCGTAGGGATCTATGCAAGGACCAGTTCAAGTCGGATCTTGATCCCGAGGCACCACTACGGTCCGATGTCGGGTACCAGTCCCGAGACGTGTATTGCGCTCAATTAGACGAACCTCTTCGTTGACTTCAGTGTTCGGGCTGCAGACAGCAACGTAGCTGGTACGTAAGGTGGGATACTATTTCAACGGGGAGATTTTCTACTTGTCCTGTCTGTCCGTAACATGTAGAAATATCGCCAATTGCAGCTAAGGCTTCTCCGGCCAGACATCCTTTTATACGACGAACCGGATCTCGAGGGGCGTTCCGTTGTAAAATAAATCCAACACGATCTGATCTGTCTCTTAAGAATGATCCCCTTTTGACTATCGGCACAAGCCTCGCGACTCACGGTATTCAAAAACTTACAGGGTGCTTGATAGATAGAGCATCAGGCTTCATTCATTATTGATACTCTCATTGCCGCTATCATCAGCCTTCATCGTAACCTCAACACCCCTGCATTTAGCAGGAATCGTTAGCTTCATTGGTGGTACTGCCGCAATTGATGCTAGTTCAAAGGCGGGCATGCATGTTAGTTTGGCGTATGTAAGTTGGTTGGTAGACTTTAATTACGAGCCAAAGCAACTTGAAGTTTTGAAATAAACGGTTGTAATGGCAGTTAGCTTACGTTTTTCCATAACCGTAGCAATCCGTTACACTTACCAGGCTAACTTCGTAAAAGTGGATCCCGGGTTTGACGTCGGGCTAAAAGTGGGGTTGTTTGCAGTAGGTTTAAAGTACTGCTGTCTCGACTCCTTTTCAGGGATTCAACTAGCCAACCATCCGCGCATCCACCGTCATCCAGATCCCTCGACAAAACAAGCAGACTTAGTTCAGCCCTTCACGATCTCTCGAAGAGAATTGTACATACATCGCCGAAACCTCATTTAGCACGACGTAAAGCGTTTCAGCGCATACATACACCATTTCGCACGCATAGAATCTCGACTCGGCCAGCGATAACAATCAAAAGTCAGCCGGACCTTCGACTCATTCACGATCGTGTTTCAGCAAACCGCCGGCGAACCCGCGAACATACACGCGAAATAAAATCAACAGTCATCATCGGCCGAATTTATCGAAAATGTCCGAAGCATACGAGCGAGAGCGCCAGAACAATGCAAGGCTCGAGGAGCTGTCGGCCAAAGTATCGTCTCTGCGCGGCGTGACGGTAGACATATACGACAATGCGCGGGCGCAAGACGTCATCGACAACACGGTACGTTACCTCCCTTCTTTCTTGTCTTTCTTCTTAGCTTCTCTTTCCACACCTTCTCCCCCCCCAAACACTAGTCACTAATGTACAACATCCAGAATGACACATTCGCCTCCATGTCAACACAACTCAAAGGCTCAGCCGGCCGTCTAGGCCGCATGGCAGCCTCAGGGAACAAGGTCGCCATCCTGAAGCTGTCGGGAATACTCGTCGGGGCGTTCCTGGTGCTGTACTACATCATCAAATGGATTTTCTAAACAAGAAACAGCGAAGCAAGGACGAAACAGAAGAACACTATTATTATTATAAACAACGACAATACACCCGCAACTTCCTCAATCGATGGACTGGATGAATCACCAACGAAGCGCTCGAAATGGTGGCAGGGGGCCGAATTCAAGAATGCGAGCCTGTCTAGAAAAGAGAGGGTAGAGGGAGAATCAGTAATGGGAGAACGCATGAGGCGCGTGTGTATGCCCTGTCATGGTTGGATAGGGGAGTGAGATCCTAGATATACACTACACATAAGAGATTGGCCTGAGGAAGCGCCGTCTCCACGTCTTATGGTGAGCTGAGCACCACAATCATAGAACCACATACGACAGGATTGAGTTGAGCAAGCGGTCCCGTGTCCTAGTTATGTAACACGGCCTTCTCGAATCAAATCAAGACAAAGTCCAGTCGCTTAGGAGGGTTATGGATACTACGGAGCAATTTAGCATAGCATGGGCGTTATGTTCTTAGTCGTAATAATTGAATTATATACACGGTACGATGCACATTGATCACCTCAACCCTTCCCCTGCCAGTTTTTGGTTGATATCGTGAAATGGTATATATATACTTAAATATGCACGCCGTCTACATCACATCATCATCATCGCCCTTCTGCAAACGAATGGTATTGCCAGATCACCAGCCAGGTATCACCACTGCCATGGACCATGACCGATATCATGGCATGAGTACATTACCCAGCGCGATGGGCTCGGCCGTGAAACTGTGAAGACATGCTATTCCCAAACGTTGGAGAAGAGATCATCGTTTCCAAATCCACCGGCGGGCTTTGCGGACGAGCCGGTGTTGGTATTCCCGCCCGTGCTGCTGGTCCAGCCACCAAACTCCTCGTCGGCCGCAACGGTAGGTGCCGGTGCAAACCCACCGGAAGCACCAGGAACTATACTCTGCTGGGCGAATGAGCCGCCGGTGCTGCTACCCCACCCGCCGAAATCGTTGGAGCTCGACACCGACGGCTTGGAGATCGATGGGCTCTTGAAACCCGCTGAGGGGGTAGGTTCGGGATTGCTCCATGCATTGCCGCCCCACACATCGGAATCAGATGTGGTTATAGAAGCTACCGGAGCTGTGGTTGCAGCCGCTGGCTTGGGTGGAGCTGCTGAGAGGTTGAAAACGGAGTTGGAGGTGGAAGTTGTAGCCGGCTTGGGCGCCGGTGGTGTTGCGACAGCTGGTTGGGCAGGGGAGGACCAATCAAAAAGATCCCCCAGGCCCGAGGATGATGACGACTGGACAGGTTTAGTAGAAATGCCGGGAGAATTAAAGGCGCCGAAACTATCAGTCGAGGCCACAGACGGTTTATTCTGATGTTGTGTTGTAGACTGAGTAGGTTTGGTGTCGAAGAAGCTACCGCCACCAAGGCTAGAAAAAGCGGAATTTGTAGGCTGGGGGGTAGATCGGTTGCTCGACATACTCGTCAAGCCAGCGAAGGCATCTCTTTGCGGGCTCTTCTGCGACGTCGTGTTTCCGAAACTCAACCCGGCAAAGGCATCATTTAGTCCAGCGCCACTCGAAGCTTGGTGCTGGTGTCCAGCGGTAGGAGACTGCATAGATCCGAGCCCGCTGAACGACCCAGTGGAAGCGTGTCCCGGTTGTTGAGACTGCGGCTGTGGTCGCGGCGCAGACGCATATAGTGACAGAATGGATTGTTTGAGATCCGGTCTGGACTGGCCACCCATGCTGCTCGTCCCGGTGGTGCTAGCGGGCCGGGGCGGAGCAGCAGGTGCTTCGCCCAGAAAATCGAGGCCTAGGAGGGAGTCTTTCGGGTTTGCAGCCTTGGGCGGAGCAGGCGCAGCTTTAGGCGGCACTTGTTGGCGAGCGGGGGGTGCGGCTGAGCTGGCTCTCGGGGGAAGGTCGCCGCCTCCGATAAGATCCCCCTGAGGCGCCCCTCGGCCCTTGGCTTCTGCGGCGGGAGGACTACGCAAAGAGACTTTCCGCTCAATAGTCTGTTTTTCCTTGACGATGCTGAGCGGCACCTCGTCGTCGTTCTCGACATCCAGGTCGGCGGGATTGGGGATTGGGCCATCCATGGCCCACCGCTTGAGCTCATACTTTGTTCTTATGAAATTCTCGATCTTGGCTTCGGAAGGGACATGACCAGGGGCGAGCTTAGACTCCCAGTATTTGTTTGCGCGAGCATTCCCCCAGCTCAGAATGCTTTGCAATTGTTCGTCGGTCCACGAGTCCAGGTCGACCGATTTGACGCGTGAGATGTGTGTGCCCATGCCGCGGTGGATGCCCGAGCAGCGAATGCAAATGAATATGCCCAGGTTCCAACTGGCCCATCGTGGATCTACGGCGCACGCGCACAAGTCAGCAAAAGGAGGGAGCAGATATCGGTGGCGGTAGGCAACCCACGTTTGTTCCGCTTGCAGTCGGCGCATACTTTGTTAGGCTCCAGCTTCAGCAGGCTCTTGATGGTTTGCTGGTTCTGTGCTGCCCTTTCGGCAGCGGGATTGGGCGGCCGCCGAGACATAGTATCGTTGTATTTAGAGTCCAATGTCGGCGGATGCAGCGACGCCGGTCGGGAGAGAAAATGTGAGCGGAAATGACGAAATGGCGGAGAGTTGGCGGATTGGAGAAGGGGAAAGGGGCTGTCGACTGTCGACACTAGGCTGGCTGGCGATGGGTATCAACAGTGGGGATCTGTGGCCGATATGGAATTCCCAGTGGCAGTCCCAGGGAGAGATGATGTCTTGGAAGGCTGACCGAATCAACCCAAGACAGTGGATAAGGCGGGACAGCCAGCCAGTCAATGGCTCGATTGTCTGGGGCTCAATCCCCTGTGATTGGCTGACCGAGTGCTGTAATTGCGGGCTCTGCCATTGTACTGGACAGGCAGGTAGCCTTGCTGTCAGTGGCATTCGGTGTTAAGAGATTGTGGTGCACCTACCTACTCCAATCACTTTCACTACATCGTTGATTGATGCTCCTTCATCACTTTGCAGTATTGCCGTGGAAGGGGCTTGGGTGTCGGTACGCCACTACTAAGAAGGGTAGCACGAATTCCTTAGCTTCTTAGTTGAAATACCTACCTATATGTACCTACCGGGCTACGTCAAACGTTCCAAGCTTTAAGTATGTACTTAAAGTATGTACCTACCTACATACATTAGGTGCTAACTTGGAAGAAGCCCCATTTCTAGGTACCCGTACAGAACAATCAATCCATCCATGATGCTAGTACCTTTTTTCTACCAACATATCTTAGCCTTCGCGCCGTTAGCTTTCGCCTGTCATGCTGACTCGTTTCCATGCGTTACGTTAAGTTCGTCTAAAGAGAGAGATATAGAGGTCCATTCTTTGTCATCTATCTGTACCCAATGACGGCACATGAATCGCACACCAGTAGCCAGGGCACAGCGCCGGAATAAATACAGCCAACCCTATGTGAGGTCGTCATCGTCATTGCACAATGCTCAGGTTAAGAGGCATCTCGATCCCATCCACCAGTTGCACAGCGTCCTCGACTCATCAGATCCGGCGAGAATATGCAACAGTGCTGTCGGGTGACGGATTACGAGGCCTTTCGAGCTCTCCCCCATGCAGTGCTACCGGCTGTTCGCCCGCAACGTGACGATTGCTGCAATCGTCCATCGGCACAGGATGTCACAGGGTGTGCCAAAAGATTGTGACGAGCAAGCACCCCCTGCCTGCCCCTTTCGAGCCATCGCATGTTCGTGAGGCTTCAAACAGGCAAGGGAAGACGAGCCTTCTCAGATGACAGGGCCCGGCACATATACCACACCACTCCGACTCCCTCGCCTAAGTGGCCAGTAGCCCGGGGTTCGGCCCGTCAGCCTGCAGCAGGCCGTTGAGAACGGCATCTTTAGTGTTAAACCGTCGGTCGTGAACGGATGGTACTCTCGTCGTCCCGCTCCCGCTCTCGCTGACCTCTTAGATCTTACTCATTATGCAAGATGAGATCCCGGTCAACCATTCCACAAGACACCCTTCTCTGCATTATCACCTACCGGGTTCACTGCACTCGTCGGAGTTTTTATGATGCTGTGCTCGTGCAAGGGCTCCTCGAGAGTTTGGGGCCACCACGTTCAATCGAGGAGGTAGGCAAGGTAGGTAACAAGGCCAGAGTAGTAGATTTGAATGACTTAGTGAGCAGCAACATAACCATTCCAGTTGCAGAATCGACGTATCTGGCGTAATACACTCGGTTTCTCACATACCGACTAAGAAAATATGATATATCGGTTTACACTATCAGGGACTTCTACAGAACATTGTGGCTAGCCACGTTGATGTAGGCTAACGACCGCGATATCTTGTCATAAAATCACCTACATCATTTCTGCCCGTGGGGATGATGCTTCCTGCACAAATACGACATCGGGTAACCAGCCTCTTTCCTCCTATGAGCAGATATGTATGATCGGGTATGCCCAAGCCCTGCTTGACTGGAGTGAAAAACGGCTGTTCAACGAATAAGCTACACTGATAACTCACAATCACTTTGCTCTATTCACACGTTTCTTGCCATGCGATAAAATGGACTAGTTGCCGAAGTAGCGCCAAAAACATGTCACAACCGCAAAGATAATCCACGAGGACTCTATGCGCTCTCGATTCATCACCGAGGCACGTGTTCTAGCTTCATTTCCCTCTACTTATTCACACTGTTTAGTTACTCACCAGTCAGCGAACCCCGTCGTTTTGTGTTGCGTGATACGGCTAATCCTTGGGTGACTATCTGACTACATGCGGGCCGACCCAGAGCCACGGTATTAACGCGTCCCGAAAAGTCTCCTCGCAAACCATACCTACTTCACTCCTGGTTCAAAAACGGGACGTTCTTTAGTTCCATATGCCTGTGGAAGCCTTGCGAGCTACAGCTATACTAGACCTAGAGCTGATCTACCAGTCAGAGCATGAACCTACGACTACTACTTGACTCCTTGCGTATTCGCTAGTAAAATGGAAAGCTACGGTTCAAGCGCCTCAGCAATCAGATGAGACGACTCGGTTACAACCGTGTATGACTCCGAATAAATTCGACTGTTACATCAGTTAACTCAAGTATCAGTTACAGCCAGAAGGTCCATGGTCCTCACCGCCTAATGTATATGATTGGATGGCCAAAAGCTGTCATTGCCATACCCCTTGGGGAGGATAAGATGGAAATGGCCTTATTTGGATGTGACGATCACCTTCTCAGATTCCTCGTGTAAGTATTCGACGGTCCCCGTGTGTGCGAACCTACAGGTAAACGGCCCGGTTCGCACCACAGAAGTTTGGCCAATGCAAACCACCTTCAACATGGGTGTGAGTTTTTCGAATCAGCCGACTAGGTCACCATCTATTATTACGCTTTGTCTCGACGACCCACTTGCCTACCTAATCACCTTGATGCATTCTACCGCAGTCAGGTCGGTAGCCGATCGCAACTAATCAAGAGCCAGTAGGGAAGCACCGAGCGAGGAACTGAACACCTTTGTATATGCCAAGGCTTTCATGACATGTTAGCTTTACAGTTTAATCCTAGGTCAGTAGTCTGGGACTCGGCATAGCAGCACTAACGGAGCTACTACCCGCGGACCTTTGGCGCATCAGGCAAATATACGTCGCCGTGTTGGCTCTCGCTAACAACCCGAATTATAATGACAGTCCCAAGGTTCATCTTAGAATGAGTATATGCCTCTATTACCTTGTTTGTCTTCAGCCCAGAGTTGGGCCTGGAAGGCAAGTTTCGACTAAATCAATACAGCAAGCTTTCTATTCCTATTGGACGTCTTTGACAAGGCCTAGATGTCGTTGAACCTTTGGGCCTGAACCCTGTAATTAAGAACCAGATATGCTAGGACAAGCTTTGCCTGGTATAGTCTGGCCTTGCAAATCACCTACGGCAACCAAGGGCATCGCTCCTAGACTAATGCAATACTCCCCACCCCTGTTCAGCTATAGAAAAAAGCAAGTTTGTCGGATTACAAAAAAAAAAAAAACTCAAGACTTTCGGCATTTATCACGACATGCAAACTAAGGTGGGTAGGTTTACCATCCGGTATTCGGTAAAGAAAAATGAAAGGAGACAGGCGAGCCTCATACCGCGACTAACGCATGGTTCTTCCTTACTCTCAACACCCTCGTACGAAATGGGTCGTGCCTTGCAACATTAGGCATTGTAGGACCTACCAGGTATGACAGTATAATCACGACTCGGGGAATTTCTTTTGTCCCAATTTTGCTGCCTGTACCGTCCTCGTGTCACGGTTTTGCGGTGCAGCCAATTCCATCCCATTGGGTCGTAACGGTTTTCGAAGAATGACGGCGCATTCTCGCCTGAGTCCCAAGTGTACCACAAATTCGTCCATTAATGTAAAGTGCATGGTTGGGTACGGACCAGGTTCCTCGTTACGGAAGCTCTCCGGTACAACAGCTGCACAACACGCTAATCAGCGGAATGCCGTGCTTTGATACGACAGACACCTCGTCCGAAGCCAGGTATTAGGAGAATGTTTGGGCCGTGAAACAATCGAGCTTTCTACGCCACCCATCCACCACATTCACCCGCTGCATCACCCCCCTGGTGAGTGTCACGAAGCCCAACGAGACATGCAGTTTGACAGCAGCGCTCATGCGTGTTTGGCAGAAGGTGAGACATACGTACATACAGCACAACCAGCGGCATCATCAACAATACGGCACGCGCCTCGTCTATTCGTATACCATTGTGGGGGACGGGGTCAACACTATCAACCTTTTCGTCCACAATCTTCCACATTCCTTTCCTGCATCGTCCCAAATCATCGACATGGGCTACGCAGGCGTACCCACCCCCACTAACTGTGTTTGTTGTCTCTTTCTTTCTTTTGCACCCCAATTGTTCGGCACGGGTGGGCCAGCATGCGTCTAGCAACTCTTGCATACCGCCCTATACTACAAAAGAGGGAGACCTCGATGTCACATACTACAAATGAAGTATTGGTCTAACTATATTGATTTGCTCTCCCGCTTCTGGTCATGCTAGGAAAATCTTGGGGCCCACCGTCCCAGAGTAACTAGATCAAGTCTACATGTATAGGGAGGAGAATTGAGAGGACAAGAGTCTCAGCCTGTCGAGAAAAAGCAAATACCGGGACGGGATCGCCTTTACTTACTACACCTACTGGAGACGACTAACGCAGGTGACCATCTCGTTGCGGTTCACCTCGTCTCTCTGATATACTTACCATGATAGAAAAATCTAAGCATTCATTTTTTTCTTTCTGATCTGCTTGCTTGTTTCCCCCTTCCCACATGTGTTGCTTTGCCCAGCTTAACCTTGCATCATTCTATGCTTTTTCGCACCCCTTTGACCACTCCCTCCTATCACTAACCGCCGTATACACCCATCCATGATGCATGATGCCGTCGAATCTGCCGAATAATTTCCTTCCCATATCCGTGCTGCATCACCGTTGTGCAAACAGTCTTTCAGGGCGTCTCTAGCTAATCCTTAGCTGCCACATCACTATTGTTCTCTATCCCTCGTGTTTTCTCCGTCCGATATCATTAAAGTATTATCGGGGAAAAAAAGTACCTGGTACCATCTGACGGAAGAGACACAGGACGTGGAGCAGCCGCGAAGGGATAAAGGTGAGGCAAGTCGACGCCTTATATAAACCTCCGGAGCCCCGACACGTCAGTTCAATATCTGCTCCTAGTTGCCTTCCATCAAGGACTCAAACCCAGTCAGGTGCTTTAGAATTCCTATGAGGTTTCTCAGCCATTCATAATCACACTTACATTTGACTATCATTCGGACTGTCTGTTTTTCATTCTCAGTCTGAACTGAGCTATAAAGTTCAATCGCACAATAAATTAGGTCTGGCTAGACTCATACCGCTTGTCACATCTACCTCGAACGCCAACGGGCAAGATTGAACACTATGCCATCCGGTTCTCGCCGCACTCAACAGCCGACTTCCCCGTGGCAAGACAGGCTTGAAGGTTGGACGCCATCCTCCATTTGATGCTAATATGAGAAAACACTACTAACGACACCGGCCAGAGGTTTGCCGAGACTATCAAATTCAACCACCTGACTATCAACTCGTGTCAGATCGAAGAGGCAAGTTTCTAGCCACCATGAATGTGGCTCTGCGTGCCACAGAGACCTAATGGTTACATGTGTTAACACGTGTTTTGTCTCTCCTCAGGTGGTCGTACGGCCTGGTCTAGCACTGTCATGGTGTACGGCAAGCGCATCGAGGCGCGTTATTGGTACGACGGGAACAATCTCAATAATGCTAGAGAAGACGCCGCAGAAGCCGCACTGCACTGGCTATCCAACAGCTCGGGGCTCGCCGCCACGTGGTGAACGACTCAATCGCCTAAATGATGACGCAATCGGTTGTATCCGTCCCTGGCTACAACAGCAGGTCCTCATATCCGCTGTTCATATCCTCGGCCACTTAAGTGTTGTCGCGATGGAATAGGGGCTTTTTCATGATGATATACCTTTCTTGATTCGAGGTTTCGTTTTCACTTTGTTCAACCTCCCTATCACGTATGATAACAATCGGAGTTTCGGAAAGGATCTAGCAGCCCCACGGCCAATGAGGGAAAGGGTAGAAAAGCAGCATTCCGTTACGGCCTCATCATACAACCGGCGCACGATATTGTTTGTTCTTTCCCTATACGGCCATTTTCCTCGTGGACGCCACTTGCTCACGGAGGATCATGCTTACTGGCGTCTTGGGAGAACTTCTAGGGATGATGTGTGGGGTTTCTCATTATTTTTCTTATCCTCTTTTCTCATTCTTATTCTCTTTTCTTCTTTTCCTTTCTTGTTTTTTTCTTAGATTCAAGACTTGGTCGTTCATGAGGGAAATCGGTGTCTGAGACAGGATTATATTGGGTTCATCATTGAGGTCTTGCAATACTATGTTAAGGGTGTTGATTGAATTGAAAAGTCCTGGTTTCAATGGGGGCATTTGGAAAGGAGTTCAGAGAAAAGCTAGGCTTTCCCCTATCTTGTTATTTCAGCCATCTTCCTTTCAGACCCATTCGACCACCATCACCAGAGAAGACAAGGTTTTTTACACACGGACACACACGCAAGATGACCAACACTCCCTTAGCACGGCTTACTCCTACTGCACGACCGGGGCGGAGGCCGAGTCATGGCTAGTGAGGGCAAGATGAAGGGATGGAGGGAGGGCGTACCGTGGAGATAGATGACTATGATCAGCCACTTTGCGACTAGCTGGACAACATGAAGCCTAAGAACGATAGTGTGAAATAAGGGCGGGGCAAAAGCAAAATAACTCATCGAGGGTTACGAAAGGATCAGGACAGAATGAGAAAAGTAAACATTTTGTTGACTCGAATTCTCGTTGCGATTTGGATTTCCCAGTGACGATGCATTGTATTTTCTTTTGCTCGAGGGACTATGAAATGACTAGTTTCGCACTAGAGAAGAGACTGCGTTGGTGAGCTTATCCACACCATGTATGTGAAAAGGAATATCACGACATACACACACACACACACACACACACACATCACCATACACAGATACCGAAAGCAAGGGGGATACGTACGTACGTCCACGCACACCGGTTATAGACAGGCGGACGGATACTTGTCGCATCAACTCACCAATGGAAACCTGTCAGAGATGTCTCCCTCCTTAGGATTTTCATGGAAGGGCATCCCACCCTAAATAATCAGTGCGACTCTCCCTCCCTTATCAGCCGCATCGTGGGTGTGCAGCTGGGATTTGATAAAGAGGGACTCACTCTATCAGCAGCGAGATGCGATTGGGGCCGAGATGCAGACACCGTCGCAGCGCTACTTGATCGAGCTGAGCCCATTGGCCCACCCACGACTCCGGTCGTCTATACTCGTAATAGCCTAATGGGCAAGGCTAGGAAGTTCGGAATCTGCTGAATGCTGTGGGGGAACAAGATCTGGATCTAATCCTAGATTGGCTGGGCTCTGGCTGAGGTGGGCGGGTAGCGAGCGAGTCAGTTCTACGCTAGGCATATTAGACGCACGATGTGTTAGGGGTAAGTAGTAGTGGACATATCATATGTGTAAGTGCATTTAGTGAATGAGGGTGAGTCGGCGTGGGCGAGTATGGGAGAGCGTCCTTCTCGTTACGTGATTTGACCGTCATGCTTACCGATTTTCGAGCTTTGCGGTCCCGTGATCAGCGCCGCAGACGATATGGCGGGCTAGAGAACCAAACAATAAGATTCGATACAAGGAATAAAGACTTTGTGGCGCCCTAGTATCGTGGTGATACAAGGCAGGGACTGGACTCCAGAGCGTGGTGGTGTGTCTATTTTGGACGCACGTGCGACACATGAATGATATGGCGCAGGGCTTACATGGCGTTGATGAAGGCAAGGGAAAAAAACAAGGACAGGAAAAGAAGCATAATGATATTAGTGCTCAATAAGAAACCATCTCTACCAGTCACTTGTAGACAAAATAACCGATAGTTAATTCCAACATACTGTAAGATATACACCATGTAATATAGTTGGTTGTACCGAAGTGCCTATTTACACACCGACGACCGATGATTGACCAAGCAATGGCCTAAAACAGATCAAATCTATATACTAAGACCGAGCCCCAATGCACGGCACTTACAGGGAAGTAAGCAGAGCAGGCTATTAGTGCCCATATCCTTCGTCTATCTACACAAACACACATACGATGCGGTAATTGGTATATACATACCTAGGTCTGTAAAGTAAGACCAGATAAACGAGACCGCAAGACAAATCATCCATGCAGTGATTGTGCAGGTCTGAATAAGCCCAATGCCCCCAATGCCTCCCCCCAATCAAGCCACCCCCATTCCACATCCCGGGGAAACAGACACCTACAAACCTATTTGGTCCCTGACATGTCGATCTATTGGGTGGGATTTAAGCGAGTGGGAACCGAGAATACCACGTCGGCGGTCGTTCCAGTCCAAAGTGAAAAAAGGATGGGTGAAAGAACCCAAAGCAGAACCCAAGGCAACCTGCTGTTCATGTACGCGACGCTACACTACTACGGTATAATCGACAATTAGTGTATGTTGGGTATAAATAGTTGCTGCTATGCAGGTGGTCGATGTCACGCCGACGGCATTAGCTACAATATCACATGATCCCCGACGAACCATGGAGTCTGGTCTACGCAGTAGTGTATAAGTACTGATATACACCTACATGATTCATGTCATGCAATGCTACCTACTTATTCATATGCAATGCCATGCCATGCTAGGCCATGATAAGAACAGACAGGCGAGGTGGGTGGGCTGGGATAAAATGATTTTCTCCACGCCGGCTATCCTCTCCTGTCTTGGTTGCATGCGTTCGCTGCCGGCATTTCCGGGGTCAGCTCCAAACTTACACCCCCTACCCACAATACCAACCATGAAATACCCAAGTCGAGTTTTGTCGCCGATTTATTTGCTTGGGTTGGCTGGGCTGGCTGTTTACAGAACGCCGACTTCGCCGTCCTACATTCTTGTGGCTAAGAAATGTGGCATTGGGCATGGTGCACGGCCGTCATGATATGATTTGAGTTGTAATGGGGGAAATGGAAAAAGCAATTCAGCACGGATGGAATTCATAAAGCTTCGAGTCCGGCATACAATCTCCCGGACAGGGATAGGGAGCGGGATGAAAAGTGGCTAGTGCTCGATATGGTGTACCTAGGTAGGTACCTAGGTAGGGTATGGACGTGGCCAGTGTATGTAGGTACTGAAATCATTGTTTTATCGTCTGTGGCTTAGCCCTGGACAGTGTTCAGCCATGCAGGCCAGAGAGCACCATCAAGCCACGGAAAGACCCCTGCCATCGGAACAACTGGGACGGTCAGCCTCGCTGGAAGTACCTAAATTTTATCGTCGTCAAGGTAGTGATCGACCAACCACGAATCTACGACGACGACGACGATAACTGCAACGGCAATCCATTGGGGTCAATTTTGCAGCTGAGGGACTGGGATTGGTAGGAGGACGGGCTCTCTCCACCCCAAATGAGAAGATGGCTTCAAAAATAAATCCCTGGCGGCCCCTGCGATGTCTGGCCATCCGGACGGCACCCGCGCGGCCTCACTACAACCATGCCCCGACGACCACGAGAGCTGCTCTCCCTGCAGCGAGGAGATGCCTCACCGATGACACATCGATACGCCCGCCGCACGACAACACGAATTTCCCACCGCCACCGCTGGCGGAAACAGAAGGCGAAGGCTACACCCCGCGACCCATCGAGCCCTTCGCCGACAACTTTATAAATGCCGAGGCCATCAAGGCCCTCGAACAGGCTGCGGCTGGCGAAGATGCCCAAGAACTCCTCGCACAGGGTCTCAAGTTCGGCATGCCCACACCGCCTAGGAAGCACGAACAGCTGCAGGACCGCCACCATCCCGTCATCCACCAGGTCACACGGATGCTGATGCGCGATGGCAAGCTCAGCAAGGCGCAAAAGGTGCGCATACTTCCTGTTTCACAGCCTAGCAACATACCATCTGTTTTCTATTTTCTATCACCTCTGTTGCCTCTTTTTTGTTCGCACAGCTGGACATATACATAACCACAGAAGACATCACGAGAGCAATCGAAACACCCCCGAAACGCCAAAACACGCAATGAAACCCACAAATGAGCGAAACGAGAGCTAACATCTAACCCCAAACAGCACGTCTCCCTAATCCTCAACTACCTCCGCACCAGCGCCCCGCCAAAAGTCTCACCCCTCCGCCCTCTAATCCCAGGCTCACCCCCTCCGCACCAGCTCCCGCTAAACCCTCTCCTCTACCTAACCCTCGCGATCGACTCCGTGGCGCCTATAGTGCGCATCCGCAGTCTAAAGGGGATGGCGGGAGGTGGCCAATCACTCGAGGTGCCGGAGCCCATCGACTCGCGCGCCCGCCGTCGGCAGGCCATTACCTGGATCCTCGACATCGTGAACAAGAAGCGGTCGACGGGGTCCGGCCGGAAGCAGTTCGCGGCCCGCTTTGGCCAGGAGATCATCGGTGTTATTGAGGGCAAGTCGGCCGTCTGGGATCGGCGACAGGTTTTGCATAAACTGGGCACTGCTGCGCGTGCTAATTTGTCGCATCCTAATGTTGCTGGTAAGAAGAAGAGGTAGTGCTCTGAAATATGCGAAATCGAATTGAAATGGGAAAGAGTGAGGTGAATCGAAGAACACGCCTTAAAATAAACTGATATCGCACTATACGATCTATGTCTATATCATCAACCAGTTGCGCATTTGTATGATAGGACAGGATAGGATAGGACGGTACATACTATCACCTATCTATATACCGACATACTTACTGTATAAAGATGTACTTTATTTTATTCTTTGTACCTACCTACCTACCTACCTACCTACCTACTCACATTTCTCTCGGGCTTTGGGCTAGATTGAATTCGAGAGGTGAATTCGACATCTACTAACTGACCATGTTGGCTCGTCTTTATATTCCTGACTGTGTGGTAGGCATCATATATCCGCTAAAGCTAAAGATATCTCGGTTTCTAAGTATTGTAAAACGTTGGTCATGGTTGGGATTTTAGGTACTTATCTACTTGCTTACTTGGCCGCTCCAATATGAAAAGAGGGGATGGAAAGGATGAAAACAAGCCAGAATAAAATAAAATAAAATGAAAAGTTGGAAATTCGGTATACGGGTAGATGAATCCCTAGGCATCTCTCAGTTCATTAATAGATCGACTAAGAAATTAAATCGAGTGTGAATCAAAATCTTGCGGTACTTAATTGTTCATTTGTTCGCTCGTTCTTCGGGTGCAGATACATTTGCGACCTTCATAGAATAGACTAGATTCCACGTCATGAGTAGTCACTCTATGGGTCATCATAGAGGTCATCATTCTATTAATTTATCAATCTAGGCATCTATCTTATCTTTCCTTTCTTTCCATCAGACTCCAAGCGCCACGCCAAATCAAAAAACAGACTCACAACACGTAGAGGAAAACAAAAAAAGAAAAAGGCATCCCGTCGAGGAATATTTGTTCATTCGTAACAGAGGCTTCCCACTCGCCATGCGCTGTTTCCCCCAAATCACGTCGACGGGTCCGCGTACGGATCAAAGCCAACTTTCCTCTCGGCCTCGGCACTGGCGACCAGGCGTTCCTTACCGTGGAGCCCACTGGTAGATACCGACTCGTCGAGATAGAACTTGAGCACGTGGTCCGGGATGGCGAGGTGTGTCGTCTGCTCGAACTCTTGCAGACTCGTCAGGCGAAGGAGCATTTCTAGTAGCGAGAGAGAGGTTTTTATTGCGCCGAAGGGAGATCTCTCGATTAGTTTCGTTGACGCCAGGTCTGTGAGTTTTGGATTTGGACTTCGAAATGGGGTGGTCTCTCTGCTTATTGGTTGGTGGGCGAAGGAGTCGCTCGTGGAAGGGCGGGAAGAGGATGAGGCGATGTTCATCCGGTTCAGCTGTGTGATAAGATTCAAATCGATAGACGGCCGAGCTGTGTGTCTTGGACGGCAGCTTGGCTCGTCCTCGCCATCAGGTGTCGGTTCCTTTTCATTGCCAGTTAAATCTGAGTCCGAATCGGAGTCATCGTCATTATCGTCTATATCAAAGACTTCAAGAGCTATCCACTCCGGGTCCAGATCCTGTGGTATACTCCAGTCTCGGCGTTTTGGACAGGTTTGCGAAGCCCGGGATGGTATTATCGCGGAGGGGGCAGGTTCGTCAAGTAGTCCCATTTCTTGCTGAAGTTGGGAGTCAACACATTCCTGTGAATCCCCCTCTGACGGCGGGGTTTCTGATAATACGCTATCTTCTTGGCTCTTAATAGTGAGCATAGGATTGTCCAGTTCATGGACTACCGGTACAGCGCTGACATCTCTCTTGACCAAAAGTACTGGACTACTTGAGGCACCATCATCGCTATTGATATTGAGAAGCTTTCCGACATCGGCGTAGAACATCTTAGAGATTTGGTGAATGGGAATGAACTCTCGAATTCCGGCCAAGGACAAGCCATTGCAGGATGATGGCTGAAGGTGCTTGTCCTCGAATGTATGCAACCGTCCATCGTCCAAGTCTTCTACCACTTGGAGTTGATAAGCGTAATGCACACGAGAACCGCTGCTTGCCATTTCGTTTGACAGGTCATCTAAAGATATTCGAAGTAGTCGTACTCGCGCTTTGTGCATGACCTCTTGCCACATCGGCTTCCTCTGTCCTTCTTCGACGCCGTAAGGTTCTTGCACCCCGTCAGCTGAAGCATGGCCCCGGAACAGCATGTACAGTGACAGAGTAAAATCCGGTCCTATCTGCATGGGCCGACTTGGATCTAGGATGAACTGAGTATCCCCCACATTCACCAACATACTCGCTTGTAGCAGGCGAGACGGCGAAAAGGACGAGGGCGGCGCCTGTACGCCACCGACGGCTGATACCCATAGGTTGATTAGAGGGATGGCATCGTCGATGCTCGTGATCAAGTCTTTGATGTCTACTATAATTCCGGCAAGCTCGGCTTGGCGACGGGCGACTGCTGCCTTGGAATCTCGAGCTCCACTAAGTGGTGAAGTCTGTGCGGATGTGGCATTTTTCAGCCGTTCACCCAGGGCATCAATATCCTCACGTAGTTCCCGGGAAGTGCGTACAACTGTTTCGAGAGCGGAGTCCCCTCTCGTATACCGGAGCTCAATGGATTCCAAGATGGGAGACACCAGCTTCCAAATCCATGTTAATGCTTATCAGGGCAAGGCGGATTAGGATGGATTACACTCACCTCGATCTTTCGAGTTAGACGCCTCTGTAGCTGACTGAGCTCGGCTCGTAGAGGGTCATGATCGACGGTCTGTCAGAGAAGTGTGAGTGTTATTGCCGGGACTGTTATTGTGTGGCGTGAAGGTAGTTTACCTTGAGCAGTTGAGCACCGTGCTTGATGACATAGGTCGAGGTCAAGGCGATGCATGATCTGACGGCGTAACTGGTGGCATGGTAAGACAGCCTGGTGAGGAACGCGTCCATAGCAGCGGCAAATGCTCGCTCGCTTCCGCTCCAAATAAGAAGCTCTGCAGAGTTGGATGTTGTAGATGCATCGAATATATGATGGCCGTGTCCGTTCAGAATGATATTAAAGAGAAGAACACCTGACTAAGTATGCAGGTAGCTACCGAATGCCGGGGTATGCCGGGCGGGTGTTTAGCAGGATAGCTACCCCTTCTTAAAGCTACATAGATAAACGTTGTTTGTCAAAGTCTGGTTTGTTTGTAATCAAAGTTAGAGCTAAGGTAAGGCAGTAAGTGAGGTAAAGTACTAGAAGTAGGTACCTAGGAAGCTCCGGCTTACCTAAGGCAAATCAGAAGGCAGCTCGCGTAGAGAAGAGGTTGGTTACACAGTTGGGCTACCATGCACTTTAAATTAGGTACCGAGCCGCTTAACCCATTTTTTATTGGAAATTCCAATATCTTGGAGGTACCTTAGCCAACTGTAATTGTCTACAGGCATCTATGGTAATGCGAGTTGGTTAACATACAGATACAAAATTGGTTACAGGCGGTGCAATCCACAGTAATATGATAACTTTGGATAAACGCGTTTTGAAAAGTTGATTGTATTGTTTTCAGTTTTCACAATGGAATTTCCCACCTGCTACTGATGGTAACTACCTAAGGTAAGTGACAATGGAGCTGCATCGTCATTGGTGGGGTCATTACATGTACTGCCTACCTACATCTGTACCCAAGACAATAGGTACCAGCACTGCCTGAGAGTTACCTCTGTGAATCCTGGCAGGAATAATCCCGATATACTACCCCGCCAGTGCCCCACCATGAGCCACACCGCGAAACGTCCAACTCGAACGTTCAAACCACCTGCCGGGACAAGTTTACAGCCGCAACAACTTTCTCGAGACTGGTCGAAACCGTCAGTCGATCTTGTGTTTGCATTGCCCAGTCTGCTCTCATACGAGCTTGTCTCTCTTTACCATCGCTGAAGAACTATAGGTAGGCATTTCCCTTTTTTGGTTGTGAAAGTCTGGTTGAGGTTATCAGTCAGCTTCTCGGTAGCCAGTCATATAAAAAAGTTTAAAAAAAAAATTCATCCAAGTGCCACAGCCCTCTTGCGACGGCAAAGATTCCCCCGTCTTTCCACTTCTCTTCTATATTCATCTAGCAGTACCCATTTCTCACGCGCTCGATCCAGGTTCCGCTCAAGACTAGAAGAGCTATCGCATACATCGCATACAAACCGCCACCATGTCGGATCTCAACTCGTGGGAAGACGACCCCGCCGCCCAGGACGACAACCTGTCGCGCCAGACGCAGCAGCTGAACCTCAACAACAACCCCGCCGCGGCCGCCGCCTTCAGGCCTGGCGCCGCCTCCTTCCAACCTACGGCGCACTCTTTTACCCCGGGTCAGCCAGCCTACGGCGGCGGCGGCGGCGGCGGCTATAACCAGTACCAGCAGCCACAGCAGGGCTACTATGGCGGCCAGAACTATTACCCGCAATACGGCCAGCAGTACGGTCAGCAGCACGGTCAGCAGCAGTATGGCCAGGGATACGGCAACATCTACGGACAGCAACAAGGCGGCTACGCCAACCAGGGATATGGTGAGGCGCAGTCCTGTCCACTTCTATTCTTCCACCATCGCGCAACCCCTCGCTGACTCTTGACCAGGCCAACAACAGTATCCCCAGTACCAGCAGCAGCAGCCTCAACAGTCCCAGCAGGCCACGCCTCAAGCCCCTCCCACTATCGCCAAGCGTCCCGACCAAGCCGCTGCTCCCTCTGACTTGAATAAGCCCATAGCCACCAAGGAAGGCGGCACCAAGGTTCTGAGTATAGGGGGCGATACCGCTAAGCCTAAGACCGCGAAGGTTCTCTCAATCGGCCTGCCTGCCGCACCAAAGGACGAAGCCAAGGAACCCAAGGCCGAGCCAACAGAGTCGAAGGAGTCGAAGGAGGATGCCTCGGCTGATGCCGGGGCCAAAGCGACGGCTACAAAAGCCATCGAAAAGACCGGCGAAACCACCAAGGCCACAAAGACTGCCAGCGGGAAGACTTCGCCCACCCCATCATCCGGTCGATCGAGTCCGTCAAGGGGCGCCAAGGGGCCCACTCGTGATGCCGACGCTGTCGTAGCCGACCAGACTGCCGATGTTGACGACGAAACACTCAACGAGATTTACGGCAAGGAACACGTCAATGTCATCTTCCTGGGCCACGTCGATGCCGGCAAAAGTACTCTAGGTGGCAGTATTTTGTACGCCACCGGCATGGTCGACGAGAGAACAAGTGAGTAGATGAAATTCTGTCCTATTCTTATATCTGCCCAATCATTATATTTGGGCCTAGATGAGAGTTCATTGTTGGTTAAAATGCTTTTTTTAACTCTACATATCTGTATATGTACCTTTTTTATTCGGGTTACCCTTCCCCAGATAAAATGCTGACTTTATATATCAAAGTGGACAAGTACAAGAGAGAAGCCAAGGAGTTGGGTCGAGAGTCATGGTGGCTATCATGGGCCCTTGATCTCACTAAGGAGGAACGATCAAAGGGTAAAACTGTCGAGGTTGGACGTGGCTTCTTTGAGACCGAGAAACGCCGATACAGTATCCTTGATGCGCCAGGCCACAAGACATACGTCCCAAGCATGATCGGTGGTGCCGCCCAAGCGGACGTTGGTGTTCTCGTCATCAGTGCACGTAAAGGAGAATACGAAACAGGCTTCGAGGTAAGCTTCGTACCTATGTGCTTTCAACTCTTATCTTTTGACTAACATCGCTTTCCTACAGAAAGGTGGCCAAACTAGAGAACAGTAAGTCTGCCGCCTAGAGTTATTTCCCCCCTTTTAGCAGATTTCGATTTCTGTTGCTCCTGAATGCTCCCGAGGCATTGCTAGAATTGTTAACCTGTACATCAATTGCTAACTCCAGCGGGCAAACAGTGCTATGCTTGCTAAGACACAGGGTGTTAATAAGCTTGTGGTCGTTATTAACAGTAAGTCGTCGACCTTGCAATTTTCCTGTGATCTGAGAGTTTCCCAGTGTCAGCTCTGGCTCGGTTGCGATGCAAGATGACAATGTTCCCTCGGAGGTTCTAACATACACGCAAACAATCATCGTTTCTAATAATTTTAAATAGAGATGGATGATGCTACAGTTCAATGGTCACACGATCGATACAAAGAATGCACAACGAAGCTATCACAGTTTTTAAAAGGAGTACGTATTCCCATATCTTCTAATTCTTTTTTGCATAGCCTGGGGCTCGTTCTGTTGTTTGCTTCCATGCTACTACAACTCTAACCCCACCATGGCGGCTGCTAATTCTGATGTTGAACAGGTGGGATACAATAAGAGCGACGTATTCTACATGCCCATTGCTGCCCAGCAGCTCCTAAACATCAAAGACAGAATTCCAGCTGGTGTCTGTTCCTTCTACGATGGCCCCTCATTGCTCGAGTACTTGGATGACATGCAATCCTTGGAGCGCAAGGTCAATGCACCGTGAGTGGAAACATATCCAATGCCCCTCCCCCTTTGTGCCAGATGCAAGCCCTCCACTGGATGTCAGCCTCAAAGCTTCCACATATCATATTGAAAATGAAAATGAAATTACTGACTTGTTGCATTCAAGTTTTATGATGTCAGTCGCTGGAAAATATCGTGACCTTGGAACCATGGTCGAAGGCAAAATCGAGGTAGGATTCAGCTGATTATTAAATGCCCATCCTAGAAAGAATTCACTAACCCCTATCTTCCGAATAGGCTGGCGTTTGTAAAAAGGGTATGGGCTTAATAATGATGCCCAATAAAGAGAAGATTGAAATTGCCGCTCTGTATGGCGAGACGGAAGATGAAATCCCGATCGGCCAGTGCGGTGATCAAGTTCGAATGCGTCTTCGGGGCATTGAAGAGGACGATATATCACCGTACGTATTGATCCCTTCTAACAGAGTTTTGAGCACAGAGTTGGCTCGCCAAGATCATTCCCGCTCATACGGCAATTACTAACTTATTGGCTATACAGTGGTTTTGTTTTGTGCAGCCCCAAGCGCTTGGTGCACAACGTCAAAGCTTTCGAGGCACAAATCAGGATCCTAGAGCTGAAGTCTATCCTTACTGCAGGCTTCAACTGTGTACTCCATGTACACGCTGCCATTGAAGAGGTTACATTTGCTGCTCTGCTACATAAGCTACAGAAAGGCACCAACCGGAAGAGCAAGGTTCCGCCCACGCATGCCAAGAGGGGTGACAGTATCATTGCCCGTATGGAGGTCACCGGCGGTGCTGGTTCAGTCTGTGTTGAGACTTTTGAAGAAGCACCACAACTTGGTCGCTTCACCCTCCGTGATCAGGTAAAATCCACTTCATCCTTTTTTATACAGTATTCATAGACATGAGCTCACAAATATCAGGGACAAACTATTGCGATCGGAAAGATCACGAAGCTCATCACGGAAGACGCAGCTTAAAGAAGCTGCACCGTAAGGAAGTCAGTCTTGCTAGAGACTACTATTCCAACCCATTGCCACCAGGGTATGACTTTTTCGACGAACCCCAGCCTCGTGCTTAAGTATTTTTATTAAGCGAAGAATTTACAACATTGCATGTTCATGACAGTCTCTGACAGAGATCAAAAGCGAAGGAAGCGGGTTGGCCCTCTGGGGGGAAATTCAGCGACGCACATCTTAGAATTAGTCGAGACATCCCTTGCTTACCTATACTAGCGGATTTCTAGATAGGGGAATTGGGCGGTAGATTGTGATGACGAATGGGAAGAAATAGACTTGGTATATCCTCGAAGAAATACAAAAATACATAAAACAAGACGGCCTATTCACTTTGCTCTGCGAATTGTACGTGTTATTTTTGTGCTGCGATACCTTTTTATATTGTGAGACAAAATCTTTGGTCTATGCTTCGCCGTAACTCCTTTTTTTCTTCTTCTCTTAATGAAAGAAAGAGAAAAGGCGGGAGTTTAGATGAGAGAAACGCGTAATCAAACCGGGCTAATTCCGCGCAATTACTATTCACACATTTCTCTCATCTTCCTTCGCTAGCATTTATTGTTTTACGTATATGATGAAAGTTCTTGTTATTTCTTTGGTTCTATGAGCAACCGACTTGTGTCCACAAGGGTTCCTGTCAAAAATGTTAGGCCATGCTTGAGCTCAAGCTAATTCGAGGTCTGCAAATCGCTAACAAAACTGCATAGCTGTAGTCTTCTTCATCTGTCTAGCATATAAGTAAACGGAGGAACGCCAGCCTCCCTCTATTGTCCGAGATTCCCACCATAATCACCCTAGACTCGACTCCCTAAGCGGCGTAGAGATAGGCGTGATCCCGATGCCCTTCCTAGACGGCGTAGACGGCGCCGTCCCAGTCCCATTCCCGCTTCCACTTCCAGCAACAGGGGTAGTACTATTAGCGCTGCCCGCTCGTCCGTTCGCGCCGTCGTTAACCGGGGGTGTATCGGTGCGGATGGGGATACCACTAGTGCCCGTCTTGGCGGGCGGTTTAAAGTTCGAGGCAAGGCCTTTGGCATAGATCTCCTGGAGCATGGTCTCAAGGATACCAGCCTCGGCGTACTCCTGGTATTTGCGGTACAGCCGGAGCGCCGTGCGCGCGTCCTCGATGGAGTCGTGCGTATGAAGCTGGATGTCTTCCTTGAGAATCGTGTATGCCAGGAACTGCAAGCTGAGCTTACGCAACCGCTCTTTAATAAAGAAGAGGTTGCTCGTGTCGATCACTTGTGTCTTTGGCACGTAGATGTTGATCACGCGGAAGTCCTGCTTGAGACCGTGCCCGAGGAACTTACAGCCGAGGTTGAGAAGGATCCAGATCTTTTTGTATGCGATCTTCAGGGGTACTAGGTTGTGTCCCCGCTCCGCGGCGATCGTCTTGTCTAGGTCTTCTGCTGTGATGCCGGAGTACGAGGTCAGATAGTCGACGACTTTCTCATTTATGAAAATGTAGTCATCTATGAACGGTACGCCTTCGTCCATGCCGCTGCCACGGATGATCGACGTCCTCGCTAAAGCGTGCACCGTTGGTCGGATGATTTTAGAGTTACCATCTGAGTGCATCTCAACTTCCGGCTGCGCAATCTTCACAAATTCGGTATCGATAGCAACGATACTGTCGGGTCCGGCGGGTTCGTCTTCACGACTCAGTGTTTTATAAGTCTTGTCTCCTCGAGCGGGTCTATATAAACTGATTAGCGGACGATTGGCACTCTGCCAAAGAACTAAAAGTTAAGACTCACAAAAGATCGAGATACAAGAGCCGAGAATCTAGATTCTGTTTCCAACTAGAGTCGAGTTGGTTATTGGCAGACTTCACCTGATATATGATGACAGACGGCGTCTTCCATGCTGTGTTGAAGGTTAGTGCCTCCTTAGCAGGAATAGGTTTGACGTGAAAGTCGTTGAATAGGTGCCACTGGCTCTGATTTGGTGCCGTCGGTGATGAGTGTGCAACTTTGTCTTTGATTAGCTGGGCGTTGCGGTACCTATCGAAAAAGGAACAACACTTACCATTTGCCATAGCCACAAGATGGGACTGTTGTTGCTTGCCACCATCAATATTTACGGCAAGACCGGTGAGCGAGTAAACCGTAATGTTGTGAATACCGCGTTGCAGGTGCAATTTCAAATCCTCCCCTTCATAGCAGAAAAAATTCCCGTTGTCAACGATGATACCAATCTCTTCCGGCAGCCAGTCAGGCGTGGCCCAGAGGTGGCGATGTTCAGCCGTAAGGATAGCGGCAGTGAGCATCAGCACTTTAGGTATATCGTGTATCGTCTTTCTAGTTGCCAGTGTCTGGTAGCGGTGACAGATATTACACCATCCCTTATTGGTTGTTTCTCTTTCCACGCTCATCTTCAAGACCTGAGAGAACGTCGTGTTTCTAACACGTGCATTTCTTTGGCCAGGTTTCTTTTTCGTGTTAGCTGCTCTATCGCTAGACACGGAGAAAGAACCAGCTTTACCCACATTTTGTGGATATATCAGCTCATTAATCATAGTAGTATCTGGTTTCGTATTCTCATTTCGGCAATTTATACACCTAATAGAATTGACCGCAGAGGTTCGAAATAGCTGGTGCCAGTTAGCGAATATGCTGTGGAGTGCTTGAGAACAAATGAGAAACTACCTCCTCAAACGCTGCAGGGGTCTGCGAATCGGTACCGAAGCTCTGGATATTCTTGAAAACCATTGTGCTATAATTCTGCGACATCTGCTGTAGCAAAAACCGTGACAATTGTTGCAGTACGAGGGTTCGAGAGGTGCTGTGAGGTTCTTCCTCTAGCAAGCCTAAATGACCAGCTTGGGGCGGTCGTTAATTGTTGGCGTTGCATGATTGCGTGGGATTTACCACTTACAGTCCGGATGATAACTTAGTGTTTTAGTAAAGTTAGAAGCCTGGCAGGCTTCCCCCTCCGCTTTATCAAGCATGTCAAAAAGAAAGCCCAGCTCGCAAAGTAGACACAGACCATCGACACATGCCGTCGCGGCATGCTGGAGAGCAATATTTCGTATCAATGGAGTATAGTGCATGATTTGCAATAAAGGATTCGCGTATGCGTTAACTATGTGGTTTTGAAGTCCAGAACACGGTGACTTATTGAAATACCTGGCCAAAGTTAGCGCTGCGATCTTCACACAGAGTCTGAAAACGAACCCGAAGTCGAAGTCATCAATACCGAATTTGCTGTACTTGATTTCTACATGCTGATATAAATCAGGCACTTCGATTTTATGGCTCTCTAGTTTACTGTCATGGACAATGGATGGAAATTCCGGGATCACTTCTTCAGGAGCAGGTGTCCCAGCGGGCGACTTGGCCATCTCACGAGCCTTTTCGCTCAAGAATTTGGGGTGCTTCAGCGTTTTCTGTGGACTCTCGCTAAAACGTAGGTCCTCGACTTGATTACGGAGTTGTGGGCGACTGTTTTTCCCGTAGAAGCCCCATTCCCTTTCCTGTAGGGTGGCTAGAACTTGCGGGTCAATTTTCACAGGCGGCAGCCCAACCTCAGTGACCATGTTGCCAGGCCATGCCGATAACAGTACCTCTCTATAGTACGGCATACCGACAGAGCTCAGTGGCCTACTCCCGTGGTTTAATGATTAGCGTGACGCTGGTCAGGGGTGGGTCATCGACTTACGTATCCAAGGCATCGAATTCGATTCTCGGCACGGCAGACGGCGCATCGGCGGTCTCGACGGGCCGACCAAACTCGGTAAAAAGGATCTTACTAGGAGAGCCCCAAAGATGGATGGAACAGTCGCCGTCAGCCAGCGCCACAGCCTCGCCTGATGGTGCTATCTCGATCATGGAGAAATAGGACAGGCTGTTGGCTTGACGCACGTTACTTGTGTTGGGATTCATAAGGTCAACAACATGCATCTGGCCAATTTGGGACATGACGATACTGGTGGTAGACATGCGGGGGTGCATGCGTACGTAGGCGGCGCCGGCGGGAAAGGGGATAGGGGACATAGAGACCATGTTCTTCAAGTCGAAGACGTTGACGAAGGGATCAGGCATGTAGTTGCCCTGTTGCCTAAGAGAGTAACCACAAGTGACGATGAAGTCGTGCTGGGCATCCATATCATTGATGGCGGCGGTATGGGCATTCCAGATCTTCAGGACCTGGAAATTGACGGAGTCGATGATGTGCACAGAGCCACCAGGCGTCGCGGCGCAGATATTCCGGCTGCTTCTCCGCATAATCTTGTACTTGTGTTCCGTCGGTACCTGGAGAAAGGATGGATGAGTATCTAGATGCGCGGGAACAAGGCCCTCTTGACGTGTTTGGGGGAGGTGATGAGCTGGGGGAGGCCAAACCTACCTGCTTGGTCACCTCGCCCTTGACAGTGTCGATCACCAACATCTTGTCCTGTTCGCCGGCCACAAGAATCTCGCTTGTCCCTTTGGATGTAAAGCTCATACATCGTAGCTCTTTCATGTCGTCGTGCCTACACCCGGGAACCCGTAGGCTTTAGCTTCGCGGCGCTTGCCAAGTGCGGTAGCATGACAAAACTGTCTCACCCACCTGATAGACCACATCGGTATCCCACGTCGACTGCGCATGTGCACCCCGCGAGCGCCGAGGGCGATGACGCCCTTGTCGTTGAAGAGGATCTGAAGAACACTGCCATCTTGCGATTTATGGGCCTTGAAGGACGTGTATTGCTGGAGCTTGGCACCGTAGAAAGAAGTGACTCTGCCCTATCAAGGGAATTCTTGGTCAGCGGTCGAAGGACAGAGACGGTGGAAAGACGCTCTGGTTGTCTCGTACATATTCGTTGCCCGTCCACAGCAGTTCTTGGGCGATATCAAATGCCAGACATGTCACGGGCGTTGGTAAGGCGCGGATCCCGGGCGGCGGAAACGGTATGCGGGCGACCTACAGAGGAGCAGAGTCAGCAATTGATACAATAGTAGAAACGAGAATGCGATCATCGATCGTCGATCATAGGAAAAGAGAGGAAAGGTAATAGGCAAGGTACCTCGTCCCAGTCTCCATCCATGTTGCCGGCTGGTCATTCTTGGTTGCGGGATGGTAGGCCGGAGGAGGGCGCGGACTCTCGCCGCGACGTGTGGGCTATCTGCGGACAGAATGGCAGAGTTTGTGGTTGTTGCCGAGCGCGAGGCTGGACACGACAGTTCGTGATGGCGGGGACTTGTTGTAGTGGTGGTGTTGTGCTAACGCGGCTCATTACAGCGCCCAGGTAATTATCGATTACACTGTAGAGCGGGTACAGGGGTACTCAACTAAGCATAGGTATCTACAGTACTCCCTGTTGCTACTGTAAGCAAGGAACTTACAACTACTTAATAATCAACTTGTTGACAATTCTTGACATGTATTTAATATTAAAAAATACCAGAAAAGGAATTATTCGTTCAACAATATCTCCCCACTCCGCACAATCCAACCTCTTCTGTGAGGCCCTTCTTACAAACTCCGATCCTTTACACATTGTCTAACCATAGCACAGATATCATGGATGTAAGCACCAGCCTAGGGAGATACCTGTGCACTACCCGTGAGCACTACACCAAGTCAATGCTTATTTACTTACCAACTTTTGATGTGATTGTGTTGGCAAAGTCGAAATACTTTATTCGGAAATTGACATACCAGATAACAGAGAGACAAGCGATACACGGCCAGAAAAGCCGTCTAGGCATCGATTAACGCAGTATAGATAGTAACAGAGCAGACTTTAAATCACAGCATAAGAAGCAGAAAGTATGTTGGAACTTGTATTATATTCAACAAAGACATAAATCTTTGAAAAAAGCTATATTTTTGTGCAGTGGGAAACAGGAGCTTTCTTCCCTCCATTTTCATTTCCCCTCATGTGTGTCCTCAGTCTAAGCTAGGCATATAGAGTGTTTCGCTTCGGCCCGCCCTCGCGTATTGTGAACGTGATATATAAAAAAAAAAGAAGCCAAACCCCGAATCTGTGAAGGCGGAAGACCTACTGAGAAAATAGGTATATATGCAGTGTTGTGTGTGTGTTGTATCATGATAGTATGCCCACCCTAATCATAGCGCCTTCGCTTTTTTTGGAATCAAACAATCGGTGCCGCTGCCTTGACCTCGTCCGTCGCCTCTGACTCGTACTGCTTGAAGTTCTGGACGAAGAGGCCGCCCAGCTTCTTGACCTCCTGGTCGAAGCTGTCGGCGCCTGCCGTCCAGGCCGTCTTGGGGTTCAGCAGCTCGTCGGGGACCTTGGGGCATGACTTGGGCACTTGGAGGTTGAACACCTCGTATGTCTCGTACTCAGCCTTGGCGAGCTCGCCATTGTGGATGGCGTCCAGGATGGCGCGAGTGTATTTCAGGGGGCAGCGCTTGCCGCCGTGCACGTAACCAGCGCCGACCCAGCCAGTGTTGAGCAGCCAGGCGTTGGCCTTGTGGTGCTCGATCTTGTCTGCCAGCATCTTGGCGTAGCGCATCGGGTGCAGGGCCAGGAAGGGCTGGGCGAAGCAGGATGAGAAGGTAGCCTGAGGTTCTGTGACGCCGTCCTCGGTACCGGCCATCTTGGAGGTGTAGCCGGAGATGAAGTGGAACATGGTCTGCGCGCTGTTGAGCTTGGAGATCGGCGGCAGGACACCCCGGGCGTCGCAAGTCAGGAGGATGATGTTGCTAGGGTGGTTCTCAGAGAGACATGGTATCTTAGCGTTGCTGATGTACTCGATGGGGTATGCACATCGGGTGTTCTCGGTGAGTGTGGCGTCGTCGTAGTCGACGTCTCGGGTGTCCTGGTCGAAAACGACGTTTTCGAGGACTGAACCGAAGCGGATGGCGTTGAAGATATCGGGCTCCTTCTCGGCTGAAAGACCGATGCACTTGGCGTAGCAGCCACCCTCAATGTTGAATACACCACGCTCACTCCAGCAGTGCTCGTCATCACCAATCAGAGCACGGTTGGGGTCGGCAGAAAGCGTAGTCTTACCAGTACCGGACAGACCGAAGAAAAGTGTAACATCGCCGTTCTTGCCCTCGTTGGCGGAAGAGTGCAGTGTCAGGACATTGTGCAGTATGGGCATCTCGTAGAACAGGACAGTGAAGACACCCTTCTTCATCTCACCGGCGTACTCAGTACCCAGGATAACCATTTCCTTCTCGGCAAAGTTAATGGAGACGGAGGTACCCGAGGTCATGCCTTCGGTGTAGCGGTTGGCGGGGAAGGTGCCGGCATTGTAGATGGTGTAGTCGGGGTGGAAGTGCTCGAGCTCCTCACGAGGAGGGCGGATGAGCATGTTCCTCATGAAGAGGGCATGGTAGGCACGAGCGCAGATGACACGGACACGGATCCTGTACTTCTCGTCCCAGCCGGCATAGCCGTCCACGACGTAGATTCGCGTTCGCGTGTTCAGGTAGTCGATAGCACGTTCACGGTTGATTTTCCAGACCTGCGAAATCACATCTCGTTAGTCTCGACCGTTTGAGTCAACCGTTTGCTGCTGTGTGACGCAAGCGCACATAGAGTGCGAGTCATTGACAAATCATTACGCGCGCGCGGGCAAAGGGAAAAGGAGCTGGGGAATGTGGGGAATGCAGAGGCGATCGATTGCAAGCCAGGAGTGGGTATGGAGATGCTTGGCAGCGTTGCGCCGCATATATCCGCAAACCACCAGAGAGATGTTGCTGGGATGACGTTACAGGCAGGGGTCTTCCCCAGAATCGGTACCATGGACCGGTCTGGGCAACCGCCTGCCCGAACATCCCACCCAACACTCCTGGAATGCAACCGAGGCGAACAACTCGTGGCATGGAGAATTTTTAAATGTGACGTAAGTCGTGGCTCATCACGAGATTTTTGATAGCCGAGGTGAAAGCCAACCAAACAATTTGATGAGACACAGGAGGATCAGGAGATGCGCATTACACGCCAAGGAGCAAGAATCCAACGCTGTGCAAACGAATAGTTCAGATTTCATCTTACCTCTGGAGACATAGGCTTATTTACTGGGCCCCACCTGTTCAGAAATCGCATGTAAGCTTGGTGGTCATTGCGAGTGATGTAAAGAAATCAACTTACCAGACATTGTTCTCTGATGATGGCTCTTTTACGATTCTCTTATCCGATGGCGATCGACCGGTCTTGGCACCGGAGTAGGCTGTCAAGGCGCCACTTGAGGCGATGGCTGAGCCCATCTCATAAACCTTGGTCTGATGTTAGAATGACGTTTCACAAGGTCGCGTGCCTCGCATGCAGGGTCATCCTTACAAGAGCATCTTCGTACAAAGCGGCAACAGAAGGGTTGGGAATAATGGCGACTCTGTCGTAGTCGATGTGTGCTTTCTCATGTAGTTCCTCCTCTGTAGGGTGAATTAGTTGATGCCTCCCACTCATAGAAACGAGGGTATCGTGTAAGGCACATACCTAATTCTGTGTGTTCTCTCTCCTGAGACGGCTCAAGACCGCTAGGGTGAAGGGCGGTCTTGTTGACCTTGGTACTGGGAAGCACTGTAGAAACCATGACTGTTAGTTGATTCTGTAAAACGATCAAGAGACAACGGCAAAGGCGAATTCAGCAGCGTACTTTTGTCGTCTTTGATAGAGGCGCGGAGTAGACCAGTGCTGAGTTGTTGCGACTTGGGTCCTTTTACTGTAGGATCATGGTAAGGAGAAGCGGTTCTCTGGACGGGATCAGGCATGGTTCTTAAACTCGAAGAGACAGCAGTAGTCTGGGTAGTAGTCTGGGGTCGTCGGCTGGCGGCTGAACTCAAGACGGATAGGAACGGGGAGTTTCGTAGACGATAATATGGAGCATACGACGAGATGTCGGCGGAGTGGACTTTGCTTAGGTTGCAAGCGGGCCTAACCATGGCACGAAGCCGAGAATATATAGGAACGAGAAGGGGCGCCAGAGCGGCAGTGGAGCTCGTGACGACACTTGGAGACATTCCAGAGCGTCTTTGACATCGATGTGCCCGGCCACGAATTCAAATCGGAGCAAGCCAGCTGGAGACCCCTGCATCATCGGGAGGCGGAGACCACGGCGGGATCTGCTGGGCCAGTGCCTGGACAGGCTAGCACGATGGGACAATGGCCGCCTTTGTCGAGCCAGTCGCCTGAGAGTCTAGCGCGGGCTAGTGGCAGATAGTGTATGTAGCAGAGGTTCAGAGAACAGGCGGAGAGAAGGTAGGCGAGGTAGGGTGGGTGTGTGTGTCTCTGGGCAGTGCAGTGTCTACACTAGCGCGGGATGGTGTACTGTAGGATCCATGGATGTTGGAGGCACGTCTCTAGCTATGAAGCTCGGCTCGGGAAGGGCTGGCCAGGTCGGACGAAATCGTATTGGGCGGATCACGACTCAAAGCTGCCAGAGTGTTGCCAGAATGCTGCCACAATACAGAAAACCACGACTGCATCTACCAGATTCGGGAGTATCTGCCAGGCAGGATTGACCCGGTTCGGGTATAAGCCCCGGCAGGGGGGTTCTCCAGCATCCAGCGCCGCCACTGGGCACAGACGCTGGGGTTGGGTGCCATCTCCGTGTTTTTCCATGACCCCAACTTCTCCAACCCCATGCCTTACCGGATCAGGCTCGAAACGTGGCATATCCAGCACGTCGACCACCACTGTCAATGCGGGTTGTTTTCGTTGCATGGAGATCTTTGCGTCGACGACACGCTGCGAATATGCAAGGTCCTTCTCCTTTTTGATTTGGACAGCCATATCACTTATACGTAAAAGAACAAGAGGCCTCCCAAATTATTATCTTGTTTATATTAATCCAACGGCCCGAGCACCGATTATTATTGTTGGGCAATGTGCGTGTGCAATGGTCGGTGACAAAAAAATAAACGCCGCCAAGACATTGGATTTTTAGTCTTGCTGTTCCAGTTGTGCGGTATGCTATTGGTGTAGGACTTGCATAGCATTCATCATCGCGAAATCGAACAACAGCACCAGCGTTTCTTCTCATCTCAGGTTAGGCCAGTGGATACTTGGAGAAACCGCGGGGTTGAGGCCACTGGCTGACCATACACTAAACTATACCGAGGTAGCCTGTGTTCCATTTATCCTTCTGCACTCTCGTGTACTTCCAGATACGAAGGAATATCCTCCCCGTTTGCTGCACGTGAATCCAGCCACTCCACATCTGACTGAAAAATCTTGGTATTCAGACATCGCCAATTGGTTAGGCGTGTGTCACTTGAGACGCTTTCGTCTTCTGGTTGAACTCATAAGCGTCCTAGTGTGCTTGGTTAAACTTATACGCGGCCAATTAGACTTAGCGGATCCGCGCCACCAAGAAGCACGATGATGTCTAAGTAGTGACGAGGTACTCAGTCTAGCACTATGGACCGTTAACCATCTCAGATCGTGACTTGGAGTTTTCCTACTTCAACGGCAAAATGTCCAGAATAAGAGGATTGTGCATCACTTGGCAAACTGGATGGATGATATACATCATATCCTAACCTGCCTAGTTAGTTCAATGTCACCTTCTGAGCTATTCAATGATGTCAGTGCAATGCGGTACCATACGAGCCATAATCCAGTTTGGCGGTATTTGAGTCGATCCGTTTTAATGTCCAAAATTCTGGCCTACAGATTTACAATTGCTTCAATCCAAGTTCTGACAGTAGAATTCCGCGTCATGGTAATTGAAGGCGTGCCGGTATACGTTTTCTTGTCTGATCGACATGCCAGAGTGTTGTTGGTTCTGTGTAACGCCCAGGGAGTACAAGCAACAGTCTCGATGACACCCGACTTTCGCCTATCATCCAACAGAGACGCGCCGGGGCAACGGCTCAAAATGTTGTGCCTCGTTGTGGCGCATACTGGCGCACTACATTGCATTTCATATTTTTCCACGCTACATTGAGCCTCTTATCTGTAAGGTCTGTAGATCTTCTAGGGTCATCTCTTGTTCCGTGACTGGCCGAAGTACATTGTTACTCAGCGTCTTCCGATTCTCCCCGGCTTTCAGGGGAATAAGGCCCCTTGCGAGAACCAGGATTAGCTACCGACCCGGTTATTGGGGATCAGTCGGACTAGCGCCTTGGGGCTCTGGCTAGTCCTATTTACGTAAATGGCCATTCTTTTTCACCATCGTGACAATATACAACACGGATGTGGCTAAGTTTCTAGGTGAAAAATAGAATATCTCATATGACCAATATATCTCGTAAAAATCTCTGGGGGTGAGGTCACGATGTCTGAAGAAAAAGATTTTGAAATGAAGAGTAAAGAAAAAGAAATTACCAAATGTGTTCGACCTACACCCATCTATAACTAGGAAAACTTGTCGTTTATGGGTGATTTTGCGTGTGATGATACTTCGTAACCGATGTAGCGCCAAGCACTCCCGCTTCTAAAGCGCTAACGACCAGAGACGACGTGCTCGGGCAGATCCGGAATGAGACCATCATCGGGATCTAATCCGAAGGCCTAGACTGCTTCAAGATAACCGCTATTGTCGAGCAACAAAGTACAGCCCGGCACTAAGCATCATCTTTTGTTACAAGGTATGGAGACAAGAGAATACAATAGCGGTGACGCTTGGCTTTCATGCTAGCTTCGTCATCTTGCGATAACATACATGTAGAGAGCGGCTTGAAGACACGGAGATTGGGATAATGAAAATTTAAGAGCAGGGTGGAGCCATAAATCCAGGTCGAAATCTGTCTTCAAAGTAAGGATGACTGATTAGGACAGGAGATAGAGTGACATGACAATATAAAGACTGGGTCGCAGTACCTAACCTAAGACGTTTAAGAGAGCTCTTCGACGACTAAGGCAAAAGGGTACCGTAATGCCGATGCTAATGATCAATATCGTCGGCCTTGCTGCTCCAACTCCAAGCCTCTATTATGAATATAACAACAAATCTACGGCTCATAAACTAGAGACTAGTGTTGCTATTTTGAATTCTGATAGACTGCCACCATTTTCCGAAATAATCACAACTTCAGTCAGTTGTTTACTGGCCTAGGGCTTTTTTCTTCTTCTTCCTTGCTTTTCTACTTTCCTCCCTTACTTCCTATTTTTATATTTTCCTTTTCTCTACCGTTAGAGCCCTTCCCACATCTTTCATACTCTATAGGAGACACATGTTCATTATTTGCTTCCCCAGGATCACGGTACCACAGCAAATCATAGGACACGTAGGACACGTGGGACACGTAGCCATCCAACCCAAGTTGACAGTAGATTAGGCAATCTTTCTATGTGACTATACAGATCAGATATTAGTCACATAAACCTCTTTGATTCTCCCTTTTCAAGCGAGGTCTATACTCAACATAGTCACTATGGCGAAAGAAAGACCACCCGTCACAGTCCGTCGAATCGCTACATCCCGTACTCATATTGTAGCTAGCATTATCTTGATATAGAACTATTTCATTAATTCTATTAGAGTCATACCGATCATGTTCTACAACAAGGTATGCGGGGTTACCCGCGAAATAGTTCCGTTGATACCAACTTCATACACAGTCGGTCGTTCTTGAGGACAACGATGCGAGCAACACCACTAGTAATAGGGTCTTGCGCTGCCACGCATACCAAATTAGGTGACAAACCCAGTACCAACATTCGAGTGGGCCAGTTTCTACGGCGGGAATTAATTGCCGATCCCTTTTTCCACCTTTTTAAAGGGATACTCATATGTGAGCATCGTTACCAACGATCTCGGTGTTAATCTAGGGACACAACATAAGTCCCTGTGTTATTATTGTACCAAACATAACGTCGTTGACACATTGGTCAACTGACCAAGGTAACACTACATGAGTGAGTACTTTGTGGGAGTGTTTCTCCGATCGATACTGGGTATACCTTCTTATCAACTTATAATTATACCATCTTACGCGCTATGGCGGCTCATACGTAGCACCCTTATCTCAAGGGAGCGTCTGGCTCTCTAAAGGAGGTCTCATACGTCCAGGGAGATTCTTGCAAGGGAAGGGAACTTTATTGTTTAACGCTGCTTGCGCACGTTTCTGCCAATTATTTACGCCACTTATATGTCACGATGCACTGCCAGCTCTCGCACGACGTGTGTTTTCCTAGCAATGAACGGCCGTCTCCAATCATCCAGCGATTTTGTACGGCCGAGTGAGCGAAGTAACTTCCTAAAATATACAGAGCTCGTTACACCCACGACAGGAGTCATGACGCGTCGTTGAAGGGAATGCTTCCAGTCCGCCTCATGGCTCCTACTTATATAAGGTCGATGGCTCCTCAGTATGCATATGAGCTTTTCCAAGACAAATCCCACTGCTTCTCGATATCTCACAGTCAATCCACAGTGAGTAAAGCTTCCAGGCTCTCCTTACCAGTACGACACTAACAGCACAGGACTCTGTCTCCTCAGCTACTGCCTGCTGCGAGCTGTTCACTACCTACGCCCCAATCCGATCCGAAGATGTGTCTCGAAACAGTAACCTGGGTCACATGCCGAGACGGCTGTACCAAGCTACGCCGCGAGAAAGACCTCGAAAGATGCGAGAGGTGGATGTCCTTTCCTCGGCGAAAGTGCAGTATACGAAAGGACATCAAGTACAGCGCTATCCACACTTACGACTGTCCGAGCTGCGTACCCAAGACGCCCCGCCAGGAGTAAGGAAGACTCTCGCTTTATGGGGCTCCTACGGGGGAGGAATGGGGATTTTTAGGTTCTGTCATCTGCGGTCCTGAGTTTTGGTCAATGTAGTTTGAGGTATGCTGAGATTTTGCCGGGTATGGTTTAAGAAGCATGGTGCCTATGCTAGGCATCAGTGTGTAGTGGTTAAGGTTGGTAGTTGAGGGATAGGTTTTCTTTGGTACTCTGGCCTAGTTCGTCACTGGTTAAATTGCAGTCATTCATTCACAAGTGCACACCAACGCCTTTGCTGCTCATGAGTTCTAAGCTATGTGACGAGTACCAAGTGAGGACCATCCCGTGACTAACCACTCAGCATGTATACGACACTTTGAGAACTAGGTAGAACAAGACTTAACGTACTTACCCGTAACATGAACCAGCTAGATTCCAATACAAGGCTACATGAAAAATAGGGGCAACATGAAATGCATAAAGAGTATCACCACGTGCTATTTAGCTGAGAACCATACTCGCCGACCATCAACGGCAATCGAATTATGAGGCCTGCACCAGTTATTTGATTAAGCAGTGAATATATCCTGCTAATCTCTCAAATCTGACAGGAAAATAAGCACACTCGCGTACTCAGCTTCCCAAAAACACAAGAGAACCCTTCCGCCTGTCCAATCACAACTGTATAACCTCGACATTCGTCGTAACATTACCCTTCGTAGCCCGACTATACGGACACACCTCCTTCGCCTTCTCCACAATCCTCTCAATCTGATCTTTCTGCAAGCCACGAATGCCGACCTTCATATCGACCCGAATTCCCATATCGAGTCGCTTCATGTCGCCGACGAGATGCACCGTCGTCTCGACGACGCTGTCCTCGGGGTCCCCGGGCATCTTCGTCTTCAGCGACGTCGCGGCCGCGTTCATGGCCGACTGGAAGCAAGCGCCGTAACCCGCCGCGAAGAGCTCCTCGGGATTCGTCTTGCCCTTATCGCCGGGCCCGCCGAGGGCTTTGGCCATTGTTAAGTCGACTCGCAGGTTCTCTCCTTCCACGTGCCTACAGTTGAATATAATTTAGTTAGTCTCTCATCTGATTTCATACAGCGTTTCTCGCATTGAAAGATCATTTCCCGAACACCAATGAAATTTATTGAGAGATGTTTCATCAGAGTGGTCTATAAAGTTGATCGTACCCTGTGCGAGCTCCTTTTACCTTGGCATGCGCGGAGTATAGAATGGGTGCAGTATCCGTATTCAAAAGTCGTCTCCCAGTACCACGATCTACCGCTAAGCTTCGAGGCGCCCGTCGCGCAGCGGCTAGGAGGGGTTGAAGAGATCGTACATATGCCATGTCGGAATTGTTTTAGCAGTAACGTAACATAATGGGATGAACTCAACTCATAAACATGAGAAGAGGAACCTTACATTTAAAATTCTTTTCATACATTTCAACTTATGAAATTCATTTTGAACAATAATGGACATCATGTAAGCGTCATGGAGAGACATAGTTCCCGTGTGACGTAGAAGACGCGATGTCAGAGGTAGATCCACTTAACTCCCGATCACGAACTACCCAGGCAGATATACTACCTAGTTAAATTACCTCTTATTGAATCGGGCTCGATTCTCAGCAGCACTATTATACGTAGTGTTCGCTAGACAGCTCATTTTGTGGTGTGTATTGGTGGTATGTGAATTCATTATTGCCGGTGCCTGACTAGTCCGCTTCAGGTATTACAGGGAGGATGACGTCGAGTTCTTCAACTGATTCTCAATTTTCTGAGCTGTTTTAATGCAATTAGATAACCAATGTGTCTGGTTTGAGACGGGAATGAAACACAAATGAAACCCAAATGGGAATTGAGCGATGCACAATGACCGTACATGGCCTATTGACATACTCCAGGAGCGGTTCGTTGATGCCTATATTTAGAAAATTGAAAACATGCTATGTTAAATCAAAGTGTATGACAAGATAATTACAAGACATCTCACGTCAACTATGAATCAAGCTATGTACAGTATTCAGGCCCATCCCTGCAACAATAGGCCCGAATTGTCTTGGGTATATATATAATCAACGCCTCAAAACGCCGTAAGGCGCAATGAATAGCCCTATTTGAGGAGCCATTCTCGCCTCAATTCCCATCTATGCACGTACGAAGTCCGGTATCCCTAAATGCCCGCAAACCCAAGACATGCTCTCCCCCCATTCGGGCGTGAAGATGGCTGGTGAGGGCGATGTAGGTGGGAAGAGCTGCATAGCTTTCCAGATACCGATCGCTAAGCGCTTCCCCAGGTCCTTGGCCCACCAGAATTCGAAACCGGCGCGCCCGATCAACACGGTCCAGTGCATGAGGATGAGAAGAGCCATATGGTCGTTGGCCTTGATGGCTGCGGTGAAGTCTGGCCCCGCGCCGCCCGGGAACACGAAGCAGAAGCCGCGTAGAATTGCGCGCTGTTCCTCGGCAAAACAGAGCTGGAGAAGCCCAATTGCTGCTCTCCACGGCGCCGCGGGTATCGTAGAAGTCGTAGAGATTGTGTCGCTGTGTGGAGTGGTCACGACGCTCAGCTCGTCGCTTGATCCGGGGGTTGCTCCCTGATATCGGGAGCTATGGTACAGTTCATTGAGATCATTGAGGCGGGCAAACGCGGCCCGTACATCTGGGTAGAGCACCATAGTCGTTGCGAGTCCGTAGTTTAGGTATGCTTGGAGGGGAACAGGGCTATCGAGAAGCTGCTGGTAATCAGCTTGTGCAATATTGACTGATATAAGTCATTAGTAACGCTGTTTTTATACATATTGATAGAGATCATAGTGGTATGTGTCGGGGTGTGTGTGCTTGATGTTGGCTAGAGCAAGGAAAGTGGCTCTTGATATACTCACCGCTGCCGTTAAGGAGGTCGAAAGCCACGGCCACCGTGGACAAGGTATTAAGTTCATTGCCCTCGGAAAAGTTGCACTGGGCAAATGCAATATTAATAAAAGCCGTCATACTAGAGTAGATATAGAGCACATGGTGTGTCTCTTTGTCCATTTTCCCCAGATGTATTCGAAACGAGCGGCTGGCGCTATCGTCTGAACACAGAAATCAGTTATTAGCCCAATTGAGCAAGTGTTCAGGGGAATGGGTGTCTGGCCGGAGGTATTCATTACCACACCATAGGTTACTCTCGATGGACTGATCGTCACTTACAGAGTTCCATGGCAACATTGAAATACCCCCTCGCTTCTGGCTCCGGTACCATCGTAGACCTATGGAGGGCCGCCGCAATAAATATGCCATCGAGCAGGAAGTCGTAACGAAGAGCTTCCTGAGGCATGATGAACCGCATATAGTGATGATCTTCCGGTACACTACAGAGACTCCTGTACGTCATTGTCGACCAGCAGTGCATCAACTCGAGTTCCAGCTTCCTCCGACATTCCTTCACAACCAGGCCGCCGGGTTCGAACAAGCTCCTCTCTTCCGAGCTGCGGCTAGATGAAGACCTTCTAGTCTGCGCCAGCGCCGTTAAGCTGTCACCTTTGGCCCAGGCATATTCGCATTTGGCGTTTCGCAGAACGCAATTGTTACAGGGCGGGCCCGATTCATCACACTATCAAAAAATCTTAGCCCGCCTGTTCAGACATTGAGATCGGCTGCCGTTACGAGAGAGCTCATGTCGAACACTTTGTGCGGCCATCCCGGATGAAAAGGCGTACCTTAGTGTGCCATTTCTTACAATTCAAGCATCCGCGTCGCGACTTTTTATGAGACCTTCTCTGCTGCATCACGGCCGCTTATGAAAGAAATAGCGCAGTTCAAGATCAAAATCGTAAAGGACTCGACGTATGGTACTGATGTTGGCGAATATGCATTGAGTGTGCTAGATTTTGCACTTATGTCTTACTGTCGTCGCTGAGGCATCTCTCCTTTTAATGAGAGGATGACCCTGATGTAATCCAGCAGTGGCTGGGTCGAGGGGAGCTGCTGCGCCGCACGTCCAGGGTAGACCCGTATTGGGAAGGTCTGGGTATGTGCTGTCAGAACTGGTGCCAGGCAGGGCTAGCTGTATCGCCCATGGGCCATACCTAGAGCAGTACCCAAACCGTAGAGCAACTAATAACATTGCATTATTATCGATTATCATTGGTACAACAGAAAAAGAGGCTGAGCAGCAGCCATGTGGCTTCGTTCAGCGGACAATACCATCACTGGCCCCCTACCGACGGACCGTGATCCTCTACTTTAGTTAGTGATGACGGACATGCTTATTCTTACATCAGCCCAGAGTGCCGAGTTCTCTCCGAGTTGTCGAGCTCCATCGCGAGCGAGCGAGCGAGCGAGAATACTGGCTGAGTAATTAGGTATATGTGACTACTTATATGTATATCGCAATGCGCTATATATCTCAAGCGTTTGCTATCTAACTAAATGATGAAATGAAACTATCTAGGTATTCGGAAGTGCTTGCTACGAATGTGCTTTAGAGGAAGCGTGTGATCGCACACTTAGCGTGACAACCACTCATAATAGTCTGATAGCCTTACCTTACGATTCTTAAGGAGCTAATTGCGGTGTCGAGTTCCACAAGCAGGATTATCCCCCGCCGCCCGATGCGCCGTCTTGACCGCATCTTGCCACGTTTAGGCACACTATAATGGGTTTCCCGGGCCGTCCTGGAGCACGATCTGGTGGAGAATACGACCCTTTTAGCGCTCCTTCTCCACGAGCACTACTAAATAAAGAACTCATCCCGCATTTGATTAACAAACGCCGTCTGGTCTCTAGATATGTACAAATCAGGCATCAACATTCAATCAGTAGAAATTCTCAGCAATTTCTGTAAAAGATGTCTAAAGCACGAGAGTCAACGATCTGAGTAGCCAGCGTTTAAGCGACGCACGTGCTTACTGTGACACGGATGGGCTAATTAGTTGAATTGCGAGACCCCTCATTATCTTGTCAGCTAATATCCTTAACCAATGACCGGTCCAGCCTGCCGAGAAATAACGTAGTCATCTCTCACGTGCATGTAATTCAAGTTACATATCTCATGATCTTATACTTAGAAAGAGCGAAGAAAGAAACGTTTATGTCGCTAGTATTAGCAAGTAACACGTACCACTGCCTCGAAGTAGGGATCTTGATACCCCTCAATTTGAACAACTCTACACAATGATTTAATCCTGTGAAGCTCTGTCTAAGCTTCTTCGAAACCATAAAGGCGCATAGCAACCACAATAACTACGAACATCAATATCAAAGAAAGCATGGAGCGCTGCGATCAAAGAGGTCTTTATGGCTCATCCTGGTCTAAGATCGGCTACGTCTCCTATGGAACTACAGGCTGAGTTTGGATTAAATAATTATGTTCTTTTACTATATTACAATTTGATTGTCCCGCACTTATTCAATAACAACCCGTGTAACATGTCCTTTGAAGTCTGAATAGTAACAATTCGTAACAATCAGTTTGTTCATTTACAATTGCTTTGTCGAAGTATCAAGGCTCGAACCTGACTAAATAGTTCTCCGTTCCATCTAGGAACCGGTGTGTATATATAGTCGAAGACCTCTACGATAATTTAGAAGGACTCAGTAGACAAACCATCATATCACATCATTATTCACTCCACTCTCGTACAAAAGAAATAGAAGTCACAATGTCCCAGTTAACTAAGAGCACTACTTGGCTGGACCAAGTACCCGAAATTCTCTTGGAAATTCTCTCTCATCTAGACCAATCAAGCTGTATCGAACTTGCCACAGCCTACCCAAAGATATTTCTGGGCCAAAAGCTCAATATATTTATATTAGATGCCGAATACCTCCTCCGATGCGAAACAGCGACACTGGAAGACAAAGATATTCCACAATACCCCAGCTGTAGGAAGCCTCTTCTCCAGATAGCAATCGAAGACGACACTAGTATTCCCGTAATTAGGAAAATAATTTCAGCATATGAAATTGTCTATCCTACATCTATAGATGACATTTGGGACAATAACCCAACATCAAAGTTCAAGCTGGACTGGGACGAAGGTCCATGGTCCAAATCACCGTTCACCAACTTCATTCGAGTTGTCAAAAAGGAATACGATGAAAGCATACTCTTCTCCGCACTCGAAGAAATTCTATTCCGCCAAGTGTGGGATCAAAACTGGCGCATAGTAAAACACCTCATAAATCTCCGGGCACCTTACGTTGAGCCGATGGACCATGACAAGATTGTTCAGATCATGGAAACTTTGATAGGCTTTGCGATTTCATGGAAACATTATGAAACTGCGGCTGTCATGCTCGATCAATATCTGTGCCCTTTCGCGTCACTAGATTTCGATAATCTGTCTATCTATTGTGATTGGGGATGTCATGAAACACAACCCATCTTGGTACAGGCTCTGTATAGATTTATGAAAAGGGCAGCACGCGAAGGATTTGGCTACCTCGGGGGTAGAAAAGCTTCAGCTGATGATCTTCATAACTACCTACTCACAAAAGCTCTTTTCTCTAGGCAGATTGCTTCGGTGCAGTGGCTTGTCTCACAAGGAGCTGGTACACCTGGCTACTTGTCATCGGACAAGGACGTTTTGGAACAGGCTGTAGGAAACGCTCTATACCACATGTACGATGATGATATGTGGTATACCGTATGCTTTCTGGTCACCTACGGGGCTTCGACCCTCTCACGAAAGACCAAAGAAAAGCTTGCCAGAAAGTTCGAAGTCATTTACCACCCCATGACATACGAGGAAAGCAAACAGACAGTAACTTCCGACATGCTTCAACCCCAATATTTTGTGGTTAAGAGTCCGGATCGACTGCGACCGCTGTGCCACTACCTCCTTGAGAAATGCTCTGCACTAAGCTGGTAGACTGATATATGTTGTCTAAGCAGGACAATTGACTAACTTTTAGGCGGCAGGATCCTTCGCCGAAACAAAGACACCAAGAGCTTTGATTTAATTCTATAAAAGCCACATAGAATAAGTTTGTTCACATATAAAGTTATAATAAGCGAACAACATTTGCATATATGAATGTTATTTCTCAACATAAACAGGTTTGTGAAGGAGCTATGTATGAGTAAAGATGCTATCTATTCATATGGTATTTTCAAGTAGCTGCCATGTATAACAGGCCGGGAAAATATGTCTAGTATTTGGCCGACGTAGTGCTTATTAACCCGCCACCTAATTACCAAGCCCCATACCGTCGGTCTTAACAGTTACTAGGGTGAATAATTGCCACCGAAAAAAAATAAAAGTGAATTTTTTGTTACTAATCGGAATTCTACGCTGGTCATAGAATTCCATTTATGATTCTTCTTAAGACTGACTGTCTTACACGACTTGTTTCATAGATTCAATCACGGCAGTTCAACTTTAAAGAGTCCAATTCTAGCCCTTGCAAGTCTTGGTAGTCCGCACTTGTAAAAGTACCTTGCACATCGCTTGACAGCCCCCACACCCCATAGGAGATAAACTCTTACTTAGTTCATATATTTAGTAGGTGCGTTTATGCTAGTAAAGAGCTCGGACATCTATCCTTTGGAGCATCGTGAGACTGACTGTATCATGAAGTTCCCAAGTAGGTTTCAATTTCATCGAAGATATTGATACGTCTCAGAATATCGCCATCTTTCCGATTCAATCCCATTCCAGTTTGCGACTGTCCTTAGCTAGCTATTGTATCGGTCTATTGCATAAGTTGATTAGCTAAGAGAAGTCTGAAGTGAAGCGCTCTCGGAGCCCGGGCTGCGACAGCGTCTTCGACTCGAGGGCCGGCGCCTTGGAGAACACAATGTACTCTGCCTTCGGGGCGCCCGAGGTACCCGCGCCTAAGGGAGATCGTAAAAGCGATGGAGAAGAGAAGCCCGATTCGCGTACTCCGCCGTCGTTTGAGGCCCCTCTGCGACCGAAGCGACAGCAAGTGGCTCGGGCATGTGATTCGTAAGCCTGTCTCGTGGAGCCTGTCCGTCTTACCGTCTTCTCTGACCGACTCCAGATGCCGGATGCATCGCATTAAATGCGACAATGTCGTGCCCTGCAAGTTAGTACATGGAGCGTTGTTCCTCTCAGCTCAGCACTAAATACATGCTATGGGCTCTACCGTCTCCGGCTCGCCCCGGATGACATTGAGATCGTGCACTCCTGGTATAGAGCTTACTCGACTAACACGCCGTTGCATCGACAGGAACTGCGTGAGCAGAGGGGAACAGTGTATCAATAAAAGCGCTGGCGAAAGACGTACTCTACCACAGGCATATCGGTAAGCCACTAGATGATGGGTTTGCCAGGTTATGAATCTGTCTGACAGCCGCGCAGAGAAATTGATAGGTTGAAGCAAAAGATCAGAGACCTCGAGAATGAGCTAGAGAAGCAGCGCAGCAAACCGTCACTTGTCTCCTCGTTCGTTTCACCACAACCGCTGGTCTTGACACCACCTAGCTTGGACTCTACCCCAGCGCCAGATGTTGCCGGCATATCTCACAGTGTCTCTGGGGGTAGCCCAGCAACTTGGGGCGGCGTCATGGCTAGTACCGGTCCACCACAGAAAACGTGGTATGGGCCGTCGTCTCTCTTCTATTATATTAACCGCATGAACACATATCTATCAGCAATCTTTCAACAACTACATCCGGATGACCTAATCCAGCTAAAATCGGTGGCCAAGACATTTGCCACTCCGGATTGTAACCCAGCAGAAGAGGATGGCAAGACTGATACCAAATATGTCAACCAAACAGTCTCAAACGAGGCTTACTTAACACCGACTCAAGAAGAATATTTTTTGAATTTGTATTGGCAGTCGTACCATCCTACATTGCCGATTCTTGATGAGGCCGAGTTTAAAAGGCATTACCGGTCGCTTGCCACCAAACCCGGCCAGCCGCGCAGGCCTTCGCCTCTCGTTGACATCGTCATCGCTGTGAGCATGCAAGTTGGCATGGCCGTGGCTCAGCGAAACAATCCGAGAGCATTGTCGGCGACAGATGTCGGTAGGGATGACCCTAGTATAGCCGGACGGTTATACTATCGTCGATGTCAACGTCTACTGTACAATGAACAGGAGGCACCGACCTTAACGACAGTACAGTGCCATATTCTGTCGGCGGTCTATACTTGCTGCGCGGCTTTTCAAAACATGTGTCTTGTCGCCTTATCCCTCGCAGTCCGGTCCGCTCACATGCTAGGGTTGCATGTCGAACCATCTAGCGACTTGCCAATCGCCACCCAAGAACTTCACAGACGTGTTTGGTGGATCGTATACACTTTTGAGAGCAAGACCTGTATGAAGCTGGGACGTCCGTTCTATGCATATGCGGATTCAACATCATGTGATCTGCCAGGTCAGTTTGCTAGAGTTTTCTGGCCTTATTTGACATGTCTATTTTATTTGTCCTCTTCTTCACCTTGAAAATTTTACTAACGCAGGATTCGTGAATAGCTCATGATCACCAGATCGCAAACCTTGCAGGTTCGGACTTTGCGCTCCTCGACGAGAATACAACGTGGCTCACTTACTCGTTTTGCAATATTGAGCTACTGCTATCTGCGCGGAAGGTGCATACAGCGTTCTTTGAGAGGTACTCGGATTTCTACAGTGGCAACATCGGACAGGTTATATACGACGACTCGGCGGCGTTGGAGCGCTACGCCGAGTTCCTCGCTACCGTGATGAAACCTCTCGACGACTGGGCCAAAGCAGTACCCGATGCGCTCAAGACGAAGCGCGAAGGCGACGGCCGGTATCTCTCCACTGACCGGTCGCCAATTATCGTGGAGCAGTTCGTACCTCCCTGGCTTCAACGACAGCGCCTGCTTCTCGAGTCGCTCTACCACGTCCTCAAACTAAATCTCTATCGGCCATTTATCTGCTTCCCATCCACGGTGACGGAATCTCCATCGCTGGGGAGCATGTGTCTATCTCACGCCACCTCCGCAGCAGAGCATAGCATTGCACTGACCCACCTCCTCCACCATGTCGTGAAGAAGACCGACGTTCTCGTCGGCTGGCACGAAGCCTTCCAATGGCAGTGGAACGCTGCTCTCACGCTTGCTGGCTACCTGTTCGCGTGTCCGACTAGTGAGATAGCGCCGTCGGTCCGTGAGGCGATCGATCTCTCAATGGGGGTGTTCGAAGATTTCGGACGCAGCTTCGGTACGGCTCTGGGCGCAGCCACGGTGATACGTGACCTGGCGATCAAAATTGATTTCCTTGCCGAGCTTCTGCGCGGAAACAATTCCCAAGCCGCAACATTGCCGAGTGCACCCAGCGCACAAGACCCTACGACTGCTGAGTTCCCCACTGCGGCCGAAGCTTTACCTCCGGCGAACGAGATACCCTTCAGCCAAGACATGTTCGCGGGCTCTATGGACATGGCGTATTCTGTTGATAGTTCAGGCGACCTGGATATGTTATGGCCGCCCATTGGGGACATGGCCGACCAGTGGTGGCTCCATGGCCAACCACCAGTGCCTGGCGGATTCGGAGATGCGATTTTGGGATAAGTTTATACCATGTATATAGGGAAATATGTAGCTACCTACACTTACGGGCGTTACCTTTGGATAGCGGGTTTGGTTGGGGTATGGGAATGCCACTTGATTTTTACAATGTACGAAAAGCTTTGAGGATTCGAATACTACCTAGGTAGTGTCTATTTGTAGGGATTCCTTATCAATTTACATCATTCCATTCGATATGGATCCGGATCTAGATTCAGAATAAAAGAACATCCCTAACAGACTTCATGGAAGGAGGTATGTATGTAGCTGCCCCTTTTATATATAATATGAGCAGCTGGCAGCGGGTGGCAAGGTAGGGGCGGCCAATGCACTATGGTCAAATTCATTTCATGAATCTTAGCACTAGTTATCCTCATAAATAATTGACGATAATTATCCCAGATATTACCTTGGGTTACCTTGCCTTCTCATAGTGGGAAAATCAAGAGACCCTTCTGAAGGTACTCCATCACCACCAGTGCTCACAAGAAGGTGCGACACACAATTATCAGCAGGCAACGTGCTGCATTTCAGGGATCCCAAATCATAGCGCTCTGACCTAAATTGGGTTCAGTATCGAATAATGCCAGCTTTAACCAAGGCACAGCAGAAGCTGGCTCAGGCAGCAGAAGACTCCTTTAATCGAACCTATGCAGCTCAATACGGCGAGGGGAGGTGGCAGCAACTTGTGTATCCAGCACTCGCAGCACCAACGCGCTACGCCGCTCTAGCGAATTGCTTTGCCGTAGCCGACTTAGACACTATCTTCCCCCGTGACCAGACGACGAATTTACAGGTCCTTGAGTTTCCCGGGCACTCGGATTCCTCTGACCCAAAGCCACTTGTATCGTTTCAATGTGATGAGGCGGCATTTCCTCCACCAGAGTCTGACCCACGGAGTGGTCTCATGACGCACTGGAACTTGGATGCCGCATCGCTCCTCGCTGTGCACACCCTAGATCCCAAACCCGGTGATAAGATCTTAGATCTTTGCGCAGCACCAGGAGGAAAGAGCGTCGCGTTGTCACAGTTTCTTCGACCAGGCAATTATGACAGCGCATCGCCGTCGTTAGGGGGCGGCTGTCTTCACAGCAACGAAGTGAATACCGGACGGAATAAACGGCTCACCTCCAATCTGCAGTCGTACCTTCCAGGGTCCTTATTCAAAACAGGCGAGGTCAAGGTTCTTAAGCTCGACGGAACAGAGCCGTTTTCGGTGCAGACACTCCCACTCGGCCCAGCCGGCTACGACAAGGTCTTGCTCGATGCACCGTGCTCGAGCGAACGGCATGTGATCCACGCTCATCTAAAGGCCAGACAAGGTGGTAGGGCAGCTAACGAGATGACATCGTGGCGCTCGGGGCAGTCGAAGAAGATGGCCAAAACACAAGTCGCCCTGCTCATGACTGCCCTCAAAGCCGTTCGTGTTGGTGGCCGTGTGCTCTACGCCACCTGTTCGCTGAGCAACGATGAGAACGACAGCGTCATCGAGAAAAATATGGAACTGGTGCAGAAGGAACGCAAAAAGTCGGGCATCAGATGGAACTTTGCTGTGCGCAGTGGTGATCTCGCTGGCAAAGGGCTCGAGGGCTGGGCAGAGCCAACAAAACACGGTTGGCTGGTACTTCCGGATCACCCCTCTGGCCGGCAATGGGGACCATTGTTCTTTGCCCTACTTGAAAAAGTTGAGGCGTGAGAATAAGCTTAAGACGCGAAATATCATGGCTGATCGAGATTTGCACTTACTCATGCGCTGCAACGACGAAGCCAAAATCCAAAGGAGGCATATGAAAGCCTTGTTCCCAATTATCGCCCCCTGGCGCGCTTATGGCCGAGTTCGCGTCGACATCATCCTTACTGCAGTTGACTTCGGAATCATCGTCTTGTAATGTTGACCTCTCGAATAACATCGATGTTTGGCTCATATATCTCTCATTTGTTGACTGTTGGAAGATCGGAAATGTCGGTCAGGTTCCAAAGTCTGAGTCAACAGGACCTATTACATTGGCAGCACCCTCGCCAACTTTGTCAATTTCTGTGCCAACAGCTATGGAGTTGCGAATTTGACATAGGACGCATGCGTTGGCTGACCTTCGCTGGTCTCACAGACATGGCACGTGACATGTACGACCTCCTTGTGCAAACATCAGATTACAAAAGCTGAAAAGGGGTTGATGGTTTTTCAAAGAACTTGACGCAGCCCGCAACCAAGGCGCTTACCACGGTCCCAGAAGGATGCCACAGCAAGGATAGTACATGACTAAGACAACAGAGAATATTAACCTGGGAAGAAGAGATGAAACATCAAAGAAGCATATTGCAGACCTACATGGAGCATCATAATAGGGGCTTGAACAACAAAAGACCCTACAATGGAGAAAGCCAACGACCATGTTCATGTGTTGCCATTCTGGTGTTGTTGATTCAGGGCTTGGACAGTTGTTGGCCCCCCGTATTGCTACATCTCTTGGTACCTAGGTAGGCATTGTAGTGGATGGCTGGCCTTCTTCCAAGCCAACAAGGAAGACAGCCGGCTGCCGATCGTCAACAGGTTTGAGGTCCCACGATAATACCCACGATCCCCATGCTCTGAGTTGTAGCCGCGGCGACCAGGCACCTCCTCACAGAAAGAAGAGTACCTAAGTACATACTTACCTGTACCAAGGCAATAAGAAAAAGAAAGGAGGATAACCCTAAAGTGCGACTGTTGCCAACTGGTAAATCCCCTGCCGGTGACAGTTTCCCACGATCTATCCAGGTTTTAAGGTCCTGTCTCTTTAAATACAATACTTCCTCTTCCCCATACCATACACCTCACCTTCTTTTCCCATCACACATACCACATCTCCCTTCCCCCAACATAACCCAACCACCCCATCACCAACATACTGAATATATCATTGTGATCATCTCCCAAGCAAAGGTTCAAGGTCGGTATATCTATATACTGTTTCACTACTGACCTTGGCTTCCATCTGCACTCTTCCGATCCTTCTTCCTCGACTTCACTCGTCCTCGCAGACCTACAACGCGATACTCAGACGCGTCCCTACAGTCATCAAGCTCGAGACACAGTACGAACTCAAGGCAGTAGGTACACTTTCATTTTAATATTGGTGGTATAATTAACCTATCTAACATTCCGCAACAGCAGTTCCATTCGTGGTTACTACACACTGCTCCAAGCACATTTACACTGCCCACGTTGGTCACAAGCATAGCAATCCTACATCCAAATCACCTTCACTCTCCACCTCCTCGCGTCTTCACCAGTGAAGTGCATCTACATCACTGTATACCCCAAATCAACCGTGTTGCGTCAATATCAAGCATCCAGTCAAGATGTCGTACGCACCAGGAGAGGTTTTTGTCATGAGCTCCTCATCTGGAGAATCCAACTCGACTACGCTACGTTACCTGGATAGCCAACTTACAACGGCGAAATGTCTTCGCTTCATCGGCATGAGAACTCAAGACATCGGCTTCCTCCTTGCCCATCCGCTTGTTGAGAAGATAGAGTTTGTGAACTGCACCTATGACATGGCTACATTTGTTCCACGTACCTCTGAACATGTCCCGGGAGCACGAGAGGTTGTGCTCGCTGACACAACGTACTCGTTGGTGTGTTTCGATATCATCTTTCGTAGCTTCCCGAAGCTACGCAAGCTCACCTACTTCTACCCATCCAATGAACCAGACAACAACTTCGACGATGTCGCCACTGCCTTGAACAATCATGGCCGGCTTCTCGAGGACCTCGCTATGCACAACGATCATTCGCGGCCCTTTGACAATTATATCGGATCTATGGCCCATTTCAGCAATCTCAAGACCCTGGAGATCGACCTCGAGTTCCTTATCGGCTTCCGTCCCATCCCCCGCGGCGACTGGGATGAGTACACCGACAGCCCATACGATGTTGATGAAGAGGATCCTGACTATGACGAGATCCACGAGTCCTTCGGTGATTGGTCCTTCGTCGAGCTGCTCCCTACCTCCATCGAGACGCTCACGATCGAGGTTGACTCCCCCAAGTTGCAAGTCTACTTCAACACCTACGAGCGCTTCGGAGCCAAGTTTGAGGAGCTTATGACTGCGGTGGAATACTTTCCTAATCTCAAGCATGTCGAGGCGGAGAATCTTTATCTCGTGGCTGAGAGAGCTGGCAATAGACTCCCCAACTGGGTCATCGAAGATAGCCACATCATGACGAAGCGAGTGGTCACTGCTGCCGAACCGGCTGCGGACGCAATCATGTCAGACCTCAGCATTGACTCGATGACTGACCAGGGCGAAGACGCTTGATCGCCTTCCTCTCCTTTGGCATGCGCACTTTTATACAATATCACAACATGGTATTGTAACCGCACGTGAGAGAGCATACGAACTGACAGACAGATTCTACGTCGTGAAGTTCTACACACCCACTGGTCACATTTTTCGCGTTTACGGAGTTGGAGTTTAGGGAACATGCACACACACGAAAAAACACAAAATAAAAAAAAGCACAAAACACAAAACGCACATAAAAAAAACACAACTGAATCGATCTTGTTCTTCTGCATTTCATCATTTTCAATGTTCGCCACTGTTGATCGGCTCATCCGAACATCAACGTCGAGGCTATATAGCTGGTCTACACGCTACTTCCATCAGCTGTTTCCGTCCTGTCTAGTCGCGCAGCTGGCTTCGATCTGCCCCTCTTGCACTCTTCCCCATTTCCTTACTGTTTCTTCTGTGATTTCTTCATCACCGTCGACATCGTCACGAGTCTGGCAACAGACATTGAGACACGACCTTAACAATATCGTACATGGTCTCCCAAGTTACTCGAGTAGGAACGATGGCACAGGCATGATTGATTGGTTGGTCGGTCGACTGGTTTATTGAGAATCACAAGTCTGCTCACTGAGCATCGCCCGGCGAGGCATTTTTCTTCACCATCGACATCGTCGCAAGTCTGGCAACGGACTTTGACACTTTGACTTCAACCACATTGCACGTCGCCCTCTCCGTTTCGGAATGAAGACACAAAACACACATGATTGGTTGGTCGGTCGGATGGTTTGCTGGAGTTAATTGGAATTACAAACTGCTCTGAGAGCATCGTCGCCCGGCGAGGCATTGAGGTTAGGCAAGGCTAAATCCTGTATTTCCGTCATAGGAATCGAAAGTCACCACTATATGAAACTCTTCTCGTGTCTTCTGCCGTGCATGTCTATGTCATTTCATCTTGTGAATACAGTGACTACCAATTCCATACTTCCCCAATGTAGCAGTGAAGGCTTTCCGTCCCCATCTTGCGTACTGTAAACTTACCTTCGCCTACGGATTCTTCGTAAAGTTGCCTGACCATGATTTGAAAATGGGATGTATACCGTGAATTAATAACGAACGCGTCGGTACATTGAATACATTCCTCGCGTTTCTCATTAATAGGGAAACAGCGAGGAAGGTGCCAGACTTGTGCTGGTTGCTGTACCTAGGTACCTGTACATATGAATCCGAACTGATCATACCTGCAGTTGTACTGAGATTTCACGCGCGTTACACGCGCTGAATACAAGTCTACAAGTCTACAAGTCTCGGTAATGATATATACGCATTATACACGCTGAAGCGCGTGCGTGACTCGTTGGCATTATCAATTCAGATTATCTGCAGCCATCCTACGCGCGCCCCCTTGCCTCGCTCTTCTCCATTTTCCTAGCTCCCGCCCTTCTTCTTATTTTATATCCTATTGCCATCTATGACCGCCTATCTACGGAAGCCCATCCCTGCCTGTGCAAAGGTAAGGCCTAATTTGTATTCGATAAGGCGTGATATGAAAACACTTGAATATGAAGGGATGTGAGCAAAAGAGGTTACTACTCCTCCCCTAAGTACTTAGTAATTATCATATCATGAAAACGACTTTTCTAATTACCAGGCTTGTGTACTCGCTCTATTCGCTTCAGGTTCGTACTACCACGAACGGAGTACAGAGTAGATAGGGAGGTAGGGAGGCAGTCTGGGAGTTTAACCTAGGTATTCGCTGCGATCCATTGTCGATTTAGCATCGACGCACCGACACATATACTTATGCTATACATAAGGAGTTACAGCAGACTATCTAACCTCAGGCATCATACATATATGCATCATATAAGAAGCAGGCCAGTAGGCACCTGGTACCCGGTACCTAGGTATCAGGCTAATGAAACCGAGCAATACAAAAATGAACTCACAAATATCTTCGACACAATACGATACACTACGATATACTACAGTACAATACAATGTAACAGAGCGTACACTCATAACTACATGCTGTTTCCATGTCCAGTTCCAGCTATCAGGACAAGAGCAAGGAGAAGACACTGTACTATAGATGCAGACAGATGGACAGAATACGAAAAATAGCAGATATAAAAGTAAAATAACAATGATAAGGGTGATTGATACATGCCCAATTCCTGCAGTAAAACAACCACCAGCCCAATCCAATTCCATTCAAAGCCTATACTGACCTAGCATGCACCCCATACAAACCGCCCAATACACCGTAGCAAAGCAAGACAAGACAAAGACAAAGACAAAGCACCCCTCCATGCAACCAGGAATGTCGAAGACTAAGGACACGAGAAACACACAATACATGGGTATTCTTTTCCAAGCTGGAAATTACATGCATGCAAACCTGCCGCCCCGTAATCTGTGGTAAAGCGTCGGTTAGCTACCGCTGACGAACAAGATGAGGACAGAGGGTGAAATATGCGCCTTACCTGATTCGTGTTCCATCTGCCCAGTCTAGTCTAACCCAAAACGCCGCAAGCAAGGTGCTGATAAAAGACGGCCATCCTCCACCCTCTTACCCCTTTGACGCCTTCACAGGCACTTGGCGTGCCCATGTATTCTACACGGACTCGCGCATCGTTCACATCATTCCATTTCACTCGGACGAGTGAATTCATCTCGCGATGCTGACTCATCATCGATTGACACGAGTATACTGTCAAGGGAGTCTATTTCTGGCGAAACCCAAGAATGGCAGTCGGCTTGATCATTTGTGAGAGAGACATGTCGAGCTATTCTGTATCCGTCAAGACAGCATAACTCGAACTCGAATCGGACTGCTCAAATGCGACAAGAACGCGACGGTGTAAAGTCGTCTCGGTCTCTGTCCTAGATTAGAAGGATCGATAGGAGTTGTCGTCTAGAAGTCTCGCGCTGGCGCTCGCTGCAACGGTAGCTCTTCGGCTGCTAATATCGCCGTAGAGCATCTCCATGAGCTTTCCCTTCTGCCGCGCGCGGACGCCTTCGAGGTAGATACCGACATCCTCGAGGCCCTTAATTTGGTCATCGAGGGTGAGGGTGCTGCTATTGACGCTTCTCACGAGAGGAGAAACGAGTTTTCGGCGTAGGTTCTCGAGATTCGCCTTGAGGGTAAGCAGCTTACCATTGTGCTCTACCAGGATACCTTTGTTGCGGACGGTCTTCTCCCGTACGTTAACTAGTAGTTCGCGATTGCGCTCGTACTTCTTTACCTCGCTGGCCTTGGCCCCGAGAATCCGCGTCCATAACGAGGATAGTAAATCCGCATGCTGTTCGTCTTGGAGACTTGATTCGCGAACCACGAGACGGGCCAGGTTGAGGAACTGCCTGTCAATCGCCTCGAAGAGGCCGAAAAGGGCTAGTGAGTGCTGGAGTTCATTCTCGATCGCCTCCTCCAGAACAGACAAGAATTCGGTGAAGGTGCGTTGCAAGGTATGTTGTGTATGCTGAGATTGTGACATGCCGAACACAGTAGTTGCGACGGCTCCAAGCCTCGTTGGTGCCCCTGTGTTTGGGTCCTCGAGAAGACCAGTTGCGCATAATAAATTGTGGATGTTGGAAAAGGCAGTGGCAAGGGGCGGGCTGGGAAGGGAGTGTAGTTGGGAGATCTCTCGCCGTGCCCAGTCCATTACGATCAATATGCTATCAATGTCGCCATCGACATTCGCAAAGAACTTTGTGAGTTCTACGGCGAGAGTTTTGAGGCTGTCGGATAATTCATCTAGCGACTTGACGATGATGGGGGCCGAAGTCATATTACTCGAGCGCACGCTTTCGCCTAGATCCCATACGGCGACTCCAGTCGCCTGCAGATCGCCCACTTGAGAAACACCATTTTCCGAATAGTAAATCAGGGGTTCAAAGGAGCGCGCTAGTCCGGCGACTTTGACAAGATCTGGGACAGGCCGCAGCGAGGAGGGTTCAAAGAGCAAGCGGGTCGCAGACATGGACAGCATGGCAATTAATATCGCGAGGACTACGCTGGTCCACGATTTCGTGATGGTTCGGTAGCTCGTCTTAAAAAAGTTGACGGCGGCATCAATGGGCTCCGTGCGCTGTTGTATGTCAGCGCGCACTGCGAACCTAATATCTAAATGGGAATTAGCATGCGAGACAGGCAAAAGTCTAACGACCAGCACTTACAATTTTCCCGACCGGCGCTCAGATCTATGGGTGTCATTATGCTTCGTCTCGGGTCTTCTGTGGGGTCTCTCTCTATCTCCTCTTTGATCGGCTGTACGCTTTCGCTTTTCATCTTCACCAAGGTGTCGTCGTCGCTACGTAATTCTGGCTCAGGTGAGCGCCCCTTTTCAGGGCTTATACTGCCAGTGGGCAGGCGAGTTCGGCGCGCAGCTTCAAAGAAGTCGGCATCTTGGTCCGCGTCTAGTAGTCTTGACTTGTTTAAGATCCGGCGGACTAGGACATCATTTCCACTCCGCCAGTTGCCGTAAGACCGATCTCCATTTTCAAGGCGCCGCCAGGCCGGCGGGCTATAGTTGCCGTTGGATAGCGAAACATCATCCAAGTTGTCGTCGCTCTCGTCGTTGACGTCGGGAGTCTCGGCCGAGAAGCCACAATCGGAATGCGCCGGCGGGTAGCCGAGGCGGTTCGGTGGTGGTGACATCGGGGTCGCGAAGTCGGCGTCGTCCAGGCTGATCTCGGAGCAGTGCATGGACATCATTATCTCGCGCGATGCGAACTAGCTGCTTGTCGGCGTCGCTCTGGGCTCTAGGGGGTTTTGCGCTCAACCTCGAGTTTGGACTTGGACCTGGACTTGAGCCGGGACTTGAAGCGGCAGACGAACTGGGAAGAGCTTTGGTGCGGGATGAGAATAGGGAGCGCAAGCTGCGACTCGACGAAGACCGACCCGAATGCGGTGTGCGCGTTAGCTGGAGGAGGGGTCGCTTGCTCTCAGGGGCGGGCAGCGCGGGCAGCTCCTTATGCAATTGTAGCTGTTGAACCTCTTCAATCTCTTCGACAATAAGCGAATCTTCAGGAGAGAAGACAGGCGGCGCTCTCCTGTTGAAGCTGGGAAGGCGCACAGGCGACCAGGCTCGAAAGGGGATACAGCCGACCGAAGCGACGTAGGCGAAGAGGAAAACGAAGGACAAAACAAGCGCAGCCAGGAAGGTGCCTGGCGTGACGTGGACACTGAGCAGTGAGATATGAGTGTGCGTATTCACTGAGATCAGCGGCTGCATTGAAGGTGAAGACGAGGGCCGTGGAATGGCAGCTCGCCGTCGCCGTAGTCGTGGCTGAGGCCGTTCTCCCTGGGCGTTTTTTGCGACTGTCTCTTGACTGGTGCGGGAAGTGCGTTGGGTGTGACGGAATCTCGCATGTATGTGCGAGTCAAGTCAAGCGGGCTTTTAAGTGTCTTGGATCTAGATAGGCGGTGATTGCGCAGCGCCTTTTGAGTTTCGGAGGTTGTATAACTCAAAATATCACCGCTGCTTCAACCTTGTTAGACCCAGGCGCTACTTATCCGGCTCAAGCAACGCTGGCTTGAACTGTATCTACCAAGGTTCGCCACGGACCAGACGTGGCAGCGAGGAAATAATATTAATACTGGATAAGCCAAATGGGAGTGAGTGTGACGGCAATCGTGTGACGTTTGGTTTTAAGTGAGGTTAAGGTGAGGTTGAAGATTGGGCGTTGATATAGTCTAAGTATGTGGATGGTATAGTAACTGGAGAACTAGCTGTGCTGTATGACCCCATGAACCGTCTATTGGAAGAGCAGGTAAGCCAGTAGATAAGGCCCTTTAGCAAGTAGGTAGGTATAGACAACAGCGCTGTACCGTAGGTATGTAGAAGGGTGGATAGGATAGTATAGTGGTGTGTAAGTAAGTACGCAGTCCGCAGTACGCACTACGCAGTACGTAGGAGGGAGAGAGGTGGGTAGGTAGGTTGGATAGGTGGTATACCACTCAGCACCGAAATCGAGAGGTTGGGGAACCCCGCCCGGGATTGCTGCAGCACTATTCAACGGGAGAGGGACGGTACTGCTCCTCTGCTCCAATCAACCAGGTTCTCTCGCTCGATTGGGGTCTCTGTGGTGAGACAGACTGCAAGGGCGACCGGGGGTGGCGAAGACGGGCTTGCTTCTAGAGCTTGCAGCTACGAAACCCTATTGGTTCATGCCAGTTGGCAAGCGTGCTTTTCTTATGTGCCTACCCTCGCCTACCCTGAGGATACACATGTACCTTATGTAGGTAAGATGGAGATACCTATTTAAGGGGATTAGGTATGCGTACTATGTATAGGTAGGTATGTAGGTATGTAAGGTAGGTACGATATGCACCTTGAGATTAAGGGACTTGAGTCAGTAGATTAGCAATTGTTTGTTATTGAAAGAGCTGGAGTAAGGGATCGTGAAAGCTGCATATAGGTATACCGTCACAATCATGTACAGTAGGTAACTGGTATACGTACTGGCACAAGAAATGTGCCCAGCCAGGTAGAGGAATTTGAGTGGCCCAAAGAACAGGCCCAACAAGCTGAGGAGCTAGGTTAGGTCAGGTAGCTCCGAGACACTCGACTGATAGACTGACTGACTGGTGTGAATCAAGATTGCGTGTTTGGTCTTACTATGGTCTCAACTATACGACGATACGGCGTTCGATAGTCCCGGTACTGTCCCGGGCGTGAGGAGGGGCGCGGGTAGGGGGGGATGCTTGTTACTATTATATCCATACTCCCGCATCCTTTCTTCTATCTGCCCACGACCATGTCATGGCCAACGTGGTGAACGTGGTTCATTCCTATCGTGAGGATGACCAGTCCAATAAGACGGGACCAAGTCCCTCGCCTACCCACCAAATCTTAGCGACTATTTCTGATTGGTGCGCACAACAGTGATGGGCACTACAGTATGTGTAAATACGTACAGCTACTACAGTACTACATCAATGAATACTACCTAGGTAGAACTATGTAAATGATACACTGCGCTACCTGCCAACAAGTAACATCGGTAACTGAGTAGGTTATCTAACCATAGGTACTGTATACCGGCTGGTATAACAGAGTACACTGCATAGCTCTGCTTCTCTCTCCCGTCAACGACCCTGGGCCCGCCACGCCTCTTTAGCCCACTACTACCATTCCTGTCTCTGTCGCTCTGTCCCGTCCCGCCCCTCCTCCTGCACGCACTTAACGCGTCTCTCCCCGACGCATGCATTCAATCAAACGCGCAGATCTGCATGACCCCGCCTATCCCGCCAATCCCGCCTCTTCAACACGTCTTGGCAAACACCGTCCTCTCTCGCCATTGGCTGCTTTCTAGTCTGTTTCCTCACATGACGCCGACTGCAAGTCGAGTCTTAATCGCTGAGGGCAAAACGTAAACAAACAACATGTTCTGCGAATCAGAGGCAAACAAAAACACACCACAACTCCAACTAGTTGAGAACCGGCCTTCAAGGGAAAAGAAGCCGCCATTCTCTTTCATCCTGACTATGTTGACCAAAGCCCCAGGTTACAGATGGAGAACAGTAAAGAAGGGAAGACTATGTCCCAAGGGTGAAAACAGACAAATCGCTTCATCAGGAAATGAACATATACTTGATATAGTCATCATACTCGTAATAGACGGGTGCTGTAGAGAGAGTGTTCTCGTTGTAATGAGTGTATCACCATGTCAGATGCTGTCCTACATGATATGGAAAACGATGGGAGGAGATGGGTGAAGCAGGGGGGAGGCGAG